>JASXTE010000108.1:0-121286 GCA_030280995.1 Hemileia vastatrix | reverse complement strand
CGTTTAAATCGAACCAAAGAAGCTGAACAACTGTTTTCTGTTGTTGCCACTCTTTCACCAAATGATTCATCAGTGTACCAGCATCACGGTCAGTTTGTTTCTTCTTTCTCCTTTCTTTCTTCCTTTTGACCAAATGTACACAATGTTCTTTCTTTGTCTTAGTCTTCTTGATGAGTCAGTTCATCAAGAACCAGAACAAGAAGCAAAAGAACAAATGAGAGAAACAATTCAATGTTCACTGTTTACTCACCTGGTTTGTACATCATTTGTTCTTATTCTGTATTTCTTCTTCTTCTTGACCACAGGTCAGTTTTTGATGGATCAGTCACGTTTTGATGAGGCTGCAAATTTATTTGTTCGAGCAGTACAGAACTTTCCAAATGATTTCCAATTGGTTTTCAATGCTGCAAGTGCACTTCGACAAGCTAACCGGAAACATGAAGCTGAATTGTACTACAAACGTGCAGTACGACTACGACCTAACGAAGTGACCAGTCATGCAACACTTGGTGCAATTTTACACTTGAATGGTAAATTATTGGAAGCTGAGATGGAGTACTTGCATGCTCTTCGCCTTCGTCCTGATGATGCTATTACTCAAAGTAATTTGGTCAAACTAAGGCAACTCATGCAAAAGCGAGCGATATGAGTCAAGTAACCCGTGTATATTCGACACACACATACACATACACACACAAAATGTTCCTTGTGAACCTTTCATCCTTACTCACATCTACACACATCACACACAATTCACATTTGACGAGTCATCTCTTTGCCTAAATCTACTCGCTCAACCAACTGGTTCCTGTGATATAACAAGAAGAATAAACAACCCAAGCCAAATCTACTCACTTTCACTTTGAGTCAAAGGATGGATGCACAATGAAATCATTATGCTTCCTCACGGGCTGTTATTTTTAATACTCAGCTCTAATACACACACACATTCGCACTCATACAGAGAAAACATTCACTGACAGACATTTTCATTCATATTGGCAAATTTATTTGCTACTTCATTTGCATTTCCAATTGAATACAATAAAATTAAATTATTGATATTGACTAAGTGATTAAACTTTCAATTCTTTTCTCCCCATCCAAAGGGTAATTTGATGTAGTCAAGTAGTGTACCACCACCTTTAAGTGTTTTATAAGTAACCATACTTAATGAAATACCTTGGGCAATCATATCAGCTGTTTTAAGTTGACCATAATAATCCACAAATCGACCTTCAGGATCTAAAAGGTACATTATAATAGTATGATCAACGATATAATCATTTGCATCATCTTTTGGACCAAGTGAATAGTATACTCTGAAATTTTTTGTTGCTTCATTAATTTTTTCTACAGAACCAGTTAAACCAATTATTTTGTTAGAAAATTCATTGACATAACTTTTGACAACTGATGGTGTATCTCGTTCTGGATCAACTGAAATAAATAAAGGTACAAGTTTATCTTGTCCAACACCTTGTTTTTCAAGCATTTCAATTACTTTGACCATTTTTTCCATTTCTTCTGGACATATATCAGGACAATGAGTAAAACCAAAGTAAAGTAATACCCATTTACCTAGTAAATCATCTGAAGTTACAGTTTTACCATCTTGATCTATCAGTTCAAAACGACCTCCAATGGCAGCTTTACCAATTGATTTATTTCGTTCTTTCTCCAATAACATACGTTTTTGTTCTTTTAGATAGTAACTGTATCCAAAAAATATTGTTCCAACACCAACAGCTGCACCAAAGCTTTTCCATGAAAAAGCTTTCATAATTTGAGGTTCTTTTTTCGACGAATGACTTGATGACAACTTTCTAATATATGATCTTGGGGTCACTCGACAACTACTGATACCATTGGTAACAAATTGCGAACGGATGAACAATCGATGCATCTTCAGATCTTCACAATATTTCACTCGACTCTTGACACACCGTTCTCTTACATCACTCGAATACGAATCAGCTGTACACAACCGCTTAAACACTGTGGCTCCTTCTGTTAGTACCATTTGTTATCAATATCATGCCGCTGAATTGACAAATTCGTCTGTCTCTCGCAATCTTTTTCAATCAAAAGTGTATCTTTTAATGATTACCAAGGTTCTTTGCAATCGTTTCAACTACTAAAATAAGAACTCATGTATTCATGCAGCAAGTATAGAAGTTCTGTTCATTGACCTGTGATGAATGCATTCACCGATTGGCGTTATTTAAAATAATTTGTCGGGCATATGAACATTTGATTAATGATGAACTTGTATGGGTTAAGATGCTTTAAAATAAATAGATGCAAATCACAGGTATCACAAAGGTTAAGCAACTACAAATTGAAAGATACTATTTTACATGCCGATGTCAATACGAAAGAAATCTGAAAGAAGTCACATAAGATCCACAGGAATCATTTGGTGGACATTAAATGAATTCAATTTATCTTCTCAATTCAACACTATACGATGGTTCTTTTCAAGCTCAAGGTGAACAATCAACAAATGCTCCTTGTCTTATGAACTCAATGATCGCAAGTAGACGCCTCAACCTCGGCTAAACAACCAAATTAGTTTTCACTTTTCCTATCACTTGGGTCAACTAAATCAACTGGTTGTTACAACCGCATCCTCTGCCTTCGGCATTTCATCCGCTCCAATACATTAGACTTGAGTATGAAAAACAAAAATCTGCCGACAATCAGATTTCTCAGTCATCTACAGATGAACTGTCAAAATCTTGCTCAATGCCAAAGTTATTTTATCTCTTACGAACAAAAATATCCTTTCACATCAATTGCAATAACCGTCGTTCTCATTATTATATCTTTCATTATCATGACCGGTATGTAATGAAACCATGCAAGATATTTTCCATTCAAAATACTTATTGATGCCACTTACTTCTTTCAAAAGGTCTAAGCATCATACATTTGTCTGTACACATGGAAAATATCCAATATTCTGCCCAATATCAGCATAAACATTGATCATACATTAATAACATCAGCCAATCAGTGTCATCTTTGATCAATATGTCATCCTAACATCATATAAAAATGGTAAGTTTACTCATTCAATTAAAAACTTTTTCAACATCATCATCATCATCAATTCAACGACAACAACCAACAAATTTTTCTTTATCTTCAAAACAGTTGATATTGTTAATTTTGTTATTGCAATTGCCTGCCAATTGTTTATGTGGAGTTCCTCGAGTGATTTTAGTACCAACGACAATTTCATCTACATCTAATTCTACACTTGATCGTCGATTTGATTTTAATTCAATTGCATCAAATATTCATGGTTTTGATTTTAAAGGTAAATTAAATGAAATTTACGATAGATACAAAGGTCCAATTTGGGGTAAAGCTAATGATCCATCAAATTATGGTCAAATAATATCTGAAATATCAGCAACAGAACCTGGGTCTAACAAAGGTGGTACTTACACAGTACCAGGAAACGGAATTGCTAATGTAACTTCTGAAACAGCTTCAATCGATGTCAACAGTCCACCAGCTCAATCCAAAGGATCATTACCTAAAGCTGGCGATTTGATGTCAAGTTCAAGTAATGTAGAAACAAGTAAATCATCATCATCAACATCTTCAAATAGTTCTGCATATCGAGGAGGTCGAGGAGGTCGAAAGAATCGTCCAAGGCGTCATCGATCACGTCATCATCATCATCATCTTTATCCACATCGTCATCGTCGTTATCATTCACATTCATCTGATTATCATTCATCCAATTCATATCGAGATTATGATCGTCCTCATCCACCAGGTCCTCGTGGTCAACCGTATGATCCATACTATCCATTGTCTAGTTATTCAAATACATATTCACAAAATCAACCACATCTTCCTGCAACACCACCTCATCCATCCATATTTTCATCACCATATTATCCAGGAAATACATTTTTATCACAACTCAATACCAATATTCCACCAGCCAAATTAGGTGCTCAAATCGGTGCATCCCTTACGCAGTCAAGTGAATTAGTCGGTCAATCATCTAAACCATCACCTGCAGTTATGAACAACAACAACAACAACAACAACGTTCCAAGTCCATCCAATCAGTTAACAAATTCAAATTACCTATCAACTAATTTACCTTCTGGACAACAACAATCAATTGCAGCAATGACAGCTCTTTCTCAACAACTTTCTAATCCAATGTTAAATGCAAATGCATTAACATTATTGCTCAATCAATTAGCAATGGCAAGTTTAACTAGTACAACAACACCGGCACCACAAACAACAACTAAAAAAGTTAAAAGTAAGACAAATAACAAAAAAGATGTTTCAAATAAAACATTGGCTTTAACAACATCAATTAATACTGATGATGGAACAATATCAATTGGTGGAATAGATCCAGAACATGTGATCAAATTAGTTGGTGGTGTTGTTCACTCAACAGGTTTAAATGAAGCACTTGGAAGTGCTTTCAGCACAGTTATGACAACTGTTTCAAAAGTTGGTACACAGGTAGTTGAACAAGCAGTTCACAGTATTTCGGATTCGGTAACATTTTCTCTTGGACAAAACAACAACAAACATCCAAGTTCAAGTGGACAGTACATTTCAACACGATCTCAACCAAGAAAACCTAAAGCCGCCACAATTAACAATGCTTATAAATTGACACAAGCATTGTTACAATCAATAATCAATCAACATGCACCATCATCATCACATAGTGATTCAAATGATTCAATTAATTCAGATGATCAAAGTGATGAAACTGAAAATGTTGGTCAAGAAGAAGTTGAACATCAAGTTGAAGAATCTAAAGATGATTCAATTGAAGATGATACAAATGAAGAAAGAGTTAAACGTGGAAAATTACATGAAGAACATTATTCAAGTGAAAATTCTCAAGGTAAAAGAAGAAAGAAAAAAAGATTTAATCGAATAAGAATAAATAGATTAAAACCAAGTGAAATAAAAGATGTTGAAGATTCATCATCAGTACGAACATTAACATTAGGTGGAACAAATATTTCCTTGAAACACAATGAAAAAGGTGGATTTTCAATATCAATTGGAGATCCAAATGCAAATACATCCCATGGTGATCGTCGTAATGACTTGGGATTTGCCAAAGAACGACCAATTGACAAAGTGGACAATAAATCTGACACATCTAATACATCAACAACTGATTCAACATCATCATCATCAACATCATGAGATTGAAGAAAACTATTTCCCTTTGAAATCATTTCAATCATAATTATTTGTTGTAAATTTTCATCATAAAATGATACTTGTTACTGTTTTCTTTACTGTCTCACGGTTTCATTTAAATATTATTGAGAGTATTACATGAGTTAATTGATGTCATTATAATTATAATAATTGATTGATCAAGTCAAAATGACAAAATTCTAAGACAATAATTTACCTTTTGTTTTATTGGATAAAAAATTTTACATAACATTTTTTTCATGTAACAAAAAGTCGAGAAAAAAGAGAAGAAACAAAAAAAAGAAAGAGTTTGCAGTAGTTGTGAACATTATTAATGTCACATACACCGGTCATCATGAGACAGGATAAATTAATGCTTTAGAACAAGTCGAAGAAGAAGATTATCAATATTTTACGCGGTGGTAAGTCGAGTATAAAAGTGCTCAAGTTTCATAAGAAAAAGAAAGTATCAAAGTATTGGAAAAAACATTATGTCTCTGTGTGTGTGTGTGTGTTTAAATTGTCGTTATTTCAATCACTCGGTAGATCCATTTGAGTCAGATCGGTAGGTTTTGAGTTTCATATTGTTTGCATCCAGCCTGAACATTTCAGTCTGTAATTCGGACATTCGATTATGAAGATCATTTTTGTCTTGAGGTTCAGATCCTGATTCGATGAGTTTCTTTTCAGTGACCATTTCTTCTCTCTGTCAAATCATAACAAACAACAATTAGTTAATCATCATCATCATCAAAGAACAACTTTTACTTACCCTAATATCAAAGCTAGAAAGTTTTTGCTTCAATTCAGCAATTATTTGTGTTTGTTCTAAATCTTTAATTCGATTCATCATTTGGAATTCTTTTAAACGTGAATCTAAATCAATGAATTTTCTTTTTTCTTCTTGTAATAATTTATTTAATTCACGTTGTTTTTCATTAGCAATTTCTTTTTGTTCTTTAAATCGATTGATTTCATCATTTTGTCGTCGAATTTGATTAAGTGACACTTGATTAGTCGTTTCAAGTTCCATAACTTTTTGTCGAAGTTCTTTTAATTCAGATATAGCTTCAGCTTCACGTAATTTAGCAGTTAAAAGATCTTGTTTTAATCGATTTATTTCAGCTGTCATATCAGTACTTCGTTTAACAGCATTAGCAACCATTTTTAATGGTGATGATGTAACAGATAATGCAACTGAAGATGTACTAGAAATTTGACCAGCAATGGGTAATGATGCAGATGTTTTTTCTAATGAATTAGGTTGTGAATTTGTTTCAGAACCAGAACTATGTGATATAGTTAAATGTTCTTCCCACATATTCTGTAAATCAGATATTTTATTACGCAATTCTTTCATACTAAGATTAGCTTCAGCTTCACGTAATTTAACGGCAATTAATTCTTCTTGTAACTGTGCAACAGTATGTTCAGGTGGTAAATCACGTAATCGATGATTAACTTCTTCTAAATCATTTATACGATCACGCATAGATTTCATTTCATCACATGCTTCAGCTTCACGTAATTTAACGGCAACAAGTTCTTCTTGTAAAGATTCGATAATCGATTGAAGTTCTTGGTGTGTTGCTGATTGTTTGCTTTTGATTGATTCTTCAAGTGATGATGCTCTTTTAACTGAATCTTCCAGTTGTCCTTTTAAATCTTCTTCACGTTTACGCATATTAGCTAATTCTCTTTTAATGACAAAGTTATCTTCAGCTTCTTGAGCTCGTGATACTTGTCCTTGAATTAATTTATCAGCTAATTCACCAGATTCTTGTTCTAAATTTTCAATCCGTTGTCTGAGAAGTCGATTTTCAGTTCTTAATCGTCTTAATTCAACAAGTTCTTCTTGTTCTTTAGTTTTGATGACATTGTAATCTTTGGAAAGTCTGTTTAATGGAGTAAAGCAAGGACAATTAATAAAAAATTAACAAATAATTAAATATAGATAAACTTACTTTTTGAGCTTTTTCTGATCATATTTGACCAAAAGTGATTGAGATATGAGATAATTAGGATCAACATTAACACGTGCAGGCATTTCTTTTTGAAAATAACGTAAAAGTCCTTCCATATCTAATCGAAGTAATTCTTCTTTACATATCATAAGAATAGCTAATGATATTCTAAATATAACTTCAATACCTTCACATAAAAATAAATCAATTACACGTGCTGCTAAATTTAATGGTAAACTAGCAGTAAATAATGTAAGAAACCATGATGATGCATACATAGATGTATGATAATTTTGTGATTCAAAATGTCGATGTAATTCAGGTATTAATTCTTGTACCATACATTCTAATTGATAAATGCATAATCCTAATTCAGCCATAGTTGGTTTATACATTTCACGTAAACGATAATTTTCCATCATACGTACAAGTACAGCAAATGCATCTTCTTCAGGCATATGAAGTAATAATAAACCAACTAAAAATGCAGATCCTTGACAATAACCAACTTCAGCATCATGAACAGAATATGCTTTCATAACATTAAATAATCCACCTTGTCCAGGACCTTTTTCATCACGAAAAAAATCTATTTCAGGGTATGTACGTGCAATATCACGTCGAATTATTTTTTCACATATTGATGATGATCGAAGATATTCCATATATCGAGATCGTAATACAGCTGCAGGTAATGATGTATTATTATTACTTTTATCATTACCATTAGATATGCTGCCATTAGATGTAGAGCTGGTTGAATTAGATCGTGATAATTTAGGATGTAATGAGGGTAATACGGAAGAAAATAAATTACCAGATGAGCCGCCATTGTTGCTATCAGCTGATTGGATGGATGAACAATTGACGTTGTTGCTGTTGCCATTGGTATTGTTGCCATAAATGTTACCATTTTGATTACCTGTGGTCAAACCATTGCATGTATTGTTACCATTAGTATTTGAAGTACTTTGTTGCTGTTGTTGTTGATTATGTTTAACTTGATGAATTAAACTAGTACCACCAGGAACATGAGCATCAGTTAATAATTGCCATACAATTGATCGAAAATGATTAGGAACTCCTTGTATTATGAGTTCTTTTATCTGACTGGTATCTTTACGATAAGTATCCCAATTACAAATTATTTGATTCCACAAAGGCCATGAATCTTCATTTGATCCATCTTCTTCATCTAATCCAGGTCGAATGCTTGCACCATTGGAAGATTTTTCATTATTATGTTGACTATTGGTTGATTGATCAGTAGAAGGAATGTCTTTTACTTCGTCTACAGTTGAATTCATTTCTCCACAAATTATAACGTTGATGATTGGATAGGATTTGATTTGTCAATGATGATTAATTCCTTGACAATTGAAGTTGTGAATATTGTTCATATCAATGTCATTGTACATTAGATGATGAAGATGAAGATGAAGATGACAATGATAATAATAACAAATAACAACCAATCAAAATTACCACATGAATTACCGTTGTTGATTTTTGTGTCAGTGTTTATATTGAAAGGGTATGAACATAAACATAAACAATGACAAATTATTCAATTCAACTTGTTTTCAATTAGTCAAAATGAATGAAGTAGTGAATGTTTACTTTAAATGAATGATATAAAATTGCATGTTAATCAATTACAAATATTTAAAAAGTGTAACGATGAAAAATTGATGTAAATTTTGATTGAAATTTGGTTAAATCATTTGAAGATTGTGGTCGTTGATTGTAAGTTGAGGTATACAAAAAGTATGCCAGGCCCACTGGTATCGATGTGACGTGGCTGGGACACAACACAACACACAACACACAAGCACACACTGCAAGTAGCAACCAACAAACCGGATCCTTTAAGTAAAAATGAATGAATGAACCAACAGCATAGACAAGAGTCAAAGTGTAGAGAAGAAGGAGGAGAGGCAGACACACACACTCATACACAAAAAAAAGAGACAAGTAAAAGAACCTTTCGGGTCCAAGGAAACCGACCAGGCAAACGGTGAAGCCAAAACACAAGGAGCACGAGCAGAATGAACAAAATTATCTTTAGGGCCAACAACAGACTTGAAGAGACTTGAACAGGCTTGAACAGACTGACACTTACTCACACTCACTCACACACTCAATGCAAGCGACAAAAGGATTTTAACTCGATTTACTCATTTACCTGCTACTGTCACACCTATGCAAATGGATCAAACCAATCAAACTAATGAATCTTCTTTTCTCTTCTCTTGTCATTCACTGTTTCAACTGTGATTATCATTGCCATTGCTTGGTTGATCATTGTAATGTTTACTCCCTCATAAAACATCTGTATCATTGTACAGGTGTGTCCTCGGTAAACTATTAGTTGACACCTTGTCACTCACATACTTGCATACTTTACCTGCCGCCGGTATTCATTGCCATTGCTTAATCACCATCCTCAACATTTTCTTTTTTCCATCTATCAAATGATCATCTTTACAATTGAATACAACACTTGACAAAACCAAATGTAGCTTAGATGGGCTTAAATGATGATAATTGGACTGAAGGAATTGCAAGAAGCACAACATTCCTTCATTGTGACAATTGCATAAATACAGTTAGTTGAATGTCGAATGTTTCTGCGCAACTGTTTCAATGAAAACACTGTCATTGAGTAAACAAATGTTGTTTCTCCGAGGTCAGTTTAGAATGTTCTAACAACAACAACAGCAAGGACAATCAACAATAACAATGATGAAGATGGTCAAATATCATGGAGATGTGTATTATTATTCAATATCTATCATAAACTATAACCGAAAGTAACGATGATACATCTTACACGGTATACATAAGTTTTGTAGTAAAGTAGTTGACTGTGAAGTAATTGACAAATATCCATGTTAATAATAATAGATTTTCATTTGTACAAAGGCACTTGATAACTTGATTTTGTGTATGTTGATTTGTGGTTTGTTGTGGTTAGAACATGTGAATTGTTCATCATCACAATAAGTTCATCATTTAAGTTGTTTTAGCAGTAATTGTTGTTGTTGGTGTTGTATCAATCATCATCATCATCATCATCATCATCATCATCATCATCATCATCATCATCATCATCATCATCATCATCGTCATCATCATCAGGACGGACTAGAGAGGTACGGGTGGTTGCGGTGATGATTTCCATAGAAATACAATTAATTCATACGTACTCATCATAATGGCAGTATTTGGAATTTGTCGAATTAATTGAGTTGCTAATCCACGATACAAACCAGCTCGTCCTTCTTCCTTCCATACAAGTGTAATTGTTTGAACAAAACTTCGATACTTGTTACCCTCTTGACGTAGACGAGTCCTTGCAACTTCTACCAACAACAACAACAAAATATATCATTGTAAATACAACTAAACTATCATCATGTAAAATGTCATCTACTTACCATGAGGATATGCAACAATGGATGCAAATGTCTTAGAAACTGCACCAGCAGCCATTGATTGAATAAATCGTGATTGGCTATCTGCATCAGGATACTTTTGATTTAATTTACCTTTTATGAATTCATAGGTAACAAAATGTAATATCGTTTCACTTATACCAAAGTAACTTGCTGTTATACCTTTATAAAATCCAAATACACCAGATTCTTGGTAGATTGATTTAGCACATGAATATGCAGTTGTTGAACCATATCTATTTTGATCAAGTTGTAAACGTGTTTTAATAAACCAAATTGGATTAGTTAATGTTGATGATACAAAACCAGCAGCTGTAGCTGATGCAGCATGAATTGGCATTGCATCTGGTGATGAAAAATTTTCATTTAAAAAATCTTTAGTTTTAGTATATGCACAAAAATATAATGCTCTTGAAGGTGCAACACCAACTAAATGAGGACCCAATCCTTTAAATAATGCTCGAGTACCTTCAGTTTCAACAATATTTTTAACAAATCGTATTAAAAATAATTGTCGTGCAGTAGTATTTTTTTGTACATTGGATAAATTTACAACAGAGGATTGTAAACGAGTTTTTACAACCTCAAGCGGACTAACCAATATACTTGCAATGGTTCCCGCTAATCCACCAGCAATCAAATGGACTAGAGTAGATTCTACCATGAAATTAAATATTGAAAATAATAATGGACAAGAAAAAAAATATAGCTTGACACTTGGTGGATGTTGTTGTTCCAATGTGTCCAATGTTGGAGATGTTCAACAGTCAACAGTGAAAAAAACGACAATTGTTTGTTTTCTCTTTTACCCACCAGTAGCAGCACTTGACAACAGCTGATTTGTAAGTCGGTGTGATCAAGTTGATGAAGAACCCAAGTAAAGTAAAGTATAGTGAAAAGATTAAACTATTATTCATTTATTTTACTTGTGTAGTAAACTGTTGCCAACAAGCAATTAAAAAGTCAATATAACCATGAGCCATTCAAAAATTTCCAAAGCCAAGTCATCAATATCACTTTATCTTGCATCTACAATTAAACGGAAAATTCCTGTCATGGAATTAGATACAGTCCGCATGACACTTGTATACTTTGCAATATCCGGTTTGGATACATTAGGTCAATTGTCCCAGTTTTTTGATGAAAATGAAAAAAGAAACTTAATTGAATGGATTTACGCTCAACAAATAATTCGTAAAGATATTCCTGGATGTTTAGGTTTTCGATCACCAGTAAATGCATCTGATCATCCATACGATATGGGTAACTTGGGTGTTTTATACACTGGATTAGCTAGTTTAATAATACTTGGTGATGATTTAAGTCAACTTGATCGTCAATCGTTATCATACATTGGTAAAGACTTACAAATGTCAGATGGATGCATACGAGGTTCATATGGATGTGAAGGAGATGTTCGATATGTTTACAGTGCAAGTGTCATTGCATACCTACTAAATGATTGGACCATATTTGATGTAGATAAAGCAGTTGATTTTTTAAAGAAAAGTTTTGTAAGTATTCATTTTACCAAATTTAAACTTTCCCTTTCACCGAATCATATAAACTAATGAAACAATTTTTCATTTACTCGAATTCTTCTCCGATCACATGAAGACTTACGAATATGCCTTTGGTCAAAAGCCAGGATCTGAAGCTCATGGTGGATCAACATTTTGTGCTGTGGCAAGTTTATCTTTGATGGGAAAATTAGATAGTGTTCTGAGTAAAAGTGATCAACAACGATTGGTTAGATGGTTATTATTGAAACAAAGTTCAGGATTCCAAGGAAGACCAAACAAAGATCCCGATACATGTTATTCATTTTGGATTGGAGCAGCATTGAGACTTCTTTCAAGTGATCAATTTATCAACAGAGAAGAAGAAATCAAATTTATCGAGTTGTGTCTTGATCGGAGAACATTTGGTATTGCAAAGTATCCTTTTAATCGTGGTGATTCCCTTCATACATCCCTGACTCTTTCAGCTCTTCATTTAGATGACATCGATCCACGAGTCAACGTTACTTCATTGGCATTGAAGATGTTCCAAGAAAAATTCTTGTGATTGTAATTGTAATTTATCGATTGACATCTTTTTGTACAAATTTTTCCTTTATTGGTGTATTGACTAGTAACTAATGAATTTTTGCTGAAAATCAAATTATCACTTTACAGTGATACAACTGCACTCATTGATTTGAAGTGTGTGTTTGAGTTAATTACGATTGCTATTTGCATAGACAGAAAAATTGGTACAAGTTCTAATATAATTTACTGAGATAACAATGATATTAAGAAGTTTCTGTGCTTTGCACAGGAGGTCCATATTCGGTATCGAGGTTGAATTTGCCGATCAAGAATTTCTGAGGATCTTTGATTGATGGTAACAGTTTAGTCACCACACCCGACGCAACCGTTTTATGGGCTCCAGAGCGAATCTACAAGATTAGAGAGTAAAGAACAAATCAATCAATACAGATCACAGACAGATGTATTCAACTTACAGTAAAAGAGTCACCAAGTGAGACTGGCATCAATTTGGGCAGTGTTACATGAACGGTTCCAGTATCACCAGGTAATACAAGACCACCATTACAAGTTGGTACATCAAGTCGACATCCAATAGCCCATGTATGTGCAAAAATTGATTGAACATAGTGTTTGGTCAACGGAACAGGACGACCACCTTCTTCCGGAGGAATTAAGTATAAGGTTGCTTCGAATCTATTAGACATTTCAATAGAATCAGCAGCAGCAACAGCCATTCCTCTTCTCAGATTAGTTAACTTGAGTCCTCGAAGTAGTAAGCTGACATGATCACCAGATTTACATTCATTGTAACTTTTACCAAACATGTGAACATCAGTGATTACAGATTTGATTTTTTCATCGTAACCAATAACATCAACATGATCCATTCTTTTACCAGTTCCTTTTGTGACAGTTCCGATGACTGCGGTTCCTCTTCCTGGGATTCCAATTTTACTATCAATATACATGAGGAAGGGTGAAGTGACATCTCTTTCTGGAGGTTTAAGTGTCTCATCCAATACTTTGAGCAGTTGAATGATTGATTTTACACCTAACTCTGATTCATCTTCTTCATTTAAGGCAGTTAAAGCAGAACCGAAGATAAATTTAGCATCATCACCTTTCCAACCAAATGAAGTCAATTGATCACGAATTTCCATTTCTGTGAGAATTTTCATCTCATCGTCAACTAGGTCACATTTATTGACATATGTAATGATATCCTTGACACCGATTTGTTTACTCAGCAATAAATGTTCACGAGTTTGTGGCATAGATCCTTCGGAAGCAGCAACAACCAAAATGGCAGCGTCCATTTGTGATGCACCACAGATCATATTTTTAATAAAGTCAGCATGACCAGGACAATCAGTATGAGCATAATGTCGATTCTTAGATAATCCAAAATATTCTATGTGACTAGCATTGATGGTAATACCTCGAATAGATTCTTGTTCTGCTTTGTCAATTTTATCAAATGCTACATATTTAGTTAGCTTGGGATGTAATTTGTTGCTTACTTTAGTCAAAGCTGAAGAAAGTGTTGTTTTACCATGATCTACATGACCGATTGTTCCAACATTTAAATGTACAGTTGGAGATGTTTTTTTTGCCGTACAGAATGACCTGGTGACGGTCATTTTGCCCGACCAACGAAGAAGAAACCGACAAACCATGTTAAAGGAATCTTCGTGAGTTCTAACAGCTGATGAGTCACTCAGTCACTTTTGCTTTACTTGTTTTATTCAAGGAAGAAAAATTTATCCAAATTAATTATATGGTGTTATTAAATCAATAAGATTGATATAGGAATCAATTTAATCACCAACATCCTGAGGTGATTACAATTGATCCAGTTTGAATGGCTACTTGCTCACCACGTGTTTTCGAACATCTCGCCATCCTTCGGCAAGTTCACGCATACAGTTGCCAGACGAAAAAATTCAAAATTCGCTTTTTCTCTGGCAGCTCGCTTAGTCGAACACGTGCTACTTGGAGAAGTAGCAAAATTGGTATCCTTAAAGACACATTCTTTTGGTATCATTAATTACTTTCTGATATTATCAATTCACCATTTAATGCGTGCTTGAGTTTCCATCTAAGAATTAAGGATTTTCGCTGTTAAAAGCTTGATATTAATCTAGGAAACAATAGACAGCAGATCTCCATCATCCGTGCCACTCAGCGCCACTTGGATTGGACATTTTGTTGCTATATAAGGACCGCTGTTAAACACTTGTCGCATCCACTGGCAATTCAACTCGTCAACTGTAGTTATCTTTTCGGTGGCCCAGTTGTCCTCTCTCTTCGCCAGTGGCCCACTATATTCATCTCTCTTCTATCATCATGTCTGAATCATTGGGCGAAGTTCCCGATCATCAAGCTTCACTTAAAGGTAAGACTTTTCTGCAATTGCATCATTATATGAAAGAATCATCTGTTACTTATCAGCAATTATTATTATTTTAATAGACATCAAAAATTTCTCCAAATTCATGGAATTTCTTGAGAAACATTCCAAGTTTCTAGAAGCTCGAAATGTCGGCCTTATCAAAATCATTCCACCCAAAGGATGGTCTAACAAATTGTCTGCTGAACCTAATTGGTCTTCATTCAAATTACCTTCAAATTCAGTGAGTCAACAAGAATTTGTAGAAGTCGATTCAGGTGCGTTTATTTCGAAAGGTAAGCTTCATCAAGGCTTCAAGACGGTTGAAGAATACAAGACTAGAGTTGTCCCACCGACGACACACAAAACCAGATCTAGCGATGCCTTCGTTAATTCAGACATGGGAAGCAAATACTGGAAATTCATCGCTAACAAAGAAAGGACCGAACCCATCTATCACGCTACTAATGCTGGATCTCTCTTCCCGTCCGATTTACGTGAACTTAATCTCAGTAACTTGGACTCTGCAACCAAACAGAGCGAGGAGGAACTTGGAAACATACCTGGTATCACGAGTCCATGTCTTCATTTTGGATCTAAATTTTCTTCTTCTACTTGGCATCGTGCAGATGTCGACCTTTACTCAATATCATTTTTGCATCATGGCCAACCCAAAGAATGGTTCGTCATTCCTCCTTCACACTCAACTAAATTTCAAGATGTTCTAAAATCATTTTTTCCTGAATCATTTGAGAAATGTCCAGCATTTTGGCGGCACAACGATTTTCATATATCAACAAAATTATTAGAAATTTTGAACATTCCTGTCCACACCGTAACACAGAACAAAGGTGAATTCATTATCACATTTCCCGGCACATTTCATGCAAATTTCAATCACGGTTTCAATGTATCCGAAGAACTCAACTTCGGCACTGAATCGTGGATGATTCAGTGGGTCAAAACTCAACTGTGTAATTGTAAAGACCAAAAAACATCAAAACTTACCAGAGAAATGTTGACTAGAAATTATCACAAGGCAGATCAAGAAACATCAGATACAGAATTGAAGTTAAATCGAGAATTGAATTCTAAAGTTCCTAAAGTTCAACAAAAAAAGAAACAGCCATCAAAACAACAACTACAAAAACAAGAACCACAAAAACAAGAACCACAAAAACAACCACTTGAACAACAACTACAGAAACAACAACCACCAAAACAACAATCACCAAAACAACAACCACCAAAACAACAATCACAAAAACAACCACTAAAACAACAACAACGAAAATCAACTGACAAAGACAATCAAGATCCAAACTATAAGCGAAGAAGATTTTTACTTTGAGAAACAGATGAAGAAGATTCTCTGACATTTTACTTGTCACTATGATAATTCAAAAAAAGGGAAAAAATTCCACTAAAAATTTGACATTATTTTAAGCATCAAGAGTAGAGTTATTTGATTCGTTTTTCGAACGAACCACTTAATTCATCAAAAGCTTCGACTTTCATTTGTCCATTTAACATTCTTAAGTTAACAATAAAAGACTCCATTTAAAATTTAAATTCTTGTGTTTCTTAAAGTTGAAAAATTTGATTGACCAAATTGTTTATTGCCAAATTCAAGCTTCGGTTGAGGCTGTTGAGAGTGTCATCGAAAAGTGTCATCTTCACCACGTGTTATTTGCAGGTCTCGCCGTCTGGAGGCGACTCCTCGTCATACAGTGAGTTGACAGACGAAAAGCCAGATTCGCGTCATAAATGACTCTGTCGTTACGTTACTTACAACTTGCCATTCGAAGCAGCAACAAAGTTAATACCCTTCCAGACTCATTCATTTGATTGCGTTCATCTATTTAATTATAATTTTTTTTCAAGTCACTCTCACAAACGTACTCTAATATACTTTCAGTGCAAAAGATTTTTGTCTTGGTCTTGTTGTAGCCAAGACATTCATAAGCTTTATTTGGTACATAAAAAACATAAACAAAATACACGTGTAACACGAAACACGAGGGGAAAGACATATCGACATCAAGTAACCGAAAGGTTGACTGACCATTGGTTACCAATTGATAAAATTTGCTTTTTACTAGCTTGAAATATTCTTATTATTTATTTGTTCTCTTATTTGTATTACAACTAAACTACAACAACTAAAATCCAATTTTTACTTCAATTTGGATTTGTCAAGGCAACATCTTTAGTCAATTTGTTAGTCGGAGATGTTAGTCACTGAAGACTTCTTAAGTTTCATTCGTCACCTTATTGACTCATCGACCCCTTCTTATTTCTCACTTTTCTTGTGTTTTCCCTCCTTCTGGTCACTTACGTTCATCTAATGTAAATCAAAATGACCAGCAGTCTGGGTCAAGTTCCCGTGTATAAACCAGAATATGATGGTAAGTTTGTTTAATTTGTTGATTTATTTTATTTTATCATTATTTTTTATTATTACAGAAATTGAAAATTTTTCCGAGTTTATGAAAAAGCTCGAAGAAAGTGATAGTCCAGAATTTCGAGAGGCTCGCAAGGTTGGATTAATTAAAATCATTCCACCTGAAAAATGGTCTAAACAACTTAATGGCGAACCTGATTGGTCAAAATTTGAATTGCCAAAAGGTTGTGTTATTAAACAAGAATTTTTTGAAAAAACCGAACAATCTGGTGCTTATATTTGGCAAGCAAACAAATACAATGGTTTTAAAACTGTGGCTGATTATAAAAATAGAGTCACACCAAGAAAGTCAAGAAAAATCATTGCCGAGGAAGATATGAAGATTCAGTACTGGAAATACATTGAAAATCAACCCCTAACTGTCCAACCCCTCTACTATGCTGTTGATATTCCAAACACATTATTCCCACCAACGCTGAAAGAACTCAACTTGAACAACTTGGATTGTATCACCAATCGAAGTAAGAATGATATGAGTGATATTCCTGGATTAACAAGTCCATACCTTTACTTTGGCTCTCGATTTGCAACTTTTACCTACCATGTAGAAGATGTTGATCTTTATTCTGTCTCCTACTTACATATTGGCCAACCCAAGGAATGGTTTTGCATTCCTCCTGAATATTACAAAAAATTCATATCAATCCTGAAGCATTTATTTCCTGAATCATATAAACAATGTGTAGCATTTTGGCGTCACAAAGACATTCATATATTGTTACATCTGTTGAAGGAACATAACATTCCTGTGCACAATGTTATTCAAAGGCAGGGAGAATTTATCATTACTTTTCCACACACATTTCATTCTGGCTTCAACCATGGCTTCAATTGTGCCGAAGCACTTAACTTTGGTACAATCCGATGGATTGAAAAATCTGTTAAATCAAAATTATGTCATTGCAAATATCAAAACCAATGTCCCATCCTTGATAGGTCCTATTTTATTAAAAAGTATTCACCATTAGATTCACAAGAGTCACTCTTAAAAAAATTAGATCAATCGAATCCTCAAAATACGCGTAAAACGCCAAATAAACAACGACGAAAGTCAACATCACAAGATTCTGAAGATTGTCAATACAAAAGGAGAAAACCTTTTAAATCTACTTAAACACAGATTTTAAACATCAACGTTGTCACTTTGATCATTGATATTTAAAAATTTTATTTATTCATCAAATAAAGTAAACAAAGAAAGAGAAAAAATTCTACTAAAAAGTTGACATTTTTTTGAGCATCAAGAATAAAGTTATTCCATTGATTCGATACATTTGTGTGTAAGTTATAATATGTTATATCACTTTCACCAACTAAATCAAATCAATTTATCAGTCTATTTGCACAGTAAAAGGTTCACTAATTCCAAGGATTGATCTAGTATCACCTTCATGAAAGTAGATCAGTCTGTATCTAGACTCAACAGGAAGTAAACAATTAAACTTGAGAGATAAATGAACAGTCGGTAATAAATGTGTTGCTTGTTTAACAACAGCATGATTTGTATAAGTATAACAAATCCATTTGTCCATATCATTAAAATCAACTGCATACACACCAATCCAATCACGTGAGCGGTCGGTTGAATTGATAAAGTCACCACCTAAAAAGTTATCATAATCATTGTACGCAAAGGATACTTCATTGTCAAAATCATTTAACCAACGAACAATTCGTGCAAATGTAACAAAGAATGATCGAGTCGATGCCGATGTATCACTGGAATCCATTAAATCATCTGAACCATCGTAAGTAGCAAGTAAAGTACGAAGATTAAATGAATCAATTGCATCAGCTGATTCAAGATCAATTAAGAATGATGCTGAAACAGGTTTGTGATCACTCGAGTAAAAATTCATGTGACTTCGATAATCACTTACACTTGTGCCATGTTTTTCAGCAGCAAGACCATTATAAGTTGTTATTGGTGCACGAGTAAATCCTTTGTATAAAATACGATCAGTGTATGATGGATTTCGTTTTAAATCGTAATTATTTGTACCAACTTTATATTTAAACGTTGGCCAGAATTTAATTGGTTCTTCATTGAATGGACCAAATGCATTGCCAGATGGTTTGTTAAGATTTAATTGATCTAGTGCAAGTAAATAATTACGAGATTCTTCAGATCCTTCAATTATCTTGTCCAAAATTTGATTTTGATTGATTGAAGCAATTCGAAAATTTAAATCACCAAAGAAAAAAACTTCATGATGAGATTTAATGGTGGTAAATCTAGATGTTCTAAAGATCATTCCTTGCATAATTGATTTGTAATCGTCAAGTCTTTGATCTAACTTATGATCATGTGCAGCCAAATGAGCATTGACAAGACAAAGGTGAATATTTGGATCAGGTAATGAAAATCGTATGGCAACAGCACCTTTGTTACCCCCAAAAACCACCAAAACCTGTTCGTACCCAACTTGTTTCATAATCACGTATATGATGAACAATTGACCGATGAACAAACACAACCAAAAACATTCCTTGAAGTCTTTCCGAACCAAGTTTAAGGTATTCATAGTGTGATAGTAAATTTAAAAGTTTTGTAAGGTATGCATCACCCAAGGGAGATTCTTGAAAACCAAAAACATAGACATGGTTAATATTGTCCGGTTTAAGGACTGAAGGATCATCGGGTAAACCAATTTCAGCTGCAGTAAAATCATGGTAACCTGATGAAGATGTCCCTACATTCCATGTGAATATTTTGACCCTGTTGCAGTGACAAAGAATAATTAATAAATTGAATCGAATAAATGAGTACAATGATCAGATAAATAAATGACAAAACAAATAAATTACTCACCTTAATTTATTGAGCTTTGAATTGAATTGAGGCATGTCAGACGATAGAGCTGAATGATCAGAGAATAATCTTCCGTGAAGTCTAGTTGAATCTATTTCAGTTGACTCTGATGTCTTCTGGTGTTCTGCTGATGAAAGTACAATTGAAAGCAATACAATTAACGTTATAATTGAAATGATAATGATATTTCTACAAATAAAACGAATGATTCGATGTAAAAAATGAAAACGAGGAGGAGATGTTTCCCTGGAATTATTTGCACTGGTATGATTGGCCATTGAATGTGACGACCGAGCTAAAGTGAGCCCGAGGAAATAAAATTTACAAAAAAAAACTGGTTACGACAAGGAACAAGTACTTTGACAACAACAATAACAACTGTGATAATAACAGCAACCAAAACACAACACAGGGACAAAATAGAGATGGATAAAATAGAAATGAATATTGATACACACAGACTCCAGAGGGAGGAAATAGAAAGAGACCTTTCACAAGTTACCGTCATTCGGATGATGATACAATCTTGCTCAAGTTGATGAGTGATACCAGTGATATTTGATAGTTAACTTCAGTGTATCATTATACACTTTCTGAGGCCGAGTGAGTGAGTGTTTTCCAATGAAGCCGAGTCCAAGCCGTCAAGTAAAATTGAAGTTGTTGCTCAATGCTGTTCAAGAGTGGCGCTGACTTCACCAGCCTGAACCATCATTTGGTTTCTCTCTTTTCTGTCGTTTGGTGTCCATTTTTAGATCTCTTGCTCTCAATTTTATCATTCTCAAGATCGTCTGTGACATCTCCACCTTTTCAATCTTTTTCATCTTACTCTGAATTGAATCGAACTGCCCAAGCAAACAAAGTAAACTTACTCATTTGATCTCAATCATGCCTAACATCAAATTGCAGTCAAATGACAAAGAAATCTTTGAAGTAGATGTTGAAATTGCCAAGGCCTCAGCAACTATAAAAACCATGCTGGATGACCTGGGTATGTCTGAAGAAGAAGAAATTGTACCTTTACCCGTTGTCAATTCAACTATACTCAAGAAAATAATTGCTTGGGCTACTTATCACAAAGATGATCCAGTTGTTGGTGAAGAAGATGAGTCAAAGGACAAACGAACTGATGACATCAGCAGCTGGGATGCTGATTTTCTCAAAGTTGACCAAGGAACACTATTTGAATTGATTTTGGCCGCCAATTATCTAGATATCAAAGGATTACTTGATCTCACCTGTAAAACAGTTGCCAATATGATCCGAGGAAAAAATCCTGAAGAAATTAGAAGAACATTCAACATCAAGAATGATTTTACAAAAGAAGAAGAAGAGCAAGTAAGGAGAGAAAATGAATGGTGTGAAGAAAAATAATCAAGTCATCCTTATAATTTTCCTTCCTTTCTTTCTTTCCTCTAACTTCAAGTCAATACTGTGAATTAAAAATGATAACCCTACAAATAAAAGATGTAATTCACAAGCAAACACAAAGTCAAGCAAGTAATTGTATTGTATTCTTAATTTTATTCCGTTTGATCAGCTCACTAAGTGACAGGATAAGTATGACTTGATCTATTTGTTCGAAACATCAATTGGTTCAACATGACTATGACCATTTCCATGTCCAATTGTTGGACTGTTGATAATGCGACTTTTGCATTTTTGATACTCCTTGAGGCGAACTAGTGCATAGTTAACAAAGTCAAAGTCAATAGATGAATTTGCAGCTTGTAATAATGACCAAATGGACCAAAGAAAGTGTGAATGGAGTGTGAAGTATTTAACTTGTTCCATCAATTTGCATACATGACTCGACATTTGTTCTTTGGAAAGTGTACACTTTGGTTGATTCTGTTGTTGTTGTTGATCTTGCTGTTGTTGATTAGGATTGACCAAGTTGACATCAAAGTATGCAGTTAAATAATTAGTTAACCAAGTTAGTTGAAACTGTTCATCTGGATACAGTTGAGGCTGAAAAGTATCTGTCCCAGCAAATTCGCAAAAATGATTGGCAATGTCAAATGCTTGATAGTTGAAGTCAGCATATTCAAAGTCAATGAATTTAACTCCTTTACTTGCATTTTCATAGCAAATGATGTTCTTGAGTAATAGATCATTGTGACAAAATACAATGGGTGAATTAATATTATTAAGAATATTTTCAAGGAATTGAATTTCATCCTGTATTTCATACAATTTAGGTAACTTGTAAGCAACGGATAACAATTTACTTGACTGTAAGGCACTTGGTAATAATTGAACATATTTGTTTAAATTTCGAAAAAGGGAAGGTTCATTAGTTAATCTTGTTTGAGCTGAAGCTAATTGACCAATAACTCGATGCATTTTAGCCATTTCATAGGCAATTAACTTGGAAATTATGGCATCATTAACTGATTGATATGTTGCTGGTGAACCAGGTGTGAATCCATAACAAAGACCATTGTTAAATGAAAAATATAATTCAGGTGCTAAACCTGCTTCATACATCAGCTTCATATTGTGTTGTTCTTTTTCTCGATCGATGAATAATTCAGTTTTTTCACCATATACACGAATTAATATCACATCCTTTGGATAATCATTGACATAACAACCAATAAGTCGATTTGTTATACCATCGGTAAAATGTTTCAATTGTACATTTTTGGCTGACCAATCAGGTCGAACAATACAAGCTAATTTACTTGCTTCTTCATCTTCATGGTGTCTTTCAATTGTTACATTAATATGATGAACCATGATATTTACCTTGAAGATACCTTTACTTGAACAATTGTGTAATTTGATTAAGAAAGATTAAAAATATTTTGTTTAAAAATGAAATAAAAATAATAATGAAAAAAATGTTGATGGATTAAAATGAATTATGCTTAATTTGTTCTAATAACTTCTTGACTTGACTATGGTGAAGTAAGATTGGAAATTGACTCGATTGTTGAAGATGATCATACAATGTGTTACAATTTTTTAAAGAATCAATTTGGCAAACTGGCAATCATTTACCGTTATACGGTCCCATCAAACGGAATGACAATGTTGGCTGTAATGTATGACTGTGAAATGGATAATGTTGAAGTTAAGGTCGCTGATGTGGTAGTTCGTCTTAAAGACTGTCACTGACTAAACACAAGACTGTGACAAGATTGTGCAAATACTTTGGTACCGAACACAAGGTACAGGGTACAACAGCGTCAGTTGATATGAGAGCCATCTCCACTAGCCATAGGGATGGATGGAAGAGAAAAAAAAACAGATTTTTCTTCCTATGGGTCCCAAAGTGAAAAAGATAGATACACTTCTGTGTGAACCGGGAACTGTAATCGAAAAAGCAACAACATTCACATTCACCAGGTGACAGATGAAAGAGAAAAAAAACCAATGAAATGCACATTGGGCAATGTAGAGACCATCTTACCCATTGGAATATGAAACAATTGCCCTTGCTTATACTGTTACGGTCTCTGCTTGTCATCAATACAAACGAATGTGTCGTCACCTCGTGTCGCTTGACTCGCTTGATTTTCATTGGTTATCTTGGCCTGGCTTGGATTCTGACTCAACGGACACTTCTCTTGCCTTGTTTCCACTCATTTGACTGGGAGCTTGTGTTGTGCAGTCTACACTTTTTCTACCCGTCTGTCCGTTTGGTCATCATCATCTTTGTGTCTGTCTCTCATTGAAAAAATTATTATTTTACATTCATTTTAATCTTGTCAATTGATTTATCCAAATAACATCATCTTATTTGATTATCTAATCAATTATACATATCTTCATCGCATTGATTCAAGTCAATTCTTTTCACCACTGGTCAAGTGATAATATAATTTTGACACTTCGTCGGTTGTTTCTCATCAACATCTTTCCTTGTATCAAGTAAGTTTTCTTGTGTTTTATATATTTTTCATATTTAACTCATTTTCATCATGATCATGAAAGTATTTGAATTTTTTTCTTCCTGTTATTATTAGACAAATGTTAAAAAGTACAATTTTTTTACTTTTATTTTTATTTTTACATCCTTGTTATCGTTGATTTGTGATCATTTGTTTACACAAGCACACATCTTCACTCACTTTCGTAGAATTAAGGTTGAAAATGTACATTCTCTCTTTTAACCTGTCATTGGGTAAATATTTTTCTTTGCCATTTACAACATTCATCAACTTAACGACAATTTACTCGCAGTCAGACGATTTTCAATTGAAATCAACTTGTTGTCTTTTACTCGAGTAATTTTTGTTTATCTATCTTCAATTTGTATGATTGGTTATTCCAAAATCATCTTGTACATTTGTATGATGAATATACCTTCATTCATCAAATCAGACGTTTGATCAGTTTTTTCAATGAAAACATTCGTCATACTTTTAGCGTGTAGATGATAAGCATATACAAAGATGCTGATGATGGAATCAATTGATATTTATTTGGTATCACCTCATGTATGATATCATGAGTACAAGTTAATTGATGACACAGTAGAAATACACACAGACACACAGGGATAAAAATCAATGTAATTGTGACACCAATCGAATGTACCAAGTGAAGTCTTGGATAAGAGAGCAAAGAAAACAACCAAGTCAATTTTCCTCGGAAGAAGTACTTGACTTGAAGGATCATTTTATTTTCTATCATTTTACCTCATTTGCACTGAAATGAAATAATCTCTTACATTTATTTGATTTTCTCTCTTTACATAAAACATAAACAGACAAAACGATCGTCTAGACGTTCAACTTACTCATCTCGATTATCTGGTTAATCATTGTTTATACACCTTTATTTCACATTGGATTGCACAGACACAATTGGATAGAAGATGAGTTCACCAATTATACGAAATATTCCCATAACACGGGTCACTCGACGAAGTGATTCAATGGAATCACCATCTGTATCTGCATCAGTTTCATTAGAATCACCTTCTGATTACATTTATTCAAATGTAAAAATTACTTCATCATCATCTTCATCTTCATCATTACCATCATCACCTATTTCATCGAATATTTCTGCATCAACCATCAAAGGAATCATCAATAAAGATTCTAATACAAATTTTCCAGCACATGTTACTGATCCTCTTGGTGGTGAGTGAATTTTGTTTTTTTTTCTTCCTTTTCATCCTCTTTCAAATGCACATTTCTCATCACAATTGACTTGATGAAGGGAAAAGTGAAAAAAAGAACAACTTTCTCAGTAAATTGTGCGAATTTTTCACTCGAATCACATTGAGCACGATATTTTTCTTTCCTTTTCCTTTCCTCTTCCTTCCACTCGGATAACGTCATTTGATGTGACACAATTCGACCAAAAGTGCTTTTTTTATGACCAATTGTAATGTTGTTGCTGTTTGATGGACAGTGAAGAGAGAAGAGTTGTCTCCTGTACCTGACAATATGGTTGTTGAGAAAGTGTTTTCACATATTCATGACTTGTGTCATTTATCATCTGTCATTTGAAAAGAATCTTTCTCTTCATTGACTCGACTGTGCAATCGACTGATTTTTCAAAATGCCTTCTTGCTTGTGTAATTCACATGAGTTGTTGTTTTCTTCTTTTTTTTTCCTTTTCTTCTTTCAACTTCTTCTCCATTTCTTTGTCATCATCATTGTCCTTGTTGTTCTTTTCTCTCATGCAGGACAATCCTTTTGTCAAATATATACTTTTTTTGTCAATGTTATTTACTGTCTTTTTCAAAGATATCCTTTAAATTGAACTGCAAACACAACATTCAATCCAACACGAATATAACAACAACAATAACAACCAAAAAAATATATTCATTGACGCATGCAAATTTCAATTGTTCATTTCTATTTCCATGTTTTCGTTGTCGTTGTTGTTGTTGTTGTTGCTGTGTATTTATGTTTGCTTGTGTAAATATTGTCATCTTCTATAATTTACATTATAAAGTAAAGTTTATTTATTTGAATTGTTCTTCTTGTTGTCTCTTCATGTAAAAACTAGGTTGGTTATACCTTGCTACTGTCAATCAACTTTGTATTCCTCGACTTTTGGCAAACAACAGCAAGAACAAGTCAAATTCACCTGCCATCACTTATGTTTATTTTGACCACATCCTCGTCTATGAAGGGTAAATTATACACACATGTTATACACTGTACACAAAATGTTAATCTTGCTAAATCGACTTTACCCCTTTCTACCCACCTGGCAATACACGGATGTTACTTGTTCTTGTGATGTTGTGATGTTGTGGGCCTCAAGATACCTTTTGCCCCTCAAGAACAGGTGCATCACGATGCTTACATTGTCTTGGCATACAAACACACAAACACACACACACACACACAGAGTGACCTTTGTTTTTGTCTTTCATTTGATTTCTTTTCTTCTCTCCTTCTTCCCTTGGATGGGTAAAAGTTGATGATGGTAGTTATCCTTGCTGCATCCTGACCAACGTAGATAAATCCACCCTCAGTATATATGTTTGTGTATGTGTGTATTATAGCCATCATCCTCTTGATATTTTTGCCTTGTTGTCTCTCAGGAAAAAAGAGTTTCATAACTCAATGTGTGTGTATCCAGTGTAACCTGTTTTATTCTCTTTGTTACTTTCACTTTATCTTTCTCTTTCTCTTCTTTACTTGATGCTGATGTTGATGTATCCTGGTTGAGTGAATAGTTGGAATTACAAGTCTCTCTCTCTCTCTCTCTCTCTCTTTCACTTTCACTTTCACTTTTACTTTACTCTTGGAACACATCAAACAAGTCCCGTCTAACCAGTCTGTGAGGAATTTTTCCTTACGTTGGTCAAATGTGGATACATTAATGTTATTTCTTACACACAAATAACACCATTGACTTACTTGTTTCTGAGAGAGGAGAAAAAATGGTGACAAAAAATAATTGGCAGATAAAATAATCATCAATGAAATCTCTTTTTATCAATGTATCATTGTTATAATTAACTGCAATCTTTCTTTCTCTCTCACTTGCAATTACTTGTCTTGTCATTCGTACTTACAAATTATTCTCACTCGAATTTAGGATACACAGTATGATTAGAAAAGATACTGTCCATGATTCTCTTGATGTCCGAGCATTACTTGGGCATTACTTGGATGTTGTGAGAAGAAGAACAAAGTGGCACACATTGATTTACTCATTGACAATACATGTGACAAGTTGAATTGCTTTTTCAATGATATCGTCATCTTATGTGTGTGCTTCTTTATTTGGCTTACTCCTCATCCTCCTACGCATTTAGTTACTTACCCTTCACCTCTTTCATCTTCATCGTCAAGTTGACATGTCTTTGTGTGTGTGTGTGTGTGTGTGTGTCAATGACAAATGTGATATTATCGAATGTCACTTGAAACTTAAATGATTATTCTGGTGACCCAGTGACATTTTTACACGCAAACATGAAAACAAAAAAATTTGCTCAATCATCTCTCATAATGTTGCTAATTGATTTTGTTACTTTCCTTCACCCTTGTCAATGATATGATATTTATAGATTTGATGCAGACTTTGGCCCCCTTAACTTGGCAATGTTATATCATTATTATCGTGATATCAATAACTATTCACCTAAATCATCATCCAATTCAAATGATATGGCTAAAAGAAGAAAAGTTGTACATTTAACTACATCTGATCCCAGGAAAAGAGTTAATGCTGCTTTTCTTGCTGGTGCTTATGCTGTAAGTATGATTAAATTGTCTCTTGTAAATCATCAACTTTACTCACTTAACGAATGAATGAATTGAATTGAATTGAATTTGAAAACATTCCATTCGTGCCAACTAATTGATGTCAAATGTTTTCCTTTACTTGATCAACTTTTTTTACCTTTGGACTGTCTGTTACTTGAATCATAGGAAAATTAGTTGAATTGTTAGATTCAATTAACATTTTACAACTTGATGACACTTGATTACATCATCATCAACTTTGATTTGAATGAACTCTTTTATTTTCGTTTCGCTGGCAAATGCCGAGGAAACCATTTTCATGGTGAATCTATTTTAAGTTGTTTCGATAAAAGACTGAATATTGAATAACATTCACTTTGTCCTTTCTTTCTGGTTACCACAGTTACAGAGACCAAGAGATGTTTTCTTGCAATCATTGTTATCAATTGGAATGGCAGAGTAAAAGGAAGAACAGTCATTCGTGATGAATGAAATAACCTTGAATTGCTGATGAATCCAGGATATGAACAGTGATGATGTGACACTTGATTGTTCAAATGTTAGACAAGTGTTACGCGAAGAAGAAATTTCAATCTTTTACTTTTATTTTAATTGATTGATTGTTTCCTTTGTCACTGTTCGAGATGATAAGTTCACTTGTGTTCTATTCACACTGAATATTGGTACTTAAGTTACTTTGTTCATCTTTTTGTTATGTTTTCATGTACTCCACCCTTTAATTTAAATTAAGCATCACTTGACACACGATTTCACCTTGTAAGATACTTCATCTTTCAAATTTTCATGTGTGTGTAGATGCAAGTTGAATTTATTGCTGTTGATGTTGTTGTAATGTTCATCAGTATACTTGTTACTTCTTCTTGTTCATCTTGTTCTTCTCTCCTTGTTTCTGCCCCTCGCCCACGATTTTCATTCTGGTAACATTTTGATGACATGAAGAGAGAAAAAACGAAGGAACATTTTTTCATCGTCCTTGATTTGTTCTGTTTAGTCCTTGAATTTGACTACAACGTTCACAACGTTGTCTGTACTCGCACACATATATTTCATACCTTGCATCTCCTTATACGATTTTGACTGTAGATTCACTTGATTTCTTTCTTTCCTCTTCTTTCATCTTCAATGTTAACATTCTTCACTTAATCAACACACAACACTCACACAAAGACCGCCATTTAAACAAAATACGTAGCAAGTTCTGTCACTTTTTTTGTATCACATAAAATGTGTGTATAATTGTAAACCCACTCACATTGTGCAAACTAAATGATCAAGTGAAAATGTCTTATCCAATGAACTTAAATAACTTTTCATGGGCAAAAGGTTATCACGTTCATCTTCATCTTCATCATCACCATCAACTCGACTTGATCATTTGCATAGTAATTAGTCAAATGCACTTATCATTATAATCTTTCATTGCACCTGTTTTCTTGTGGCTTTTTATACTGATAATGATGTAACATTGCCTTGATTTACTTTGTTTACTTTCAGTTATTTACACTTATTTACACCTGCGTTAGGTTGATCAATTAACATTTGATCATTTAGTCAAATTCATCGTGTCTTGTTGTCTCTTTCGTGTGTACTTACCAGTCAATGCGAATGTTGATTGTTGATTTAACATTAGTCAAAGTTAAGATGACAAGTGAAATTTAAATTGATTTTCTTTCCTTCCAAATCTCACGGCTGATGAAAATTTATTGACTTGACAAAAGTTGAACATTATTAATTGAATTTTTTTTCTTCATTCTTTGTTCATTTACTTTTATCTTTCTTTTGTCAAAGAAAGGAGAGAAAGAAAAAGTTATCCACTTGACATTCTTCTCTTTGCAAACTTCTTTACACTGCGACATAAATGATGAATTTGGATAAATTTTCTTCTTTATTACATCCTCCTACACTTTGATGAAATTCATTCGCCCACCACTTTTATCTGCTTGTGTGTATCTATCGCTTAATTAATCACTCAAGATAAATGACAAAGCAGACATTCATCTTTTAAGACAGTAAAATTGCTTTTTATCTGTTAACCTCAAAATGGTTGTCATTGTGACAACAATCACTCTGTTCTTGTTTGTCCTGTTGATTGGTTAAAAGTTGATGCCAAAATTTATACATCATTTAATTTAATTAATCATACATGACATTTTTTAAAATGTATTTACTTGGATGAAGGAAACTTTTAACATTTGGGCGTTAACTTGATGATCAATTGTTGATTTATTACTCTTTTTATTAAAGTCAAAGTTATTCAATTTATTTTCTATTTGTTTAATTGTTTACCCCTTTAGGTCATCTGTATGAACATGACACCTGATGAAGTCTACAAACATCTTACATCTAACAATAGTCCACGATTCATTGGTTTTCGTGATGCTGGTTTTGGCCCATCAACATATCAACTTCAATTGCTTGATTGTTTGAAAGGTGTTGATGCTGCAGTTAAACATAAATTTTTAGATTTTAAAAATTTCGATGTTCATGAATATACACATTATGAAAGAGTTGAAAATGGTGATTTAAATTGGATTGTTCCAGGAAAATTTATTGCATTTTGTGGACCACATTCACGAACTGCTGTAGAAAATGGTTTTTATGTTCATTCACCTGAAAGTTATTTTGATTATTTTAGATCAAATAATGTTACAACAATTATACGATTGAACAAAAAAATATATGATGCAAAAAGATTTACAGATAATGGTTTTAATCATCATGATTTATTTTTTATCGATGGTTCTACACCATCTGAATCAATTGTCAATGAATTTTTAGATATTTGTGAAAATGCTAAAGGTGCCATTGCTGTACATTGTAAAGCTGGTTTAGGACGTACTGGTTCATTAATTGGATGTTACATTATGAAACATTATCATTTCACTGCACCAGAAACTATTGCATGGATTCGAATTTGTCGTCCTGGTTCTATCATTGGATATCAACAAATGTGGATGACTGAAATGGAACCACGAATGTGGGCACGTGGTGATGTCATGAGAAGATCTAAACAACAACAACAACAACAAGTTAAACAACATCAACAACATGTTACTTTAACTAATTCCGATTCACTCAACAATAACAACACCAACAACAACGCCAACAACAGTAATAACAACACCAACAACAACAATAGTCACAATATTTCAAGTTGTAACAATAATTTGAAAAATTATAAAAATGATAATGGTGACAATAACAATACAATTGGATATGATCATGATGCTGAAGCTAAATTAGATAAATTAACATGTGAACTTACACGCAATTTATCATCATTACATTGTACTGAATCATTGTCAGAACGTTGGAGAAAGAAAGATAAATCAACCACAAGTTCAACTTCAACTCCTTCAACAAAAACAAATTCATCTGATTGTACACCAATTGGTGTTACTTATGATACCACAAATTATGGTGAAGATCAAACTCAAGGTGATTATTTAAATCGTTTGAAAGTTATGAGAAGAACACCACGATCAGCTACAACTACACGAGTTTGTGTTGTTGGTGAAAATGGTGATAATGAATGGCGAACAGTTCGACGTTCATCGTCACAACCTTCGAAAGAACCATATGTTACACCACTTAAAAGTAAACAAATACTTTCACGTGAATTAGCATCACTTCAAATGATCAATACATCACCAATGCATACAATGTCTTTACCTCAAAGTCCTCCTGGACAGTACAATACACGTGCAGCTCGAAAAGCAGCTGCTGAAAATGATCCTAATCGACCTCAACATTCGATTGCTACTGCAACTTCCAAAAGGTAAATTATTTACACCGTTCATTCTTCTTTCTCAGTTATTTTCCTTTCATCTTGATTAACAATCAATTGAAAATGATCTTTCTTTCTATTTGAACTTTCCTTTCCTTTCATCTTTTCCTTCGTTCTAACTTTTCAGGCGTCACTACGTCCTTCCTATCAATGACCTCGCATTTCCATCAAATCGAGAATCTTCAGTACCAAATAAATGTTGTTGTACTGTTTCATCTCCTACATGTACATATGCATTACGCAAACCTCGTAATCGTAGTCAATCACCAATGACACGAACAGCTAGTCATTTACTTCGTTCCATGTCAATAGTCAATACTATTTGTACTTCAAACAATTCTACCCAATGTCCTTGTCATATTACTTCTTCTTCAGCTACTACTTCTTCTTCTTCTAATATTTCATCAAGTGGCATGGGTTACCTTCGATGTAAATCAAAAACTGTTGTACCACTAACTGTTCCTCCGCCAGCTGCATTTGCACCTGTCACATGTACTTTGCCACTTAAAAAAGGCAACAAAAGTTCTTCCTTTTCTCCTTCTACTTCTTCTTCTTCTAACACCTGTACTCATCCTCTGTAAGGAAATTTAACTTAATCTTTCTATGATCTTTGAAATGATATCTCTAGATCATCATCATCAATCTAACATAATTTACTTATTTATTACTCTCACCCACAGCTCACGAACCATCTCATCGACTTCCAAAGTCAGCCCTGTCGTTGGATGATGGTCAGGGCAACAACTTGCACAACCCACACGATCAACTAAACAACAAGCCAAAAGAGACAAATTAATTAAATCAATCAAATCAATCAATACCAATAAAGTCAGTGGTAAAAAATCTACACCTAAACGTGATTGTTCTAAAAAAAGTTCTAAAAGTTCAAAATTCGATGATAACATTACTGCTACCAAAGTTTCGGTCATTTCTAAAATAACAACAACAACTACAACTACAACTACTAAAACTAAACGAAATGTCACAATTCATCATCCTTCTAATGATAAATGTAAATCACGTGATTTACCATCATCAACATCAATCAAATTGAAACAAGTCGAAGTTTTGCATAAAAGAATTCATAAAAAAGTTATACAAAAAGTTGCAAGTGATTATCGAATTATCACAAGAAATAAAAGTCCTAAAGTAACTTCAATTAGTGAAACAATTTCGAAACAAACTAATACTTGTGGTGGATCTTCAAATCGTAGAAAAAAATTTTCATCTTCTACCAATAATAAATTATCATCTAAGTCTGATGCATCTTCTAAAAGAAAACTTGCAACATCTTGAATCTTTACATCTTCACATCTTCAATTTACAAGAACAATTGTTTCAATGACTTTATACTTGACACTGTGCACTTGACACAAAGTTCTATCATGTCACACACACACACACAATCACACAATGACACAATCACAATGACCGAAAGGATCATCATGAAAGATAATAGATCTTCCTGTCTTCCTTTCCATCTTTCTCTCTCTTTTCGGGAAGTGCAAGTTGAGCCCATCAACAACATTTTGTACAAATGAAATATCTGACAATTTTATCCTCAATCTTCTAGCAGTCAACTGACTTACTGAATAACTATCTTTTATCTTGTATCTTGTATCTTGTATCTTGATTTTAATTTAAACAACATTGATATTTAATCACATTTGACATTAGTTAGTCAAACTTGTCAACTTTAGTATTGATATTTCATAACAATTTGACAACAAACAAACAAACAAACAAAGATAGCAAACAATTGAATAGCTTGAAATGTAGTAATTTTCAAATTAATTCATTGCTTCCATCAACAGGACAAACAAATAAAAATTTAATAATATCACATTGCACACACATTTTATATTTCAATTTAGAACTTATATGGTCGAGAAAATTGATAAAACTTGACACAAGCATGTACAAGGCTGACATTTTAAACTTATTCATATGAATTAAATAAACCTTTTACTTGTTACTGAGTAAATTAAATCATAATCATCATCATTGTCATTTATCAGATAGAGTTAATTTTTATTTTAACACTGTGACTTGTACATACGGACACACACAAATGGTAAGAACAAGTCAAAATCAATTAATTGTCAACTCAAGTGAATCAATTCTAAGGTATGTCAAATATAGCAACAGGCAAATGAATTGTGAACAAAATAGTTATGATTATCCTTCCATCATGTGAACAGTTTAAACTCTTCTGTCTTTATGTAAACTCAATTATGTCAATCTGACTGAATGATAATGCAATCTATTATAAAGATGTTAGTTGATGATGACGAAGATGATGTGTGTGTGTGTGCAAATATTTATGAATTGTCTTCACAATCACTTTCTGTTTCTGTTTCAGTGTTGTATGGATCACTATTAGATACAACAGGTTCATTGATGAAATACAAATCTTCTTCATCTGGTCGGATAAACAAACCACCCAATTTACATTGAGATCGAATATCTTCAGTTAATTCTTGATCAGTTAGAACAACTAAATCATATGGTGCACCTTTAGGAAATCCACATTCTAAGTATGTATTGTAATCAGGATGACCATAGTACAGTGCAGATTGATTATTAGTAAATCGAATACGATAATCATCAAGTAGCCAAGATAAACCATTTGATCGTAATGTATGAGCATTACCACCATGACCAAAGGCAACAACTCGACCACCAGTACCAACATATATACCAAGGGCAACGGAAAAATATGTATTATAAGGAAATACCATAATTGAAGCACCAGGTTTAATATGTTTGATTGTACGTTCTAAACATACAGCTTCATGTTCTGCCCATTCTGGTGATATACGTTCATAAAATAATCTCATATCTAATGATAACATTAACTTGTACAATGTTTCATCTTCAATAATTTTGGAATCTTTTAATTTATTAACCAATTTACGATGTTCTTCACTAACTGGCGGTAATGTTCGATTAATTAATGGATTAAATTTTTTAGGTGGATCATATGGTTCAACTTCAATTGATGTTGTTAATGATATTTCCAAAGATGTTTGATTGTATTGATTTGTTTCATCAGATGCATCATCTAAATCTAAATCAGTAGGATTCATTTTACGTCTTCTACATGAATTACCTTTCATAGAACGACCACCACCAGATCCAGTTGAATTAATGGATGAATTTTTACTTTTAATACTTGAACAACCACCACCTGAGGTAAGACTTTTACGTAATTTTTCAACAGTTGATGAAGAATTTTTTCTTTGGCGAGATTTGATATTGCCACTTATTTGGTTTGATTTGTTACTTGTACTTTCAACAGTTGATTTATTAGTAGATGATGAATCAATTGATTTACCTTCTTCCTCTTCTTCTTCTCCTTCTTCTCCTTTGGCATCATTTTTATCTTTTTCATCATCTTCATCTTTAACAGTGGATGGTGATGATTTAGCTGTTGCACTGGTGATGAGGGAAGAACGTCGATTATCAGCTGGCATCATCATTCGACGGATAAAATCAACATCCATTTGCTCATCATAAGATGGTATTGATATTTGAGGTTTGACAGGATTAGTAGAGTTAACAGATGTCACATTTGATATTGAGGCAGTTGATTTAGTAGGTGTGGTAGGAGTGGTAGTTGAAGATGTCGTGCTAACAGTTGATTTTTCAGCTGATGATTTTGTAGTTGATTTAGAATTATCTGTGGTTTTACATTCGCCACTGTATAGTTTATGTAAGCCAGTAGATGATGAACTTTTATCAGATTGTAAAAGATTAGTTTTCTTAGTTTCAAGTGGAGAAGAATGAACACTCGCTGAAGTTGTTAGACTTGCTGAAGGTCGATCATGCAATGCAATAGATGATGAATGTTGAACACGATCATTAGTCATCATCAAATCTGCAGAATGATTCCTCACTGCTGACTGAGTCATAAGATGAGGTTGCCGTTGATGATATTGCTGTTGTTGATGTGTTTGTGGATACTGTTGCATCTGTTGTTGTTGATTTTGTTGATGTTGATGTTGCTGTTGCTGTTGCTGTTGATGCTGTGGTAAAGGAGGTTTATATGGGAGAACATTGGTGTTAGCCATTGGTGACAAAGAAGACTGTGGCTGTTGAAGAACATGAGGATGGTGATGAACGGAAGAAGAAGAAGAAGCAAGAGAAGATTGATGAGATGAATGATGATGAGGAGGAGGGGGAGGATGTGAATGTGGATGAGGATGATGATGAGAATGTGGGACACCTGGGAAAGAATTAACGGCATGTGGCTGGAAAGGCTTCTGATCTGGTTGAGGTCTGTGATGTGCTTCATATGAGCTGGATGAATAACCAGGAACATTATTATTATTATTTGTATTATTACTATTATTATTATTATTATTAGAAGCGGGAGGCATTGGAAATACACTGTTATGGTAACTTGCTACTGGTTGTCGATTCAAATCATACTGAGGGTAAATGCTTGGATGGGCAATTGATGATGGTTGAACCAAGGGAGAATTAGATGGTGAAAAAGCATATGGTGAACCTTGTGGAACTGATTGACGAATGGGATAATTGTTGTTACCTCTACTTTGATAACCACTGTATGATTGTGAAATAATTGGATTTGAATGATAATCCATATTTGACCCAGGAAAGTTTGTGCTAGATGAATACAATTGATTTGGCTGTTGCTGATGTTGTAGTGGTTGTTGATGATGATGTGATAATGGTACATTATTCTGATGATACATTTGTTGTTGTTGATTTTGAATTGGTGTATTATAAGGTGATGAAGGCGATTGCTGCATTGGATATCCAAAATAAGTGCCTGATGGTCCACTCATGCCAGTATTTGATGAATTATATTGACCAGGTCTCTGGTACATTTGATGTGGAGTGACCCTGTAGTTTAGATCACGTGGTGGATTCATTCTCTAACCAATAAATTGAACTATCCAGGTAAATTCGATTGACTTGTTATCAATGGTACAATGTGACAAACAGTTAATAAGATGACTGTGTTTATTCTACCATAGAATATTCCAGTGAATTTGATTTACTTGATAGAATAAATTAATTTTTCATTGTTCCTCATGCATCAAATTGTAGTGTAGCCATGAAATTAAAGATTGCAGTAAATTTTCGACCTCCAACCGTACCAACAGTCGATGGATGGATGTCTTAAGGTCTCAAATGAATTACGGGTTCCTCTCTCTTCAATCCTTGAGCAGCACTGAGCTCTGTACTCTTGTAGGTAAAAAAAATAATATCGATTCGGGCGACATCTACAGAAAACTGTTGATTTTTCGAAAATTTTTCCAAATGTTTGTCTTTTCGTTTGGCACTCATGTTGTGAAGTTTATTTTCTTTCTCGTTACTCAGTTACTTTTTCATATCCATATTTCATGCGTTAAAACCATTATGTCATGTGTAATTTGTGTCAACATTAAAATGATTATCATTGGTAATTCATTCTCTTGGTATATCAATTGCACAACTATTTTGTCATCAAACAAATGACTTCCATTTACATGGTTGATTTCCGAGTGTATCAAAACTCCGGTAATTTTTACATCTTATTTAACTTTAATTTATTAAAATAATGAAGATCAAATTTCATCTTTTAAAAGAAATATGATGGCGTAATGAAAAAAAACTGTCTGTCACTTGTTCAAGTTTACTCAAGCCACTAGATGACACAACGCGGTCATATAAATCAGCTGATATTTTCAGATATTCTTTCGACTGTCAACATTGAATGGTCTACTTCGATGGCACCTATGCTGGTGTTTTGTCATTTTTGTGAAATTCATGGACCTAGTTGTGTCTTTCGAACAGATTGTGTACCTCTTAATGTAAAAATTGAACCAAGTGAAAATCGTACTTCATGTGAAGGATGTTCATTCGATGCAAAAGGACTGGAAGGATACGTTTGGACAGATGCCGAAGCATCTTTAAAATATGTTTCATCGCCTTGTTCACAACAATTTCCTGATGTAAATATTGTACGTCAATCATGTATTCGCAGTCTTAGTTGTGAAGTATATCCTGAAGGTCGTGAAGGTGTAGTATACTTTGGTGATGATTGTCGTGCCCACGTTTTAAGTTACTGTTTTGTCCTGAAAGACAGTCAAGCAAGAGGATTTCAACGAACTTATTCTTTTCTTGTGATTGATAATGATCGAAATTCACTTCTATCATCCTGGTCTCATTATATCAATCGAATTGGTCAACTTGTTGGTAAACTAAAATCTAAAGCTAACACCGTATACGATCAAGAAGTTAGTTTATCTGACAATCCAAGTCAAGAAAGAAGATCCATTCGTTTAGAATCAGCCCTTCAAGTAGCTGGCCGTGGAAGACATTCTATGAATACACAAGCATCTGAAAGTCGTGCACGTTCATTAGTTGAATTAACCAATGATACAACAATATTTGCTCTACTTCATTTAAATATGGCAATGATATTGAAAAACGCAACAAAATTACCACCACGAACAATTGAAGGTCCAATAATTGATAATAATGAAGCTGGTTCTAAACTGCGTGAATTATACTGTCATACAAGAGGTTTAGGACGTAATTTATTTATTCGATGTGCATATGCAACTCTTATTGGTAAACAAATAATTTTTAAATGCAATTGTAAAATAATTGGAGAAAAAATTTTAACAACATTATCATCTTTATTGCCATCAAAAGGTGTACGAGTTGCAATGGACTGTGATGAATATTTTTCCCCTGATAGATGTAATTTTTTACATTTGCATAATAATGTAACATTACCATCTATTAATGATGATAAATTTATATTAATTGAATTAACTAATTGTAATGATGGTGAAAAAATTATTTTGAAGTCTGATTTAACTGCCATTCCAGAAAATTTACCATCATATTTAATTCAATTGGACCAAGTTATCAAGGACACACAGTATTCAGATTCATGTCTTACTTACTTTGTGGAAAGTTTAAAACATCAGTGGATGCAGAAAAGTAGATTGATGAGTGCACTTGATAGATCACCTGATGCATCCTCACTACAAATTTTGGGTATTGGTCAAGCCGATTTACCGCTTATCGCATTTTGGTCTACTTTTACTGGCACAGAATAAAATAAGAATCTTAGGGACCAAACAGTCTACCGTCTTTTCACTGGCCGCCTGTGTGTCTTTTTCACCGAAGCAGATAAAGAGAGAGAGAGAGAGAGAAACTGTCCCATGCATCACTAGTTTGAACAAAGTGTGACTCTTTTTCCTCTTCTCTCTGTTCCATTTTTTTCTCTCTCTCTCGAATAGCCAGCAGGAACAAAGAGGGTCCAGTGTGTGACACTGAATCCATGAGTGTCTTTGCTCAAGGCATAAGTGTAAAGGTGCAGATGGTTGCTACTTGCTGTTGTAAGTTTTTCGCTGTGGCTGCCATTCTCTTCAGTTACTTGGAAGTGACTTGAAGAACAAAATAACGAGTCTGTTAGTCTGAACTCCACACACAGTCTTAACTTGAGGTTGGGTCCAAAGAAACCCAAAGAGAAACAACACAAAGGAAACTGCAGCAATCTGATCAGGCGCCACAGTAAAACGTTTCAGATGCCAGACTGTCTGGCGCTCAACAAAATCAACCATCAACAGTCAGACAGAAAGAAAGAAAGACAGTCAGACACACAGACACACAGACACAAAATTATAGAACAAGAATATTCAATTTTTAATCATCAACAGCTCGTTTTTTCACATTCTCCAGTATACAGATGTACTTGAAGAAATTTAGTTGATTTGAACACTTGGCTGCAAAGGTGACAGGTATTAGACCTTGTAGCAATAGACGTAGCTGATGCAACAGCAGAAGATGAAGATGATGAGGATGATGATGAGGATGATGATGATGATGATAAAAAAACTGTAGAACCAGTAGATACCAATGAATTGGATGGTACATTTGCACTTAGTACAGATAGTGAAAGATTGGACGATGCATCATTTACATTAACAGGAGTGATGTTATTTGTATTTGAAGAATTTGAGGCAGCAGATTGATTGTGACATGAATTCATACCATTATCATCACTAGTTGAAGAATTAATTGATGATGATGTTGTCGTTGTTGTAGTGATAGTTGTAGGTGGTGATGGTGGTGATGGTGATGATTGTGATGATGATGATTTCCATTTAACCATTTTACCATCATTTTCATCTAATACTTCATCATCGTCATCAGTAATTGATTCATTTTCAACATATTTGATTGATGTTAAATCTAAATTACAACCAGATTGTGCGTTTAGTTTTCGACTTATATCTTGAAGTGAAAGTAAACTTGAATTGCAATCAGATGTATCAATTTGATTCAAGTTGATACCAAATCGTTCCATTTCAGCATAAAGACCAATTGGTAATTTATTGAGACATTCAAGTCTCATTATATGTGATTTTGATCGTAAATGTTTAGCCAAATGTCCATGAATACGAAAAGCAATTTTGCAATCAATACATTTAAATGGTCGTGGATTATTGTCAGATGGTGTACCAAATGTCTTATTCATATCAACTTTGTTAAAATGTGAAACTGAACGTTTATGCTTTTGTAGATGACCTTTTTGTCGAAAACTCACAGCACATGATTCACACCGGTAAGGACGTTCTATAGCATGTACATTAAGATGTAAACGTAATTGTCCAGCTGTAGAAAATATTTTTTTACATATTGAACAAATGCATTTGCCTTCATAATTTTCAGATCCAGATAATAATGGAACAAATTCTTGTCCAGGTAAATTGTTACCATGAGATGTATCATATGACATCATCATCATATCATCATCTTCCATCATATCATCAACATCTTCACCAGAACCTTTTTGTTGTCGCTTAGATAAATCCATTGGTTCATCTTCACTTGAATCAATTACAGTTGTGCAATCAGATGTTGTCAAAGGTGATATTAAATCAGTCGATGATGATGATGATGATGTTGTTGTTGTAGTTGATGTTGATGTAGTCAAAGTGGTTGAAGTAGTACAACTGTTATTGGTTGTTGTCGTGGAGAGAACATTTTTAGAACCAGCAACAATTCCATTGCAGATGTTATGTTTGTTGATTTCATACACATTTGCAATGTTTTTGTCGTAATTTGTTGATGGCAAAGAAGAAACAGTAATAGTCGATGGTACAACTGCAACTGTCGATGAAGAAGTATACGAAGTAGAAGAAGTATTTTCTTGTATGACATTAGGTTGTTCCACAATCATTAGTTTGTCAGGTGCTATTCGTTCATTTTCATTGACTGTATTTAGTTTGTCATTAAATGTTGAAAGTGTGACACGATGAGCCACGGGTTTTTCTTCAGCCTTGTGAACTTTGTAAGGTGTCGTCTTATGTATTTCAAATGAATTGTTTCCACTACAAAAGGTAGAACCATTCGTACCGGGAGAAACGATTAATTTGGAAGTATTATTCACACCATTACTAAAAGCCGAATGAATAGCTTGTCGTTTTTGCTGTTGCTGTTGTTGTGATTGAATAACAACGGTACTTTTGACTGGGATGTTATTAATATTACGTGTAAAAGGAATGTCATTGAAGGAAAAACTTCGAGGTCGATTGAAGTAAGAATTATTCCAAAGGGTGACTCTTCGTTGAGAGGCAACTAAAGTTGATTCTAAAATGCTTACTTTTCTTTTTAACGTTGAATGATTACTTGGTACAGTTGGCGTTGATGTCAAAGAGTTGCTGTTGTTGTTACTGTTGTTGTTACTGTTGTTGTTACTGTTGTTGATGTTATTAAAGCATGGGGTGTCTTCACCCTTTCGAGAGGCGCGAGTGGCAGGAGAAACAGAGTCAGACCATGACCCAGAAAGAAATAGTAAACTTTGAGCTACTTCTCGTTCTTCATTTAAGTTGACAACCACACTTGGCCTTCGAGACATGACATCCGAACTGGACTCACAGCTGATTTTCACAAGAACTTTATCAGGCGAAGCTCCACCAGCAACAGCACCAGCAGCAGCAACAGCTACAACACCACCAGAACAACCAACCAAAGGAATGGCAACGCCTTCATCGTCAGACTCATTTTCTCCATCTCCATCGTCATCTTCTTCATTTTCATTGTCATCATCATCAGACATCAAATTTCCACCACTATATGACCTTTCAAGGGTTTCTTGTCTAGCTAATGCTTCAGGATCAATTTGTGAATCATCAATACAAGTAGGTACAGGTACAATTCCTAATTCAATGCACTTTTAATGATGAGCTTTAGACTTGATATGTTTAGTTAGATTACCTTTAGTTTTAAAGGCAAAGGCACAATGTCTACATGAATAGGGTCGACGGTCAGTATGTGTACGGATATGCTTTTTAAGCAAAGAGGATTTTTTACATCGTATGCCACATTCTTCACAAGTACACTTTCCTATACCACGTCCACGTATATATGTATATGATTCATTAGATTTAAAATCACCTTCAAATATTTCAACACGTTCAACACGTTCAACACGACTTGGATTTGAAATAGGTAAATAATCTGGTAAAATATCCAAATTTTTATTATTATCTACAATTAATGTAGACAATGATAACGGTGACATTCATGATATCAATGATGAAGATAAAGATGAGGTTGATGATAAATTGTCGATAATCGATTTACCCAAACAAGGAGCTAAAATAATAGTCGAATTGTTGCAGCTGGTGATACTCTTAGAGTTACAATTAACATGAATAGACCGACAAATAGGATTCGAAAGGTTAGAACTGTTGTTGCTGATGTTATTATTTAATTCCATTGGGACATCTTCAACATTATAATTGATACTTGCTTTGGACATTTTTCGTTCTAACATTGCAGAAACTTGTTTGGAAAAAGAATCATCAACACTTTCACCTAAACTTGGTGGATCAATAACAACATTATTATTACCAACAGTATTGTTAATACCGACAAAATTAGAACATTGAACTTGTTGTTGTGATGGTGTCATGACACTTAAGAGTAGAACGATTTTCAGTCAATCGACGTTGTAAAACTGAATTTTGCATTACAGAAACTTTTCTTTGTACTTCTATAATATGATCAAGATGATTCATTTGACTAGTTAGTTGTTGCCGCTGTGATTTACAATAATGCAAAGCATCAGTTTCTAAAGTGTTTTGAGTTCTGAAGGCGATCTTAAAAAGTGTACAAACATAGTACAAATCATTGTTTTTGTTGTTGGACGTTGAACAATTTGATTCTCGCGGTTTAAGCAACAGGTCTTTGGTGACACTTCGTTCATGTTCACTTCCATTGCATGTATCAGATACATTTGCCTTATTTGGCGTCTTCATGGTTAAAGACACTTTGGACGTTAAAAGATTGCGAACAAGAGATCCTCTTAGGTCACTCTCGCTACTATTATTACCATTTTATCGCGCGAACCCAAGAAATAGCTTTATCTACGTTCAGCAAATGATTGGGAAATTCATCAACAATGAATGTTAATTCTACTCTTGTTTTTCTTTACTATTAGAAAAGGTGAGTAAATTGGACTGATTACATGGATATACATAGGTATTGGAGGCAGCGTGTTTCTTGTTGATATTAACATCTCTATGAAGGTCAAAATTGTTGGACATGATTGTTACATCGATTGTTGAAGATGAACAATCTAGAATGTTCAAGATTGTTAATTGTAATAAGTGCACGCGGACATTATCTGCTGACTATGTTGATTAAGAAAGAAGACAATGTCCTCATGCCCTCATCTCAATCAGTTTAATTGTTACCTGACCAGTATGAAAAGTCAAGCATTTGAGTCAATCAATCAATCAATCAATCATCATTATTAATAATAAACTTAAGTTGTACTAACAAAAATTACCCCTGCTGACCTTGATTGTTGAATTGATTTCTAATGTTAATGACCATATTCAGGATGTTTGTCACCGCTCCTCGTTGCGTGTTTATCCTTGTTTGTAGCGCTTCCGCTAATCCAGAGTGATGGCATTTCGGCAGGACCGGCATCTTGCAGTTTGACGAATTGCGTTCACGATGGGCAGAACTTCGTTCATGGTGTTTCGAAGGTTGTCCAAATCTGTCCGTAGGTCAGCGGCCCTTCCGCGCTGTTGGTCTAAATTAGTATCAATTCTAGTAATATTTGCTTGGGCACGAAAACGAGTATGGTCAGCTCGCATTCGTGTTACAGTTATTTGAGTTTCGTCCTGAGATGCCTAAAGGCCGTCACAATTCTCACTGGCTTGATTGATTCGTCCATTTAAGGCAACCAGAGAATCATAAAGAAGGTCGATAGTGTTGGGACAACTTAAGTTTATTAATAATAATGATAATGATTGACTTTAATGTTTGACTTTACATACTAGTCAAGTAACAATTAAACTGATTGAGATGAGGGCATGAGAAGATTGTCTTCTTTCTTAATCAACATAGTCAGCAGATAATGTCCGCGTGCACTTATGTTGTGTGCGGTTTAAGCAACAGGTCTTTGATGACACTTCGTTCATGTTCACTTCCATTGCATGTATCAGATACATTTGCCTTATTTGGAGTCTTCATGGTTAAAGACACTTTGGAGGTTAAAAGATTGCGAACAAGAGATCCTCTTAGGTCACCCTCGCTACTATTATCACAGTTACTCTCATTAAATGTTTGCAATATTGCTTTACCATTTTTAATTACTGATTCATGATGATCAAAATGGGACAATTCTTGGCTAAGTTTGCGATTAGTGATAACAGTTGTTGCTGTAGCTGTTGGTGGTGAAGATGTCACCGATGTAACAGAACATTTACCCATCAATGCTGATTGAAGTCGTGAACCAAGTGAATTACTTCTTTCAATAAAGGAAACTTCTGAGTATCGACGACGATTTGGTTCAACTTGATGATGTTGTGAATGATGAGGATGTTGTTGAAGATGATGATGATGTAGATGTTCATCAAATAAATGTTGATGATGTGATTGAAGGTGTTGATGGTTATTGGTAACTGGGGCAAATGGTATGACAGATGAATTGCTGCCACTGTGGTGGAGGAGGATGTTGATGATAACTGTTGTTGTTTTTATGATTATTCTTATTGATAGATGATATCGAGACTTGTTGTCTTGCTCGATCACCTGACGCTGCCGAATTAAGCATTGAATAAAATAGTTAGTCTCATTCACTTGTATATCATAAGAATCATGATGGTGAGTTGTAGCAGTAAACGAGCAAATGGAAAAGGAAAAATGCTTTAAATCGTGTCCTTGCTTTTGGAGCTTGCTCTGTCACTTTTTCCTCTCAATCGTCTTGTGTTTCTCCCTTTATCTATTGCTTCCTCTCTCTTTAACTTGCAACCTCGGTCCATCCTTTGACTCGCTTAACATACCAGGTCACTTTCTTTCTCTTTCTATCTTTCTCTCTTTTTTTTCATCTGTCCATTGTATTTGTCCTTCTTTCACCCTCGTACTACTGGACAACTCAAGTGGTTGACGCTTATAATTTTCTTCCTTGGTTGAAGTTACCCAAGTTTAACAGGTCATACACGTTACGACATGTATGTGTGTGTGTGTTGAAAATCCACAAAACACAACGGAAGTTTTTTTCTTGTCTCCTTTTTCTCTTTTTTTCCTTTTTTCTCTCTGTGGAACATACGACTTCTTCTTGTTCGTTTGAACTGTTTCCATGACTTTTTCAGGCAAAACATTTCATACATGATCGAGGGCAACCACGCAAACGCACTATTGAAATACCATGGGTACTTGAAAAGTTAAAAGTCCCTTCTATCCGTATGACTATGTTAATGATGTCACATTGATCATTACAATAGTGAAAGCATTTACTCAACAGTTTGGCCTTTCAACAGTTCAATCCGAGCGTCTTGACTTGTTCACTTTTTTTTTCTTTTGCTCTGTCACTCCATCTAGTTTAACCGGATGAATACACGTGTTGTGCCGCTAGTTTGTATATTCATTCATCGTTTGCTGTCTCATAATAACATTAACAATATGTTTCAATTGTCATGGATCAATTTATCTTTTCATGGGTTGACGTGGCTGTCCTTACTGGTTAATACAAAATGGTATTAAAAATAAGTTGATCATTTATCGACTGTAAATGAAATTTTGCACAAAAATAACATCAATTTACTTTCAATTTGACATCCATTTAACTTTTCAAAGTAAATTAAAGTAATTAAAATATTTAAGGTGATAAAGAATTTTTCAAGTTCAAACAATTGCCAGATGTTTGATACAATTACAAATGTAAACATAATCAATGAGGTGAAGCAACAATTAAACAAATGGGTAAAGTTTGTGACCTATCGAATGACAGACGATGGTAGTAATAATATGTGAATATGTGAAAACGTAAATTGATAAAGGATGATGATGGCAAGACATATGGTGAGATAATTTAGTTGTTCATAAGATTAATCCTCAAATGCAATGTGTAAAATACATTAGGCCAAAAAAGTGTGACCCGGTGAGGAAGTAAGTTGGTATGAGAGTAGACGAGAAGAGTCAAAGAATTGTCGAGTCAACTTGAGCAGGCGCATTGGGTCAAAAATTGCCTGTGTAGCCATTTCCAACTGACTCAGCTTGTTGTGTGGACACACTGTTTGTATCACTGTTTCTCCACCTCATCTTTGTCGTGACATGAATGGACATTAATTTTATCATTGTATCTAGATGGATTATGATCAGCCGGCTCTTAACGAGCAATCTGCAATAACGAAATTCTTTGCAGCTCTTTCTCAGGTAGGCCGGTTAATCATTGTGCCGATAACAATTGTTGTCTGTTTTGTCTGGTCAATGTCTTTTCTTGTGGTTTGTTAAACTATTCACTCAAATGTTGATTTATTTTTTTATATTTTTCATAGAAATATCAATCTTTTTTGGATGCATGGACACCTCATACAGCTAGTCGGTGGATATTTTCAGTGGTCCTTTTCCTAGCTTATATATTAAGAGTTCTTTGGTTACAAGGATGGTACATTATAACCTATGCTCTGGGCATATACTACCTAAATTTACTGATTGGATTTCTTACACCAATGATTGATCCTGTTCTTCAAGAAGAACTCATTGGTTAGTACACATATTCATCAATGTCTAGACGTCTACACTTTTACTTTATTTGATGGTCAATTCTTTTACTTATTCATTGATTCATTTGTTGAATAATCTTTGCAGACGAGGATGGTCCAACCTTACCCACCAGTGCAAGCGATGAATTCCGTCCTTTCATTCGCAGATTGCCTGAATTTAAATTTTGGTCAGTTGAATTTAATTGTCATTTTCCTTTCAATCAAATCGACTAACTGCTTGAATTGTCTTCTTGTCACTTACACACAGGCTGTCAACCGTAAAGGCTACTTTAATTGCCTTTTCTCTAACATTCTTTGAAGTATTTAACATCCCAGTCTTCTGGCCAATCCTTCTTTTGTACTTCATAACGCTTTTCGGTATCACAATGAAACGGCAAATCATGGTATGTCAATTGTCTAATGCTTATGTGTCTTAGTGTGTATGTAAAATAACTTTATTAACTTCTTTTCTGTTCTGTTTTCTTCTTATTGCTCTTCACATCTACAGCATATGATGAAATATCGATACTTGCCATGGACAAGGGGTAAAACGCGGTACTCGGGCAAAGAGGACACGGGAAAAGTCGTATTTAGCAAGTGAGAATTGCTTTAAAACTGCTTTCAGGCTGTTGCAATATTAAAAAAAATGTTGCCGGCCTTAATTGTCACCGGCTGACTTTGATTGTCCAGAATTGTTTATTAGTTAGTTTATTTAAATTCTTCTTCCGCAGTGTGCCGAGTGTTGCGAGCGATATTTAAACATGTTCATCTTCTTGGTCTTCATGCAACGTTATTTTATTTGACATAAAACAACGCAATCAACTGTCATTCAGTCATTCGGATCATTTGAATTTACAATCAGTCAAACAATTTTCCACATTTGGTCAATAATTATACAAGAAACAAAGAAAAGAATAAAACATATGTGTATCATCATCATCATCATCAACTGACCACATTTGAATATATCAACTAAAACTGCTAACAACAGGATTTAGTACATTCAGCTAGATTCAGTAAATAAATGAAACTCCAGATGGAGACACAATCGATTGAATGTTCGTTACTTCACATGTGATCTTTCTTCCTCTCGCTCTCGTCTCATCTCGTCTCGTTCACCTCCCTGTTTCATCTTTGGTCAGCTTTTACCTTAACTGTCTGTCTGTTGATCTTTTTTTCGTTGTCGTGTTTCATTGTGTGAAAATGAATTCATACAAAAGAGCTGCTTGTATAATTTGTGCTGATAAACGATACCAACTTACTCGACGTAATGTATACACTATCACCCGGAAAAGAAAAGGATTGTTAATTTTACAATCTCATATTCAATTGAAAAGAAATCTATTCGCCCTTCGTGCTATTCGTAGTGTCCTTAAACTACGATATTTAGTTTTAGGTTCAGCTGTTGGTGGTGGTGTACAAATTTCACGTAAAATTGAAGAATGGAAAAGTAATATGCCAGATTTAGGTTGGTTAGATAGTGTTTTACCTTCATCTGAAAAAATGGATGAATTAGGCAAAGGTCTTGCTAATTGGAAAGACAAAGCATCCCTTGAAAGTGGTAGTTTAATTGCATCTATTTCTGATCGTGTTAATATGAGTACTGAAGCATTCAGAACATGGCTTGAAGAAGCTCGAGAAGCAAGAAAAAAAGAAGAACAGAGTAAGTTGAATGTATTTTTTTTTATCTAACTAATAAAATTACTCTTTCCTCTGACATCATCTTATCTTATTAAAGTTTTTTTCCTGACATATCCAGGTATTGAAGATGAATTACAACCTGGTCGTCATGATGATGATGATGTTATAACATCCAAGCCAAATTTGTCACCAACATCTAATCACATCAAGTCACCTTTTTCTTCATCATCTTCATCTTCATCACAATCTTCAAGTAATGATAGTGATGATATCAAGATGAATGAAAAAGCACGCCTTCAAAGTGTGCAAGAAGAATTGATGAGAGTTCAAAGAAAATATCAAAAAGAAGTTGAAAGATTAGAAAAAGACAATAAACAATTGAGACAACGATTAATATTATTAAATTCATCCAAACCTCAAACTAAACGAAAAGTTAACAAATCAATAATTGATTTATATTCAGAAGTATTGGATGAATTAAATGATTATAATGATTCATTTCATTCACATGATTTATTACCTCGTGTCATTGTCGTTGGTGATCAAAGTGCCGGGAAAACAAGTGCCCTGGAAATGATTGCTCAAGCTAGAATATTTCCACGTGGTGCTGGTGAAATAATGACCCGAGCACCGGTCAAAGTAACATTAAGTGAAGGACCATATCATGTGGCACAATTGAAAGATTCAACTAAAGTGTATGATTTAACTAAAGAATCAGATTTGGCTGAATTACGTAATGAAATTGAAAAACGTATGCGATCAACAGTTCGAGCCGGAAGATCAATTAGCAGTGAAGTTATTCCTCTAACTGTTCAAGGACCTGGTTTACAAAGAATGGTTTTAGTTGATTTACCTGGTGTCATTAGTACTGTAACATCTGAAATGTCACGTGATACAAAAGATTCAATAACTGAATTGGCTAAAACATACATGTCAAATCCTAATTCAATTATTCTATGTATACAAGATGGTTCAGTTGATGCTGAACGAAGTATTGTCACTGATTTAGTTAGTCAAATGGATCCTCAAGGCAAGCGAACAATATTTGTTCTGACTAAAGTTGATATTGCTGAAAAAAATATGGCCAATCCTGGTAGAATTCGTAAAATACTTGATGGTAAATTATTTCCTATGAAAGCACTTGGTTACTTTGCTGTTGTTACTGGCAAAGATAATGCTAAAGATGCATCGATTGATGACATCAAATCATATGAAGAAGAATTCTTTCGAAAATCTCGATTGTGTAAAGATGGGATACTTAGTGCATCACAATGTACTACTGGCAATTTATCACTTGCTGTGTCTGAATGTTTTTGGAAAATGGTTTAAAGAATCAATCGATGAACAAATCAATTCATTCAAATTAACACGATTTAATCTTGAAACTGAATGGAAAAATACATTTCCACAATATCGTGAATTGACTCGTGATGAGTTGTTTGAAAAAGCAAGAAGTGAAATACTTGATGAATTAATTAAACTAACTAATTATGATCCACGACATTGGGATACAATACTAAAAGCTAAATTATGGCAGAAAATTAATTCATATGTTTTCGAACGAATATATTTACCTGCTGCTTCATCACAAGCATTTAATTCACAAATTGATATAAATCTAAAAGCATGGGCTGAAGGTTCGTCTTCTAAAAAAGCTGTTGAAGCTGGTGATGAAGCACTTAAAGATGAATTTGCTAAGTTATTATCATCAAAAAATTCATCCGATGGACGTAATTGTAGTAATGATATATTTTCATCAATTAAAAAAATGATCAGTGATGAAGTTAGTCATCGATATCATTGGGAAGAACGTTCAAGTGCATACTTAAAGTTATACAGGTTCATGCACTTGAAGATCGTGTAATTGCTGATCAAACTCAATGGGCTTCAGCTGTTTCATTTCTTGAAAAAAGTATCCAAGAAATGTTATCTGATTATCAATGTCAACTGAGAAAATTAATTGGTCCTGGATGGCAAGAACGATGGACACGATGGAGTTGGCGAACACCGGAAGAAAGTAAAAATGATGCTATTAAAAATGAACTTGGAAAATTACTTCAATCAAATTATTCAGTACATACACCATCATTATCTAATGATGAAATTTTAGTTGTGAAGAAAAATTTAAAAACAAATTATAATTTAGATGTTGATACTAATGGTATCAAAAAAATGTGGTTTGTACTATTCAGATTGAATTTACTAAGTCAAGCACTTGATCGTGCTCATACATGTCGGACTGGATTTCATCTTTATAATCGTAATAGTACATTGGATTCTGGATGTTCTGATGTACTTTTATTCTTTCGAATTCAACGCATGTTGGCTGCTACAGTTAATGCTTTAAGACAACAAATTATGTCATGTGAAACACGACGATTAGAAAGAGAATTGAAAGATTTACTTGATGAAATTTCACAAGATGATGAAAAGAAACAAACACTGTTAACTGGTAGACGTGTTGAATTAGCTGAAGAATTGTGTAAAGTTAGAACTATTTTAAGAAAATTAGAAGAATTTGCTATCGCACTTGGTGACAAGAATGAAACAAAATAAACAATGCAAAAACTTTGTAGACATTTTTGTTTTAGAACTTTATCTTCTCCTTGGTTCGTTTTTATATGTAAACTTCTTCATTAGTTTTTGGCGCATCAATTAATAAATTTATTTGTCAAAATAGTTTTTTTTTCTCTTTATTTGGTTAAAAATTGTTCATGGAGAAATTGGTTCATTGAATAGTCGATCGATCCGTGATTCACGTTCTGGTTCGAAGAGATTTTTGTTTCGATCAAGAATTTTATTAGATCCACCGAAAGTATCTTCATCTATTGGTCCAGTTGATGATGATAATGATGACGATGATTGTCCATCATTGTATAACATTGCTGCTGCTTGAAACTGATGCAGTAATTGCATTTGGTATTCTACTTAACATAGAATTTGTACTTTGATATGAATTAAGTGTATTACTCGTACCTAAAGAAGGATCAGTATAACCGTTAACTTCACAATTAGATGATTGTTCATATTGAATTTTAAATCCTTGACTAACAGTACGATCTTGTAAGTCACTTGTATGAAATCGTAGAACTATTGGACCATTTGTTCGTGTTACAATTGGCTGACCAATCGGATCACCATGACTATTGGATAGGACAGAACCACATCTTCGATCTCGAGTTTCTTTTGTTCCATCATATGTACCACCTGGTATACTTAGATAATCATACAAACAATCAGCATCACCAACACCTGCATAATTTTGTCGAATTCCACTTGACATGTAAATACCAAATTTTTCAACTGAACGAAATGTTACTTTACATGTTGTTGGTGATCTTTCAATGCATATTGCATAATCTGTATTAGCTAAGTATTTACCGTAATTGAATGAACTAATTGTACCACTTGATTCTGTAAAATATTGTAAACAACCTGATGGTGCTGGATGAGTTACTTTGAGTGTTTGCAACTGGTAATAAACGTAATTTGGTTCCAATCATTCTTTTAGTTCTTGAATTTGAATAAATTGGTATTGATGAATATGACAATGATGATGATGATGATGAACGAGTTTGACTATTAGTCATATCATTCAAATGAAAACCAGGTGAATTAGTAGAACCGTAAAGACCTGATTCAGCTGGATTTTTAACACAATTAACTTGTGTTACACGAATTCGCCATTTATATGCACCAGATGCATTTGTTTGTATTAACAATGATGCTGAACGATATGAATTAGCGGTTGATCCGGTTGATGATGTTACCGTGTAACTTGATGTACTACGTGGTATATTTACATACATATGTTGATCTTTATTCATACCACATAATATTGGTATTGATTTAGCATTTAATCCGCCAGCTGTTACTGTCATTTTATCACCGATACATCGACCATCAATTGGTTGATCCATATTGAAATCCATAAAATCTAATCTAATCTGACAAACATCTGGATCTTGTACTTCTATTGTAAATGGACAATATGATGTTGATGTATCTGCATGTGGATATGATGGATTCATAAAATATACTACTTTTTGTGATGTTACTTGATTACATGAACGATTAATTGAACAACATGTACCAAAACCTTTAGCACATGATGTTGATCCTGTACCACCATGAGATTTACATTCAAATGATGAATAACATACACCTGTTTGATTAGTTGCATCATAACATTCATCATTGGGAAACTTTACCACATGAAATAATGATGGACGATATAATGTTGGACGAATTAATTGAGTTAATGTACTGAATGCTGTTGAAAAGAAAAGATTTGTTTGTTTGATTGGTTAATTGTGATTGGTTAAACTGGTTTAAACTGGTGAATTTACTCACAGCGAGAATCGCGAAAATCATTTACTCCCGAATGACTTCGATTTCGTGGACCAAAGAGAAATGAATTTCCATTGAGAAGACCGGAAATACTTCGAAGTTCTGCAACTGGATCATTCGATGAACTTTCCGCTTCTTCTTCTTCTTCTTGTCGAGATAAACGAGATGAAGTGATGCTATCATTGTTCTTGTTGTTGTTACTGTGGTGATTGTCGTTGATGGTTAAAGAGTCAACTTGAAAAGGTAAAATCATTTGAACACAGAAGAACAGAACAACCACCAAGTACATCATCTTGTTGAATAGCATGTTGAAGGATGACTTTGAAAGAGTCAAGTTGATCAAGTGAATGAATAACTTGAACTTACATCAATTTATATACTTTTGTTGTTGTTGTAATCATAGTTTTGTTCTTTTGCTATGTTTTGTTTTACACTCGCAGTTGTAAAGTTACATCCACCTGTGATGGACACAAATAAACTTTGAAATCCTATTTTAAGTATTTGAAATAATATACTTTACCTAATTGAATTATATTGTCAACCTGAAGTAAGAACGAAATGTAATGAATTTGTTAGATTTTGTCAGGTCAAAGAATAAATTATATTGCTTTCTCTCTTTGTTTGTTGTAAATGTTTGTTCAGGGAAAAACCTTCACTTATCGAGTTTATGTCATCTTCATTGTGCGTTTGTAATTGTTGTTGATGTGAGAGTGGATGATTTGTTAGTGTAAGTTTTATCCTACATTCGATAAATAGAACAAATCAGACGGTCAGTGAATGTCAAGTTGATGACCAGAAGATAAAAAATAAAATGATGGAGGAAGTGACAAGATATTTGCCATCATCATCATTATCATCATCATCGTCATCATCATCATCACGTGTTGAATGTGATGAAGGTTTGTGTATGTCGGTGACATGAGTAAAATGGTATCGAATGACAAGTTAAATCATCTTGCGGATTCGGTTGATGCAACTTTGCAATATCGATATGATGACAAATTAAGGAAATATTCCGATCAAATGTATCCATCATCATACATCACATTAGAGCATACAATCGGTCACGTTATTTATTTATATATATAACACTTGATACACATCAACGGATCAATGGATGTCATAGTCATAAGTAAATTATCCATCAAATGTGTGTCTATTTGTCTGTTTGTCTGAAGATAAATTTAGTTATTTCACTTGATTTTTGATGGTTGAACGTTAAATTAAATTTGCTCAATCGATGAATATAATGAAAATATTTCTTTTCATGTTAATGTGAAAGTAATTTATGCTTTTAAGTAATATGTTTTGGTTTATATGTGTGTTCTATTAGTGTTACCATTAGTAGTCAACTGATGATAGTTTAAAATGAAATGAAGTACTTGAGATAGATATTTAAACTGTTTTAAAAGTGTCAGTAGGCATGGAAATGGTTTGATGGTGTTAGGTTGACTTGTTGTTGTTGTTGTTGTTGTTGTTGTTGTTGTTGTGTTCGTCAGTTACTTCAGGTTTGGCGAAAGAATGTGATTGGCTGAAATAAGTGGGAGGAGAAGGAAGAAGAACAAGTCGTAAGAAGCAGAGAAGAAGAAGAAAAAAGTTTACAAGAAACGAAAGAACGAAAGAACGAATTAGACAGGTGAAAATGTATGTATGTTGGATGTGTGTGTGAATAAAGAGAAGAAAAAAATATCACCATTCAACGTTAACTGTTAACTGTTAACTACTCTCTTGGTTGAACAGTTTACAGTCACCAGTCACTCGGTCACAGGAAAAATGAGAGACGGCAGGATAAGTGATGCAGGTAATGAGTTAACTGCTGTTGCTGCTGTTGTTGCTCTTGTTGTCAATTGTACGACTTGTACGACTCGAAAGATCACCAATGATATCACTATAACTTCAACTACTTCAACTACTTCTACTACTTCTACTACTTCGACAACGATGAAATGACAATACAACGCGCATCTGTCAGTTTAAACAAGTTTGTTTCAACTTGAAAAATGTCATATTGAATATATTCAATATATTTCTTCACTGTTGTCATTTGAACTTTTATTCTCAACATGCGACGATGAACAACTTCATCTTCTTCTTCTTTTTCTTACATGTGTATGAATATTTTTGAAACTTACTCCCAACACAACTTTATCATCATCCTCTTTATTTGAACTTGAGTGTTTGAATCAACAACAAGTATAACTATAACTGAATCAAAATATTTTGTTGGTTGAATTTTCATTTTCATCTTTATTTGTTCCTTCCTTTGGTTTGTTTGTTGGGTTTGTTTGTTTGAAGAAAGTTCAAGTGAAAACTTCTTCCTTTCGTCAAACTGGCTTCACCACGTGAATGCCGCCATGAGCGGTACTCAGCTTTCGATGCTGAACGTCGAGTAAAGTTCTCCAACAAATGGGAAATTGTTCTGGTGGTACTCATCATTGCTGCTGGATTGGTCATCACAACTATCGCCGCCATCAAAGCTAGAGGTAAGTACTGATGATCAAGATGATAAAGATGATCAAGATGATCAACATGATGGAATGTAATACTCTGTTCATGTCTAATGTGTATTACTTCATCAACTCGTGTGTACTTTACTTGAGGATTAATGTGCTTGTGGTTGACAATGCAAAGACCTGATGTGTACTTGTTTTTATGCCTTGTGGTCAACTGTATGTGTCATACATTTGTGTTAGTGTTTAAATGTTGGGTCAACCGCAATCGACAAATCTGGTTGAAAGGCGAACTTCCGCTTGTCAGTTCATCACACAATAATCAGTGAACTAATTACACTTGACTTGACATTACCACATAAAATTTATTATTCACTTGTTTCATTTCCTTTACTCTTGCACTTCATCATGATACTTCAACTAAATTAAGTCAATTGTTATTCTTTTGTATAGATACTTGTTGTGAATTATACTGTGTGTGAATTTTCACAAAATCTCATCGCATCAATTAATTGCATCTTTTACTTTGATTATGTTTGTGTGACAATTTTTGATTCTAATAATTTTAAAGTCAATCTGTTTTTCTTTTTCATTTCAATTTGTAGGTAAATTAAATTTGAAAATAATCACTTGACTTGACATTTACATGTAACACATGACTTTCAATAGATCATTGTTGTTGTTGTTGTTGTTGTTGAAAGGAAGTGAATAACAATAACTGATAACAATGAAAAAGGAGGGAAGAAATTAAAAGGAATTTTTACACATAAAATATCAACATAAAGAATTTAACGAATGAAATGAATGAATGAAAGTACAAGTTGTTCTTGTTGTCATAAATTGTCTTTTGTTGTTGTTGCTGTTAACGGGTCAGCTGTTGCTGTTGCAAATTGATTATTCAATTGACCAGTTAAATTGAAAAGAAAAAAAAATGTACTTTTGACCACTTTTACACACTTGTCGTTGTTATGATAATTTTGACCAAATTTTTATCAACTTGATTTGACTGATTTTTTCTACTTGTTCATTTGATCATTTGTTTTGAACACCATTCAATCACATTGATAGATTTGACAAATTTAAATTGTGCCGAGATTTTGTGATGAAATTCACTTTGTCATGTCAATTGGTACAAATCGCTGACAATTATTACCATGGAAGGTGAGAAAAATATATGAATGAGATAAAAAAGTTGTTCTTTTGAAAACTTCATCTCGCGTTGAGTTACATTTACAGAATTGAATGCAATTAAAGGATAGTTTAACCAGTCGTTGGGTGACAAAATCATCTTTGTGTGACGAATGTCCTTGGTTGACTTTGCTTCGTTTTTTTGTTGTAAACTTCTTTTCGCTGTTCCATCAGTTGATTGTGCAAAAGTTCGGTCAAGTGAACACTTGAGTGTGTGATAAAGTTGACACTTTATTTTTTTCATCTTCGTTTATCATTAAACATCATTTAACTTGGTGCGCAAAATTGAATGAACACATTTGATTATGTGTGTTAAACTGTTGATGTGTGTTTTTATGATGCAATGTCATGATTTGGCCAAGAAAATTAGATGAAAAAATGTCATCTATTTAATTATCAGCAAAGTTTACATCAAATGAGTAAACTTCAAATACAATTGTCATTACAATTGTTGGTAATTGTGTTGACGATGATCAATGAATTATTTGCGTGATTTGTTCCATTTGTCAATATGAGAAGACATTTTGATTGTGTGAAGAACAAAATTAGGTCTGATTGACCACACCTTTGTTCATTTGATTGTAAAAGACAATTTAAATTGAATTGTCATTAAAATTATGATGATGATGATGAAAGAAATTAAAATCATTTGTGTGTGTGGACCAATTAAGGTAAAAATTGAGATCAAAGATTGAACAAAAGTTCGACCTTTGATTTGATGGAAAACTTTTTCTTCACATTTATCTTCTTCCTGATGTCGTTGCCTGAAGATAAACTATTATAATTTACATTTAACAAGAAGAAAGAAACATTCAAATTGTTGAAAGTGAAAAAGAGATTTTTGTTAACTTTTTTATCTCCCACTTTAAATGTAATAATAGTTAATTTACTTCTTCTTCTTGTTATATGAATGACCATAATTTATAAATCAGATTATTCTGATGCATTCTTGTTAACCATTTGAAATTGTTCAACGGCAGTTAAATTTTCACAACAATTTCCGTGACAAATAAAAAGTTTAACTTGATGTATATTTAAAACTGACTTTAACTTGATCTTAAATCAATCTACACTTCTTTTAACTTGATACAGTTTGTTCTTGTTGTTTGTTTTTTCTTCTTCTTCTTCTTGGTTGATTATTAAATTTATAAATTTCATTTTCATTGCCTTTGGCGGGAAAATGTTAATCTTCGCTTCCTGTTGTTGATGACAAACAATTAAACGGTTGATGATGATGGTGAATGTTGATTGTTTGTTCGTGTTGAAATTCAATCCTGTTGATCAACTGATTGTCTTCTTCTTCATTTTTTTCGTTTTCCTTTGTCATCAGATACCGAAATAACTGTTAGAGAATCAGACAGTGATTTAGTCGACCAGACTGGTGTGAATTTAAAGAAAAAATCATCAAATGGTAAAAATAACAGTGATGATATATCAACATCATGGAAAAAATCATCTACAATCAATTTACCTGCTGCTGATGGTGATAATGTGAATGGTAACAATGATAATCGTAATCATCGTGATCATCATCATCAACGTAACAATTCAAGCACAACCAATGTCATCTTGATAAAAAATGATGATACATCTAATGGTGATGATGGTAATGGTAAAAAAGTCTCATTCAATGGTAACAATGGAAAATCCAATTCACATGATGATTCCAATTTAATCAATGGAAACGGCAACAACAACAACAACAACAAAGTAATTAATTCAATTAATCCGCAAACAGGAGCATCAGATCGTGAAACACTTTATGTACCAGTTGATTATGATTATGATTTAGGTAATCGATTTAAACAATCAACAGGAAGTAAAATTAAAAGTAAATCATCAAATTCACCTAAAGATATGTTTTCAGATCGAGATGACCTAATTTCTGCTTCAGAAACAACAAATGGTGATTCAAGATCGATTAAACGTGATAATATTCCATTAGAATCACGTCCATATCAACATCATGGTCATAGTAATAATAATGATGGATTACCAGCATTCCCAGCACCTATTGGATATCCAAATGAACCATCTGATTTACGCATTGTTAATCATAATGCCGAATTAACTGCTGATGGTGCTGGATTTGTATTAGAGAGTGATTCAACAGCTGTTTCACCATCTATTAATGCTGGTTCAAATGATCATACTGATTCATCATCGACATCTGATAGAATCATTAATCATCATGATAATCAACAACAACAACAGCAACATAATAGTAATTTCCTTACACCAACGGAAGTCATATATCAAGAGGTAACTGTACCTGTACCAGTTCCTGTTCAAGGTTACGAAGAGGTCATCATGCCAGTTGAACAACCTGACTCATCAGCTGTTGTCCCTTCACATGATTCACCTATGGTTGTTAATACTAATCCTAATTTACCCTATGGTATGAGACACAGTTCAATTAATAATCTTAAAGATCATCATCATCATCACCACCATCAACAAAATGTACATCTACTTCAACAACAACAACAACAAAATCCTTCAATCACTTTGACTGCTAATAGTGATCAACATCAACAAATTCACAATCGAATCAGAGAAATGAGTTCACCTGGTAACGAAATACCACTTAAAAATCTTCAATTATTACATCATCATCAACTACAACAACAACAACAGAAACAACAACAGCAGCAACAACAGCAACAGTTTCAAGTAGTTTTACAACAACAACAACCTAATCCATATGAAATGCAACAGGTACAGGTACAACAACAATTTGTAAGTCAATCATCTCCTCACCTTGATCAACAAATGCAAAATATGCACTCAGCTCATAGTGAAACAGTAGTCAAATCAGTCAGTCAGTCTCAACCAAGTGAACTATCAGTTCAACCATCCGTATCACAACAGCACTCATTAAATGCTCCAATAGTTCAGACATCTCAACAACAACATCAACCTGTGTCAGGGGGACTCATGTCACACAATCAAGTTATTCATGATGGACAACATTTACTACGACAATCATCACAATCTTCTCCTCCTCCTTCTTCTTCTCCTTCATCATCTTCTTCCTCTTCATCGTCGTCATCATCAGCATCAACATCAGCATCTTCTTCTCCTTCTTCAGGATCTACCAATAACAATTTAATTAATAATTTAATACAAAGACATCCACGAATACCTTTGACACCAGCTGCAATTGCTGCTGCTGCTTCCGGTTCAAGACAAAGATTACCTGTTTTCATTCGCAATAATAATAATAATAATCATAATGATAATCTTTCAGGTAAATCAAGTTCATCTTCACTTCCTTCAGCAAATTATTTAAAATCAACTGGATTCTTTGATCAACCTGAAAGTGTTAATTTACATCCTACTTTCACTTCACCTGATAATCAAGGTCAACAACAAACAATCAACCTCAATGGTCAATCTAGAACAAATGATATGATAAATGATCAATCAACAAAGAATATTCCACTCGGTATGCCTGTTGGTGGATTAATTCTACGTAATCAACAACAATCTAATACACAACAACAACAACAACAAAAACAACAACAACAATATTTAGGTGAATCAAGTATACCATCACCTGTAATTGTTAGCAATCCATTACAATATTTACCATCACCTCAAGGTCCAGGATTAGATTCAGGATCAATTCATCGATCATCTATTGTTCAAAGAATTACTGCTAAAATACTTGCTGAACAATTGATGGATTATGAAAAACGCAATGGTAGTCCTAAGATGCGATTAAGAAGAAATGTTGATGAACATGATGATCATGATGAAAAGAAACAACTTGACATGAATGATCCAATTGAAACATCAGCTTCACGATTCTATGGACCAAGTGGTTCATTTCATGATGATACAATAGCTCCAAATATTCCTGGTCCTTTGTTTGACTTCAATCCTGATTTCAATCATGGACATGGACATGGACATGTTGGTAGTGGACATGCACGTAGACGATCAAATGGTAATCATGGTGGTGGTCATAGAAATCATCATCATCGGCGAAATATTCTTAATCCAACTGGTGCAGAATCTAAATCTTATGGTATACTTGGTTCTGGTAATTTTGAAGTGATTAGAGGTGGAATTTATAAAGATTCTGATGGTGGACATCATCATTCACCACGAGGTGATCATGATGGTGGACATCATAATCATCATAATCGACATCATAAACATGGTAATGATGATTACGATGATTCGAGTGACCGAAAGTATGTTCCATACAATCCGATGGGTGATGATGATTACAATTCGAAAGATCCTGTCTTTGGATTCCAAGGTTATGATAACTTTCAATTAGCATCTAACCAAGAGGAAAATTTGGATAAACATCATTCTAATCCTACATCGACATCAACATCAACATCGACATCATCTAATTCAGATCATGAATCAGCTTCTTCCATTTCCATGCCATCAACTGTTGATGGTGAATATGAGAAAGATAATCAATTATTTGATTCAAATGAAGATTTAATCGCTGAATCATAAACATCATTTGATGTTTGACATAATGCGTCTTACCATCATCTTTTTCATCGGTATTTGTTTTCTAAATTTGTTCAATCAAATACTTGCTTCAGAACAAATTTGTTGTATATTAAAATTTTAAATTGACTAAATATTCTCACTCTTTGACAGATTCAATTGACTCAACTTACTTGTCAGCAGGAAAGATTGTTTTATTGTTGCGAAGAAAACAGACAGGCAGTTAACAGTTGAAGTTTCGAGACTTACAACTTGTTAGAACTTGTTACTTGAATTGGACTTGAGTCGATTATGACGTCAGTCCCGAGTGAACTTTTCTTCCTTTTCTTTCGTTTTTCGCTATTCTTTTTCTTGCCTTCATTCGTGTTGTTACTACGATAAGTACAACAGATGCTCAGTCCGCAAGTAAATTATAAGTGTATTTGATCTGAACATTATGTTTCCTTTGTTGAAGATAAGTTGACTTTTCTTCTCACATCCTATTTTTTCGCCCAATTCCAGCATCATTTTCCGCCCGACAAATGACTATTTGTCCTTAAATATAACAGTCAGCTTCATGATTTACTTATTTGTTGAGCATTAATTAGTCAAGACGACCATGAGTGTTCATAATCAGATCCAATGTTTGTCAACAGGAAATAAGTGAACGAAGCATTTCTTTAGTCAAAAAAACTACGAATGAATAGAATTTGAATTACTTTTGGTTTCAGTTGATCATCAAATATCAACCAAATTGGTCTTGATTGTTTCAACATTGAAAATCAACTTGACAATGTTCACAAGTGGATTATTTTTCATCTTCGTCTTTTCCTCCTCGATCGATTCGCTTCAATCAAGAACTTTCGAATGGAATGGAAGGAAGTTCTTTTACTCCGATGAGTTGGCCATGTCATTTGAACCAGCCAAAGAAATTTGTGAATGTTTGGGCAGTCGATTGGCTCAAGCAGAGATCATTGGCTTCAGCAATTCAATGATGAAAATTTCATCTTGGCGTCAATCCTGTTAATAACAAGGGGAAGAGTTCACCACCATTCGATCCAATCAACACGTACTCGTGGCAAGATGGTTCACACTTGCCTCACTATCGATGGTATCAGGGTGAACCTTCGTGTTCTTCTTCTTGTTGCATCGTCGCCTACAATCCTTCAGAGAAACAGTTTTCGGACTTCCAATGTTCTCACGATTTGAGGGCTGTCTGTGCCTTGCCTACTGACTACATCAGCAGGTCAGATGAAGAGATGAACGAAAAGTTCTTTCAGTGTCTCATGAAGTCTTCTCTGGAGAGAGATCTTCTCCCTGCTCAAGCCATCTACAGCGTGATGTTGAGGATGGAGAACATGACGAACAGAGCAACAGAAAATGGTGCAGATGTTCAAAGTGTCAACACACCTTATGTGACTGCGATATATTTATGCCTTGTTGTTCTCATCATTGTCATCGTTCTGCTCGTGACAATGATCACTGCCATCTTCAACAATGGACAAGTGAAGTTACCCTCTTTGGTCAAACTGAAGGGAAATCGATCTCCGGTTCTCCTCACCGAAGAAGATGCTTGATTCGAGTTTAATTAGCTCTTTCTGTATTCTTAACAAATTATTCATTTTCATAAATCATGAGCCAACTGCTACAACAGTAGGTGTTCATTGACGGATACGAAGTTCTTCCAACAAGTTAATTACAAAATAAATATTTTAAAAGATGAAAACATTGGATTACACTTGTATTCCAGTGACGTATTTGATCCAAGTCAAATGTTCGTGAACTCTTGTGAAATAAACAGTTGATACAGCTGGGCTTTTCAAGGTGCCCCATCTCGGTGGTCCAACACCATCTGATACGAGTCCGACAATAACATTTTCTCCAGTTCCAGGTCTTTTTATAAAAGCAGGACCACCAGAATCACCTTTCCAAGCACTTTTACCAGCAACTCCAGCACAAATGGCAAAATCACCTTCATCATTCCAAGCATTTTCCTCGTTGCTACATGAAGCAACTGGTAAATCGACGAACTATAATGCCGCTGGTGTTTTATTCTTTTCATCCCAACCGTAACCGATTGTTTGTAAGGAAGGAAAAGTTAGAGACTCATCAAATTTTGGGAGATGGATTTTAAAATCGTTCCATTGTTTCGTGAGATTTGTCTTTTCGAATTTCACAAGTGCCAAGTCATAAGCAACAGCAGAAATATCTTTGTTGTAAAAGAAAAGAGGATGCAGGACAGAATGATTCGACGCATCTTTCTCTATCCTACTTGAATAAATATCTGATGGTGTAGCGTCTTCGATAATAACTTTATTCGTAGAATCTCCATCAAAACAATGGGCTGAAGTGAGAATCCACTCATCGGAAATGATCGATGCGCCACAATTAAATCCCCACATGACCCGAATTCGGAGGAAAAAAGGAAAGTCGGCCATTGTTACATTGTGACCACCAACAATTCTAGCTTCTTTCTTTGCATGATTCGATGGCATATGGAACAATGATATTGATACCAACAAGACGATATAAAATGTTTTTCCATTTGACATGACAAGATTATCTTTATGCTGTGGTGATTTCCTTGGTTGTCTTGGCAGGGGACGACTATCACTTTCATTCTCTCAAATTGATTCCAATCAAACTCGCACTAAAAAGATTGCTCATTTTCCATGCAAGACAAAACTACTTAAACGAGTGTGATGAAAAAAAGATCAAGTGACAACGTTCTATTCGATTGTTTGGCGAAATTGTGAATTGCGGAGTTCTAATTGAACATATAATATTCATTTTACGATTTGAGAGTTGTTTGTGCCCTGCCTTCTGACTACATCAGCAGGTCAGATGAAGAGATGAACGAAAAGTTCTTTCAGTGTCTCATGAAGTCTTCTCTGGAGAGAGATCTTCTCCCTGCTCAAGCCATCTACAGCGTGATGTTGAGGATGGAGAACATGACGAACAGAGCAACAGAAAATCGTGCAGATGTTCAAAGTGTCAACACACCTTATGTGACTGCGATATATTTATGCCTTGTTGTTCTCATCATTGTCATCGTTCTGCTCGTGACAATGATCACTGCCATCTTCAACAATGGACAAGTGAAGTTATTCATGAATGTAGCCCATTTCGATGGTTCAGGACAATCTGATACGATACCAATGATCACATTTTCCTCAGTTCCAGGTTGTTTTACAAGACCAGAACCACCAGAATCACCTTTCCAAGAACTTTCACTAGTTATCTCATAAATCATCACCCTCAGCACAGATAGCGAAATCACCCTTACCATACCAAGCATTTTCCTCTTTGTTACATGATGCAGCTGGTGAATCAACGAACTGAAGGTATTTCGTAGGTGTTTAGTTTAAGGTGCTTAATGAATAGCCTTGACAACTCGGAAAGGCAATCTGGCTCATCATTCACCAACAAAATAACGCAGATGAATCAACATCTAATATCAGCGTCAGTTTAAACAGACACAATGAAGAAGGCAATTCAATTGAACAATCAGTCTCTTGTCTCACTCAGTCGATAAACCATCAACTGTTCATCATGAAGTTGACTCTGTTGTATGTTGTTTTCTCCCTTGCTCACCTCAGTTTTTCACTCCATCATCTCCAAAAACGATCTTTTGGTGGAAGAGACGCGTGTAGAAAAAAATATCCTTTCTATGTTTCCTTTTCAACTACCCCTGATCCTGAAAATTTATGTGGTGGTTCCATCATCGCTGACGAATGGGTCCTTTCTGCTGCGCATTGTTTCATAAATGTTTCTGAGGTGACCGTGTTCTTTGGTTGTTGTAAAAAAAATAGTTGAGGACTTTATACCTACCATCATAGCCTCAAATCGAATCAAATCATCAGTCATGATGATTATATAGATGATGATGATAAAACCGCTTGTTACGACATCGCTCTGATCAAACTGCCTGAAAAGATCGATTTTAATAAGCACATGAATAAAATTGAACTTCCTAATCATCAAGATGATGATTTCGGGTTCACACACTTTTATGCGGTTGGCCGCGGTCTTAATCTAGCAGGTGAAGATCCTGATAAACTTCAATTGGTCGATTTACCAGTCGTGAAAAATGTTTTAAGTACGAAATATAACGGCTATTGTACCATATCTGGTGGTAATAACTCTGTCGGTATATATTTAGGTGATTCAGGAGGACCAGCTTTCATCACAAGACCTGGTACTGAAACACCCATCCTCATTGGTATTACCACTAGACTTTGGGATATGGCAATTGACGAGAAACCTGTTCAGAGGATTAGTATATTCCTAAGTGTTTCACTTTACATCGATTGGATCAGGAATATCACAGGAATCGATTTTTGAAAGACCCACACATCATTCCTCACCTTGTGAATTTGTTAAAAGGATGCTTTTTGAATATTAAATGAAATGAATAAAATCCAAACACCTGTTGCTGATTCAATCATGCATTTTTCTTGCTTTTATTCTAGAACTCGATTCGATTAGACCAATCGAATTCGGGGTGTATGAGATCTTTTGGGTGACAATTTTTTTCGCATAATCAACTGAAGGAAAGGAAATGTGCTCATCACAAATTGATTCAACTCATTCTCTGGCTGTTGTTCCACTTGAACATCAGATTTCGACGTGAATATTGCAAGTGTTTTGGTGGTCAGTTGCCTTGAAAGGAAATTTTGGGCTACAATGGTTCTAAAATGGAATATTTTTAACTCGGCATTAATCCCGTTAACAATAAATCAACATCATCCTCAATAATTTATATATGACTGTGTTAGATTGATCAACTATTGCAAAAATGATTGAATTGGGAAATCATCACTTTCCACTTGTTAACTTGCTCATGATTCTCACCCTCAATCACATGATGACATTTACAAGTCAGGTATGTTAACTGCGAGTGTTTGATACAAAGACAACAAGACAGCGATGGCAAGAGGAACATTACCTTCATCGGTGTCAAGAGAACTCATTCTAAAGATATTTCAATTCAATCTGCTTACAGGACAAGCGACCAGATTCACTCTCATTTGCAAATCAACTTCATAATGCAAACAAATGCATTCCCAATGAAATGGGGAAAGTTATTCGCAAATGCCTTGATAGCAGAACAAAAATTTTGTAAATGTTTGGAAAGTCATTTGTCTCGAGCAAGAACTTTTGCCTGCATTGACTATGAATCATGTAGAATGCATTTCCTTCGTGTCGCCAATTATTTTTTAATAACACAAGTAACACTTCATGACCTTTCACTGATATCCGCACCTACTCTCAGCCCACATAAAATCGCGCCAATCAAAATAAGAACTCCGATAACTCATGTTACGTGACAACTGTTGCTTGAATTACTAAGGAGAAGCAGTTACACTTTTTGTGGATTGCATTGATAAATGAACTAATGATTAATCACATCAATTAATTGAATGTGTCCAAGAATCTCACAATCAGTAACAAAATCCACTCTGGAACCCAAAATTCATGAGGTCATAGCTCACAACTTTGAATGTGAAGATACGGAGTTATTGCAGTGGATTTGAGCAATCTAGACCAAACTCCGTTACCATCTTAAGTCAGTATATATTAGAATGTTGATTCAGTTGAACAGTGAATGTCGAGCAGATTGTAGTTACTTGTTCAAACTTTCAAAATCAACCTGATGATGTTGACTAGTGGATTGGTTATAATTTTCATCTCTCTATTCTGGATGAAACCATGCCAATCTACTTTGTTTGAATTCAATGAAAGAGCTTTCTACTCCTTGGGAGGGTTGAACATGAATTTCAGTCAATCGATGGAATTTTGTGAATGTTTGGGAGGTCGCTTACCTCGAACAGAAATACTGGGCTACACGAATAATTCTATGGGATATTTTCATCTTGGAGTCAATCGTGCCAATAGTGAAAAAACTTCACCACCTTTCGATCCAATCTACACATACTCTTGGCAGAATGGATCACACTTGCCTCGCTATCATTGGGCGAATCGCGAACCGTCATGTTCTAGTGATTGTTGCATTGTCGCTTATTATCCTAATAGAAATCATTTTTCAGACTATTCATGCGGTACCAACTTAAGGATAGTTTGTACTTTGCCCAATGACTTTATCAACAAATCAGATCGAGGGTTCAACGAAATTGTTCTTCAATGCATCATGTCGTCTTATGTGAAACATTTCCTCATCCGAGATGGAGTCTTTCCACATCAATTTATCGAAGACAAGATTTCAAAAATCAATTGCTTCCTTGAGAATTTATCAATAGGAAAGGATGTCTTTTCGTCTGAGACCGTCAATAGCATGATGATAAGGATTGAAGGCAAAATTGGCAAATTCGCCGAACAAAATACCGGCACAACGGCAATTTGTGCAATTTTGATGATTGCAACTATCCTTTTTGTAACAATTATATTTGGCTTATTTTACTTCGGGCGATTGAAGTTTCCATCTCGTTTTGGATTGACAAGATCTAATGGTCCGACTTCATTCCCCTTATGTGAACACCACGCTTAGTTCGCGTTCTATCCTTTCTTCTTACATTATACATGAATGTATCATTTGTTCAATTTGTTGATGTACTTGATAATTAATTATCATTGGTCAACTATTGTGTATCCTTGAACCTTAAAATCCACTAGATGGTGACATATATGTCTCAAGTGTTGACACTGTGAGTTTTCATGAACAGATGCAAAGTTCATCAACTAGGCAAGGGGGAAATGAATATGCCTGTAATCATTTTTAAAAGTAAATACACTTGGATGGATAGGTGCTACTTGTTGAATTAATTTCATCTTGACGACACTCGATGTGATTGAAATGAACAAGAGAGCCCTTATAAGAACAAAATCACAAACTTTATCAGTGAAAATTAAACGCTTGAGAGAGTTGAAAGAAAGAATGAAAAAAAATGATAAAAGAAGTTTTCCAAGAATTGAGCGCAGAACATTGGTTGAGACATCACATAAATAAAGCCTGATTCATCCTTGTTTTCAGTGAACTGGCGATAGACCGTGAATGTTTACACAGACTGATGAAGCAATGGTAAAATAAATATTTTCCTCAAAGTCGAAAGAGTGAATTGTAGTCTAAAGGAATCTCAGTGTCGGCTGGATGTTGATTCAGTTGAAAGAGAGACATCGACTTGATTGCACCTACTTGAAGTAACTTTGTAGATCAACTTCATCATGTTAACAGGTGGATTCATCTTCATCTTCATCACTTCATCCTTCATGACACAATGTCAATCGAGTACTTTCAACTGGAATGGAACATCATTTATGAGGTCGGACCTCAAAATGAATTTCCACCAATCCAATGATTTTTGTGAATGTTTGGGAGGTAGATTGCCTCAAATCGAAATCTTAGGATACCCCGAATGGATGGATTTGATTTATCTCGGTGCCCAACCAATCAACAATTCAGGCAAAGCTTCAATAACTTCAATGGACACATACAAATGGCAAAATGGATCACACTTGCCTTCCGTTTCTGGTTGGCATCCTTCGTTTGTTTATCCTTGTTGTGCTGTCGGCTACTTTCCAATTTACAAGGACTTTGGAGACTATTCATGTTTTGCCGAATTCCAGCCTGTTTGCACTTTGCTCCGCGATTCCATCAGAGGATCCAATTATGAGATTGACAAAAGTGTCTGTCAGTTCGTTGCGAAAAATTCCCTCAAATTGACTTCCAGTCAAATTCAGCTTCTCAAATTCACCATGTCAATAATGGACAGAACTGCGAAGAAGCACAATGAAAATGTCCCCAATGTTCATGACGATCGAAATGCAGTGGACATGAATACAATCCACTGGTGCCTTACCATTTCATCCTTAATCATTTTCATCACTCTCCTGATGGTAATAATCATCGGCATCGTCAACGAAAAACAATCCTACTTGTCTTTTCTGGTGAAAACTTTACGAGGAAAATCTTCTCTTCCCCAAGTTCTTTCCACCAAACAGCCTGTTTAATTCAAGTTTTATCCTTTATGCTGCATTCTGAACCAATGAATCACTCGACAAATTCGTACCAAGTTGATTGTCATTGCTAATAAATCATAATGAAAGAACGGCAAACAACTAAGAGAAAACAGGGAGAAAAACTCCAAAATGACCAATTGAAAGCTTGAAACATCAAGGAATCATTGTAACACTTTTATTTTTGACTAAGTTACAGAATAAATTTACTTCTTTCAAATTTGTGATTGATTTTTCTTGACACCTTGAATTTCAAGTACAATAACATCATGTGCGCCTATTCATTCGACATTTATCAGCCAAGTTAAACGACTTTAATTGTTTATGCAAAGGATGGAACAATTGTTTATTTAACAAGCCAGCAAAAAATACACTCGAATGATATTTCAATGCTGGCTGGATTCCATTGAAAGCTAACATCAACAAGACAGCAGTCCCTGGTTAAATCTTTGTTAACATACACAATGATGTTGATCAGTCAACTTTTCACCTTTTTCATCATTTGTCCAGGATAAGATCGATTCAATTGAGTGCTTTTAAATAGAATGGAAGAAAGTTCTTCCACTCAGACGTGTCTGAAAACACCTTGTCACCACCATCTTGTAGCATGAAAACATGAAAGTGTTGAAGGAGAGGTGCAGATGCTTTTTAATTATGATTAGTGCAATAAGGGCTCAACTGTTAGTTGAAGTTATTTTTACTCAAAATAAAGGCACAGACAAAATGTTAATTCTAATGACTGATTGACTGGTAAAAGATGAAAACATTGGATTACACTTGTATTCCAGTGACGTATTTGATCCAAGTCAAATGTTCTTGAACTCTTGTAAAATAATTAACAGATACAGTTGGGCTTTTCAATATGTCGGTGGTCCAACACCATCTGATACGACTCCAACAATAACATTTTCTCCAGTTCCAGGTCTTTTTATCAAAGCAGGACCACCAGAATCATCTTTCCAAGCACTTTTACCAGCAACTCCAGCACAAATAGCGAAATCACCTTCACCATTCCAAGCATTTTCCTCGTTGCTACATGATCCACTGATGATCCACTCATCGGATATAATCGATCCGCCACAAGAATGTTTGTCAAGGAATCCGATCTTGACGAAGAAGGGGAAGTCAGCCCATTGCACATCATAACCACCAATGATTCTGGCTTCTCTCTGTGCATAATTAGATGGCGTATTGTACAGAATCGATAACATTGAAATAAAGTAAATAGTATCTGACAAATAAAATGTTGTTCCAATCGACATAATATAATAATGTTGATGCTGTGTTGATTTTGTTGGCTGTCTCAGCAGATGACGAGTGTCACCTTCATTTTGTCAAATTGATTGCAATTGAATCAACAGTGAAAAGATTGTTCTTTTCCATGCCATACAAAACTGCCAATACGAATGCGATGGGAGCAAGATCAAGTGACAAAGTTGTTAATTGACATGTAATTCTCTCATATCCTGATCGTCTCAAATGATTCCTTCCAAATCAAACTAACCGAGCGAATGTTTGTGCCCCGTAACACTAGGACATTAGAACGAGTGAAGTTGTCCTCTCGGATCAGATCGCGCAAAACTGATGGTCCAACTTCTTTTGCTCTAAACTAACGGCATACCCAATTCGTACTTTATCCTTTCTTTTGCATCGTCAGCCATTTGATCAAGTTTCAAATTGCTGATGTAATCTTCTGTTGGATTGGAAAATAAATCAATATCATCCTCAATAATTGACTGTTTTAGAAGAATTATATCACCACTTTAAGTGTTAATGAACAAGTATAATTTTTTTAAATAAGGATAATGGTAAGATATGAGCTCAACTTTTAATTCAATCACCAAATAATGCGAAACAATACTGAACAAAAAAGTTGCAATGTTTAACCGCCCCGAACTTTAAGAGAAAAGAAGAAAAGAACAAAAAGAACCTAAACCTAAAATACTGAACAAAGGCAATTCATTGGGTGACAAAAATATTGCAATCATTGATTGAATAGAGAAATCATCAATTTCCACTGGTCTACTCGTTATAATTCTCACATTCAATTACATGATGACATCTACAAGTCAGTTATTCTGCAATTCGTTAATCGACGTAACTGTTGAATGAAAATTCGCTCCATCAGTGTATGTTATGTCGGAAAAAGGATGATTCCATCAGTTGGCGCTGAAAAATGAATTGGGCTAACATTGTTTAAATATTTTTTAAGTTGAAAGGAATTAGAATGGCGATAGAATCCATCAATGAAGGAAAAAGAGTGACTGTAGAATAAAAAGTAAACTTTGACAGTGGAAAATAAGTTTATTGTTTCCATTTTTGCCACATTGGTTGAAATTCGTTGATAAAAAGAGTAGAAAAAAGGTAAAAACTTTATTTAGGCAGCAAAGGCGAGTTAAGATGAGTTCTATTAGCCATTTCGAGCTCTCTGATTAAGAAGTACATGACGATCAATTTGAAAAAGCTAAATAGAGGTAAATGGTTGGTGGAAGAAATTGCCATTATTTTGATGATGTTCAAGATAACCCAAAAGGTGTAGCAGTAAAGTGCTGTAAGATTCAATCGAAAGATTCCGATGAAACCAGTTGTCACGATGACCGTCGAATACAAGAGGGCACACAGACCCAAACACAATTCATCCGGTTCTTCTTTGAGCATTATCTTGTTTTCAGGCATCGAATCATCTTCGATAGGATGATAGGTCACTCCAGTGTATTCGATGACATTCAAGGTTAAAAGTAGTATTACACAAGTGTAGATGACATTGATAACTATGAAAACAATTTTGCTGATTTTCCACAGAGTTGATGTAGGTTCAATTGGTCTTGCATCATTGTCATGACCAAGTTTTTCATATGATGCTGCCATTTTACAGTAGAGTATAAGTCAAAATGTTTAGCTCGAGTTGAGCACGTTACAGAAAGAGAGAGAGAGAGAGAGAGAGAGAAAGAAATGATGATGATGATGACAGGAAGTCTGCGATGAAGTAAATGACTGGTCAAGTAAGTCAAATTCAACCTGCTTCCAAAGGTGAAAATGCGAGTGTGCGTAACACTTTTCAGAACAACCTTGGTAACTGAAATAAGTTTCAATCTCATCAATCCCTTTAGACTTGTCCGTTGGGAACTAATTCGAACAGATGATCAGTAAACAAAAACTTGTCAGAACAAATAAGAAATGTACCGTGAACAATCATCACCATGAAGCTGGTAAGGAAAAAATTGATGAGTGTATGAATTACAATTGGACCTCTCGTACACAATTTTAACATTTGTCAATCACCTTTGTCTCATCCGTCTGTATTTGACTCAAGTCAAATTACTGCACTCAGGTTGATTCGAATTCCATTGGTTTGGTAACCATAAATCTACAAATTGATGCTGACCCAATAAAAATAAAAGTACAATAAACAATTTATATTTGTCATTTCATTAGTGAAAATAAGTTTTAATCTTTGAGACTCCTTTGATTCGGATTGTTTTTGATTGGTAATTCGAGCGAAGGCCAGCTTAAGCTGAAAAAAAGAATCATCATCATCATCATCATACTGAGGATGAAAAAGAAAAAATTGTTGTCATTGAACGAATTAGCTCATTATTATTATAATTATCGTCATTATCATCAGTTGGACTAGTGTATCATTATGTCATAATAAATGAATTATGATTTAAATATTCGAACAGCTCTGATGACATATTGACGACAAATTGGACATTCGGACAACCTTTTACCACAATTAACACATGAAACCATATGACCACATTCTAGCAGTACACAATCAATTACTGATTCCATACAAATTTTGCACAAATTTTCATCAGGTATGTCTTCAAGGCTTTGTTCATTGATTTTTTTCTTTTCACGCCAAAGTCGTGCAACTTTATCCATCAATTCATCTCGTTCACAGCATCCTTTGTAATCAACAAAATTACGAGTTAAAATCAATTTAAGTTGTCGTGCAGTTAATTGTATTAATTGTTCTTCCGATGTAATATCCTCAATATTAAATACTTTGAATTCTTGTTGAGGTTGTTTGGTAAGATCTTCCATTGGTTCTTTCGGTTGTGTATTGGATGATGAATAAGAAGAATTATTAGCATTGGAATTTCCTTGATGATCACTATTAGATGTATTTGTATTGGTTGTTGATGAAGCCGAATAATCATTAGAAGAAGTAATATTTACACCTCCAGTTGCACCTGCACTTGAATCACCAAGATCTATTTCATCTTCGACCATGACCCATGTTGAATCAGTATCATCATTTTGACTACTACTAGCTTGTCGAGATATTGGATCACTGTTACGTCTGTCATTACGATAAGAGGAAGCAACATTTGTTTGACCACCATGGACTGGAACTCGATAACCATGTGAATGTAGAACTAAATCAACAAGTTCAGATTTTTCTTTGCAATGAAGTGATGAAACATGTTTACGTTCAAGGTACCATCTTAAATCACGTACACGTAATGACATCAATGTTTTTCTATCCAGTGGTTTAGTAGCAAATATTCTACATCGACGACAATAACGACGATTTTGTCGATTACCAAAGCAATCTATAGCAACACAACAAGCACTACAATAGTCCAAACCACAATCGGAACACGTTTTCTGTCAAATGGAATGAAAAGAAAATTTTTGTTTACCGATTGAATAAATTTGTTCATTTCAATGATAAACATTATAAATACTTACCCGTCTTTTAAATACGGTAAATTTAGTGGAACATAATTCACAAGCTGATGATTCCCGTGGTGTGGTAGAAGAGGATCCTTGTGTAGCAAAATTAGCTGGCCTACTATTGTTAGACATGAAATTGTTCAACGTTGATGAAGTATTGATAAGAGATTGAGTAAAATTGTTCAATGAATTGATTGGAAATCCACTCCAATTGAATGCCGGTGGTGTACCAGTTGTTGATCTGGAAGAAAAAAAATCACGAGATGTGCTCATCCTGGTCAAAATGACTCACTTGACCTAGGATCAATCGTTGTTGTGATGAAGCAGGCCAAGGAAATTTCTTGTCGAATGCTCTGTACCACCATCTATCCAAATTCAATGGTAAACCTGGTGTCGCTTTTTTAGTTGTTGTTGTTTTCTTTTGTTTATTTGATCTATTTAACAATTAAATCAAGTGTTAATCTAACGCGTGACTGTATAATTGATGAATTGTGTGTGCATCAAATAACTGCTCACTACAGACTCAACATCAAAGTAAATCAGCTGTTTTGGTTAATGTTTCTTCGATTGTTGAAAAAATTGAGGCAATTTCAACTTATTCGAATGATTTGATATCAAGATCCACGTATAGTGTGATTATACCACGTCACGATATATCGCCCATTGACTGGGTGTAGTTTTTTAGTTCATAATCGTGGTGCAGCATTCAAATTGGATTGGCACAAATAACGAGGATTGAAATTGCTGATGATCGATTGCAAGGAACTGTGTAAAGATGTCGCTAGTATCTTTGCAAACAACTGTGTACGACACACGTTGGATTAAGCGTTGACCATGCTGATTAAAGATCATCGGTCAATTAAAATCGATGAAGATGAAAATGGTGTTATCTTTGATGTAAAATTCATTCCTAACAATTCAAATAAACTTGTTGTTGGAACTGTATCAGGTTCCGTAATCGGGTAAGTTAATTGATCACTATGATCAAGTTGTACATCTTTTTCACTATCAGCTGACAAGCTAACTTGTACAATTCATTTCTCGTCAGTTTGAACTTGGATTCTGTAGTACCTAAAGACGGTGATGTATCATCCAATATTGAATTTGAACTAAAAAATCATCACGCGCGTAATCCAGTGCGACAAGTTGCCTTTACACCTAATGAAAATTGGATTGTCACAGCTTCCAAAAAAATTAAACTGTATGATTTACAAGCAAGCAAAAAAGTTAGATCGTTAACCGCTGGTAACTGTAAAATTTACAGTTTAATCGTTGCAGATGATTATTTATTAGCTGCTGGTGATGACGAAGGAGTCTTTAGAATTTACGATTATCGTTCTAAATCATCTGGTCCTGTGATTGAGTTAAAAGAATGTTCCGATAATATATCAGATTTAGATATAGATTCAAACAAAAGAATTGTTGTTGCATCATCTGGTGAAGGTACATTAACAGCTTTTAACATTCGTGGTAAAAAAGTTGATGGTGTTCAATCAGAACTAAACGATGCTGGTTTCAATTGTGTCCGTATATTACCAGGAGGTATTGGAAAGAATCAAAAAGTTCTTGTTGGATCTGATGAAGGTGTTATCAATATATTTAATTGGAAAGGTTGGGGAAACTTGAGTGATCGATTTCCAGTCAACAAGAAGACAAGCATCGAATCCATCGACTTAATTGGCTCATTGGGACACATCATAATCGGACTTGGTGATGGTCGAAGTTTGTTGGCTTCAACTTTTCCTAATCAAGTGATTACCAATGTATTTACTCAAAACTACCCTGTCGAATGTGTCAGATACAATGATGACAGTCAATTACTTGTTTCATGTGCTGGTAATTGTATCGACATAGCTGATGTGGAACATACTCAGTCTGACATTGAGGGTGACAGTGATGATGATTCTGACTTTGACTCAAGTGATGAAGAAAAACCTGCCAAAAAATCGAAAAAGTCCAAGAAACAGGCCAAAACTAAGAGTAAAAAGATGAAAAATGATTTTTTCGGTGACCTGTAAAAATTCTATTAAACTATTCCTACTCTTGTTTACTCTTCCGTGTTGACCAGTACCTTAGAACTTATTTCCTATGCTTGAACGATCAACTGATCTTACAACAAGATCATGCTATAGGACTATGTCAATAAAGTTCTAAATGGTTCTCTCAGTCCTTCAGAGTGGCCATCAGAGTTCAAACTGTACATCATGTGGAAAAGTTTTCAATCGAAACGCTTTCAAGGGATATTTTTTAAGCCGAGTTGGATGTTCTGGTTCTCCATAAGACAGTAGCCTTTGAACAAGATTTCCTGTAATTCTAGAGTCACCTTCACAAGAACTTTTGACGATGTCATGATATTTTCATTTCTGTCTAATCCTACAAAATGCAAGGATGACAAGGCAAAAAAGTCATCAAGAACTTTGAAAGGCTGATTCTGAGTTCTAGAGCACCTTCTTACGTATTATCACGAGGACAATGTCATCGAATCGCTTGAGAACATCTTTAGAGCTAACTTCACTAGATGTTCTAAAATTCTACTGTGGCACAGTGCACATGGCAATAACATCTTCATCCTTTTAATCCAATCAACTGTCGTGAGGATAAACATAATCGATTCACCGCAATGAGCATAATCAACAAAACAAACGTTAAGTCAGTCAAGTTGGCATCGTTAACACCGACAACTCTGACTTGTCTAACCTGATGCAATTGTACAATGCAGATGATGAAGGATGAAAAAATAATGCATGAAAAATGCATTATTTACTTTAGCGACTTGAAATTTATTGCAATCGACCAGGTGGCAATCACGTTGCTGCGATCTTCAGTTGTGAGGAAGTGACACATCGATCGATTGATTCAAACTCCAGTAATTTACATTAATGTAAATTACTGGAGTTTCTCAAATGAGAGCAACACTTGAAAGTTGATTTTGTCATCATTTCAATGTGCTTCATTCAACATTTTCACAAGTGCAATGTCGTAAGCAATCATACGACTATGTGATACTTCAAATTCTATTCGTTGCTCATCTGATGACACGATCTTGACTTGGATCTCTCGTGAAACAATGGGCTACAGTGATGATCCATTCATCAGAAATAATCGATCCACCACATGAAGAACCAAAATACACTCAAATCCTCACGAATAATGAATGGTAACTTTGGTTCACATTATGACCACCGATAATTCTTGTTTTTTGTGAAAGAACAAAAAAAAATGAAATTAAGAACATGATATCTGATGAATAAAATGTTTTTCCAATCGAGATGATAGTGAATACAATTGTTCTGATCTTGTTTCTGATTCTTGATTAGCGCGTAATGCAAAACTTCTCATGAAAATACGATGAGAACAAGATCAAGCTGCAGCAGTTGTTCAATTGGCATGTTATTTCTACTGGCGATAAATCAAAGTAATTTTTATTCAAATTAAAATTGACTGATGACTGATTGACTGGCGTAAGATAATGGCACTAAATCTGTATTCCAGTGACGTATTTGATCCAAGCCAAATGTTCTTGAACTTTTGTGAAATAAGCAGTAGATACAGTTGGGCTTTTCAATGTTCTGAATAACTGTGGGTCAATAGCATCTGATACGACTCCAACTAAAACATTTTCTCCAGTTCCAGGTCTTTTTATAAAAGCAGAACCACCAGAATCACCTTTCCAAACACTTTTACCAACAACTCCAGCACAAATGGCAAAATCACCTTCACCATTCCAAGCATTTTCCTCGTTGCTACATGAAGCAACTGGTAAATCAACGAATTGTAATGCCGCTGGTGTTTTATTCTTTTCATCCCAACCCACTCCGACAAATTGTAAGGAAGTAAAATGTGGCGATTCATTAGATTTTGGAAGATGAATTTTAAGATTATTCCATCCTTCTACCTTCGGCAATTTTAAAAGTGCCAAGTCATAAGCAACAGAAGAGATTTCACCGTTATAGAAGAAGAAAGGATGTATGACAGAAAGATAAGCATCAGTATCTCCCATTTCATCCGAATCTGAAAGTGGAGCGTATAACACACGAGCTGTTGCATTATTTCCTTTAAAACAATGGGCTGAAGTGATGACCCACTCATCGGAAATGATCGATCCGCCACACCAAGATCCCCCTTTGGGTCCAACTTCGACGAAGAATGGATATTTAGCCCATGTCACATTTTGACCACCAATAACTCTTGCCTCTCTCTTTGCATGATTCGATGGCATATTGTTCAAGAACAAGAACATTGACACCAAATAAATAATATCTGATGGATGAAATGTTGTTCTAATCGACATGATATAATAATATTGATAGTATGTTGATTTTGTCGGTTGTCTTAGCAGATGACGAGTGTCACTTTCATCCTGTCGAGTTGATTCAAATCAAATTCAAAGTTAAAAGATTGTCCATCTTCCATGCAATGCAAAACTACTCTTACGAATGCGATGACGACAAGATCAAGTGATTACATTACATCTCCATTCTATTGAAGTAACAATCTACATTCGACATATCAAAAGTTCAATTGAACACAACTCAAGCAATTGAAAAACTAGACGAATTTAATTGAAGATTCATTTATTCAAAATTTGAGCATATTACGTGCACAAAGTAATTAAGGCGATGGATGTTAGTGAGATCAACTGATCATCTCATTATCATATTGTGTCTTTGTCAGTGTATTGAAATTCAATATCAACTTAAGTGATAATTAAATGGATGAATCTACTAATGTCATTAATAAGTTGTCTTAAGAGTGTATTCTACAGTGAAAAATGATGAATCAGTATCGAAGTTGACACCATATATGTCCATTGATATATTCCAAGGTTAATTTGTTTAGTGAAAATCAACTCAGTCAAATGAGTCAAATTGATTAATTAGAAGTTGAATTTGTCAATGAAATGTTAGCTGTTGATCCTTTAATTCGATTAGTCGCACCACCAGAACTTGCATTAGACCTTGAAAAGTCTGCCACGATTAAAAAGTAACTTGCAACAGCGGCAACAGTCTGAAAGTTAAAAAAAGTTAAAAAAAAGTTGAAAAAAGTTCTCATTAAAACTCGATCATTATTCTTTCCAGACAAAGAAGATCATCATAATCATCGTTCTTTTTATTTGTCGAATGATTAATTCATCCAATTAAATCGTTCTGATTGTGTTCTCTTCAAACTCATTAGTATTCTCATGTGGTATAAAAGTCATAGGAAATTATAAAAGTAATTCAATGAAAAGAACAAAAAGAACTCAAGTCCATTTGTTTCATTACACAACTTACATTAGAAATGGACGCATTGGTCACGACAAATAGATCAAGACATGAAAATCCAATTGTTGGTCCACGAACTCGATGTAAAAATGTCGACATCTATATAAAAGGTTACAATGATAATTGTGTCAAAGTTAATGTTAATGATTTTATCGATAAAAAAAGAAGAAAGAAAAAAAACAAAAAAAAAGAAAAAAGGAAAAAAGGAAAAAAGTACTTTTGTATGTTTCCCAGGTAACAGAAATGATAACACAAAAATGTATATAAGTTCTTACGTTAACTTCGAGGTCAATCGGCAATTGGATGAGCGATAGAGTGTGCAAAGGAGTGTAAGGAGCATGAGCCTGAAAGTAAAAACACATCAAAGACAAGAATAACAATTAACTCAATGATTAATTGTCACCAATGGTATCAAGTGGCAAACAAATGACAAAGAACAAGAACAACAAACAAAGAAAAAGAACGACACCGAACAAACAAAGAAAGAAAAAAAGGAAGAAAAAATCATCATCATTACCTCTGAAGAAACAGATGCAGCTGATAGTGAAATAAATGCCACAATAAAAACTGTTGCAATAAATACTGACCAAGTAGTTGTTCTAAGAAGTTCATCTGGTACTGCAAAGAACAAATTATACAAAGCATAACAAGCACAAGGTATATTGGGTCATATAACTGTAGAATATATTTGACGACCAGAATGAATTTCCCTCGTCAACCAATTCACATATTTCATTATGTTCAAAGTATAATTTGTTTAAAGCAGAATTACGACTTTGTGATGGAATAGATTCTTGTTCAGCTAAATGTTCGATATCTCGAAATACATGATGATAACGACGAGTGAATACAGTGCAAACTAAATTAAAGTATAACATAGTGAAGACAAGAATGCCAGACATGTAGAAGAACCAAAGAATTTGTAGAACAATCCAAGGAAATATCCATCGAAGTGTTCGATCATCCAAAGAACCCCAAGCTGTTTTAACGTAAACCATTGAGGTGAGTGTTGTAACCAGTCCAACGAAAACCTGAAAACAGAACAGAACAAAAGTAGGAACTACATGAAAGTTAAACACTTCACTTACCATTCCAAATAAAATTCCCATGTAAATTCGAAAAGTAAAATCTTTTGCCGAGTAACGATTGTATCGGTCACTATGAGCATTAGAACTCAATGTTTGTTTAAGAGAAAAAAATGGTACAAGCCATGAAAGTTCTTTTTGTTTACTTAAAAATATAGAACTTATTATAGCTGTTTGTAAGGATAAAAATAACATTGGTAATAAGTAATACATTCGATAATCATTCCAATAACCAGTAAAATCACCAAAGTACAATTGTAATGTACGATCACTGATAAACATCAGTGTAAATGATCGAACTGTAAAGAACCAAAGCATCAAATTGATACTTCGACAGTAAATGCTTCTCATCCAATTGTCTTTGATCAAATTGATGCCATCGTTAGTTGTTGAACTTGATGATGTACCATTTGACGTTGTATTGATTGACGCACTGAAAGGTGACAAATCAAGTGAAACTGAAATTAGACCGAACAATCCGAAGTACATGTCATATCGAACACTTGGCATCTTTTCATCAGGTAGATTACGTAAGAATGCTTTCTTCTTCGCATCAGCATTCATTGTTGATTGTATTCTTCTTTAACTAACACACAAACAAGGGAGTTCACAATTTGACTGAAGAATCCAAGACGCACACAGTTGATCTTCTTCTTCTTCTTGTCATAGAACTGAAAAGAACTTTTTCCTCGACGCACACTTTTACCAAAGATCAAAGTCAAATGCTACCGAGTGCTTGATGGATAAAAACAAAACAATAAAAATAATAATCAATATAAACTTTCGTGTTACTTGCCAAATGTAAAATCGATGTTGACATTGGCAAGAGAAGAAAGAAAGAATATCTTTCATTATTATTATAGTTCATTTTTAAAAATGGGCCACAAAATGGTAAAAAAGAACCAATGAAAAACATCACGATATACTTTTAACAAGAAAAATTGTCTATTCATGTTGCCGACATTGCTGACAGGAAATTAAGAACTTGTGCGTGTTGAAAGAACATTTCATTTGATGTGAAAAGAGAAAAAATCGAATCAATAGAAGGCAGATAATAAACCAACAGACAAATAATTGACGTAATAAATTTTTAATCAGTCTTCATTTGAAAGGAAAGAAAAGAAAGTCTACTTGACCTGGGTTACCATGAGAGATGAGATAAAGACAACACAAAGAGAGACAATAATGATGATGATGACGATGATGATTTGCATGCTTTTTCATTATCCAGACAAATTAAGTAAAATAACCAGTAAATATGACAAACTTATTAGCTTGTTCAATTGGAGATTCAAGGTTGAAATTTTTTTTCAAAAACGATATCATTGCTTCTGTTGGTCGATCAAAGGCTATTTGTTCAGGTTTATCAATAGATGAATATGAGATCATTTGTTTCATCAACAAATTACCATAACCTTTTCGTTGTTGTCTCACGTAAAAATCAAGAGCACAAAGAGCATTAACCTTGACTAGAATTTTATTTACACTTGCATCTGATAAAAATAAACATCGTTCACCAAAACGTATGAATCCAACAGGATCGTATTGTCTATTTCGATGATCATTGATATTATTTATCCTTCGAACAAGTATAAAAGTCCAATCATAATACTTAATTGGTGAGTTAGCTCTAATTCCTCCATTTTCCAAAATATCTGATGAAGTTATAGGTAATTTTAATCCTTGAGCAGCTGCTGATTCTTCACCTAGTGTGTTTATCCAATGTTTGACAAATTCATCCATATCATCGGGGATTTGTATATCATTTTGTACAATTTGTAGTTTACAATTGACTTCACTGCAATGTATTGGTTTCATTTGTTTCAATAGAATAAGTAAGTACTTGGTGGAATGTTCATTTTCATCGATGCAATTCATGATGGTAATGATGACGATTTACATTTGACGTGATTGAAGAAGGAGAAGAAGAAGAGTATCCAAAAAACAAATTATTCATTCATATGTCTCTGTCAGGAACCACCTGACCACCTGACAAATCGGTGAAGAGAGAAACCGAAAAAAAATTGGCGTTTAACCCAAACCTCACACCAGGAGGCACTGAAATGAAAAAAAAATTTTTGTTGCCGACAGCTGATTCAATTGATAATTCTTTATACAAATTATGGATTCAATCGACTATTTACCACTTAATTCATTACCAATTTATCGTATAGAATACTTACCCAAAGATCTATCATCACGTTGTATATCATTACAAAATTTAGCTATAATAACAACATTTTTTTCCATTAAGTAGTTTTATTTTTTGTATTGCATGGTCAATATTATTTCAATTTAAAGAAACTATTGCCACACATTGTAATGTACCAAATATTTTACCAAGTTTATCAGCAGCAACTGGTGCATATTCACCACAAAAATATGTATGGATATTTTCTATTGGTATACATACAATACCACGAATAATTGTATTTTATATTTATTTAAAACGACATCGATCAACATGGATATTTATTTTAAATGTAATTGAAGTGTTATCCTTACTTGGATTAGCTGTATTTGGTTCACGAACACACTATGCAATACATTCAAGAAGTTTCACTCTATTCCTTGTTGCCTCATCAATTTACATGTTCATTGGTGGTTATTCTAGTCGATTCATTTGGTGTCGAAAAACTCGTCAAGCTAAACGATTAATTGCATGGTCTAATTTAGCTTTGACAGTTCTATCACTTCTTTTTTTTATTCGACATTCAAGTCACTGTGAGCCTTACATTTATACAATATTTGCATTATGTGAGTACTTGGTAGTTCTCATCAATATTTATTATCATTTTTTAGCTTATCATGATTTATCAAGTGTATACTTGGCATTTTGCACAAGACAAGGTATATTGGTACCTTTTGAAAGTAACGATGAATATGTAAAACCAATGTTATGTATATAATGTAAATCAATTTTTAAGGCACCATTGATAAGCACTGGTAAACATTGAACACCAAGGACTGATTTGTATATCATTCCATTGAGAAGGTACATAAGGCCATTGCCACATTTGTGTACATCTTTCAGGATGTGGCATCATAGCCAAATGTCTACCATCTTTACTACAGATACCTGCAATTGCTTCTATACTACCATTAGGGTTCATTGGATACACCGAAGTTGCCTGTCCATCATCATCAGTGTATCGAAGTGCAATCAAATTATTTTTCTTCAAATGGTCTACTACGCCATCATGTGAAAATGTGAAACGACCTTCACCATGTGCTATCCATACGCCAAGGATAGAACCAGTCATTTGTTCAAGCATAATAGATGGTGATGATTCAATCTTAACGTTAACAAAGCGTGATTCAAACCTTTCAGATATATTTGTATCCAATAATGTATCGCTGTAACTATTTTGTTGTTGTAATATTTTGTTGTCATCAATACAGCCAACCCAACCTAATAGTGCCAATAATTGACATCCATTACATACACCAAGTGAAAATGTATCAGGTCGATTTTTAAATCGAATTAATTGTTCATTAGCCTTTTCATTAAATTTAAGACATGCAGCCCATCCACGTGCAGAACCGAGGACATCAGCAAATGAAAATCCACCCGGAAAGACAAGTCCTCGAACGCAATCAAGTGAAAAGTTACTTTGACCTAGTAAGTCACTTGTAGTGATGTCAATTACATCAAAACCAGCCATGAATAGACTGGCAACCATTTCTCTATCACCATTGATACCTTCTTCACGTAGGACAGCCACTCGTGGCCTAGAATTGAATTGTAGAACTTCAGGATGTTCTAAACAATTCACCGCAACAGACCAAAAAGATAAAAGAAAAAAAGGAAGAAAAGGAAAGAAAGAATGTACAAAGAATTAAATTATGTCAAATCAATTGCCGATAAGGGAAAGGAAAGAACAAAAAAAAAGGTGCTGAGGGTAAAGTATTTGTCAAACTAAATGACAAGTCAAGTCAAACAATTTAAGCTGACACTTGTGTGTCTGCTGGTTTGTGTACTTTTGTTTAACTTGATTATTTGTTAGAACTAACCGATTGACCTTAAAGGCAAAGAATTAGGATGAAAGGATAAAATCCACTTGGGTGATTTTCTTTGTGAAAGTGTCTGTTGTTCTTGCAGAACACACGAATGTCGGCTTTGCAGTTTTTCAAGTTGGAAACTAGTCTCCTCCCAGTCATCTCGAAGGCAAGTCATTTTGTCCTGAAGGAGAGTAAAGGGAGTTAAAGTAGGAAAAGGAGTTAAAGGAGGAACAAGAACAAGAAAAAGGGGTAAGAAATGATTGATCAAAGTAGTGTACTTGAATCATTACATTGGTACAAGACAGAGACAGAGAGAGAAGAAGAGGAGAGAAGAAAAAGTTCTGTCCATTGTATACCTTGATGAGAGTTTGCCCAGAAATGGTGAGAATGATGAGATCTTCAGATGTACTTTCTCCCAACAATGTGAAGGGTAATCTAGCTTGTTGAAGTTGCTGAATAACCTTTTGTGTTTGGGTAACTTCAATGACAACTCCAACTTCTTCAGCAAAAAGATAGTTAAGAACATTTTCATCTGATGGTAAGTTTATGTTAACATTGAGTCCACGATTGGAAGCAAAAGCCATTTCGAGTAGACAAGTAAGTAATCCACCATCACTAACATCATGCCCTGCAGTTATTAGTCCACTTGAAATAAGTTGCTGTACACAGTTAAATCCTCTTTTCAACGTTAACGGATCATCCAAATCTGGACATTGTGATCCCACCTGGTTGTACACCTGAACAAGAGCAGATCCGCCAATTCGTACAGGACATCCTGAACGCCCACTCAAGTCCAGGTGTATCAACTTGCCATTTCCGGTTAAAAGTGGGGTCACTTTTACTCTAACATCAGGCACAGGAGCATATGCACTAACAACAAGACATCCAGGTGATTTAACAACAGCAGATGTACTTTTAGATGTAGATGTTGTAGATGTTTTACAAGTAGTATTATTTTCTACTTGATTAACTTTCACTGCCATGGACAGGGAGTCTTTACCACCATCAACAGCAATGCCAAGATCCTTCATGACATCACACATGGCTGAACAGGTAACTGCCAAGGCTGCTCCTTCTCCTGTACAAATGGGTTGGACAACAGACAACAAACAGACAAACAAAGGAGGGAAGAAAGAACAAAAAATGTATGAATAAATGTTGTGAAAAAAATATTTTAAATTGTACCCAACAACGACAATATTTTATCTGACACCACCTCATCTCCATCCTCATCTCCATCATCAGCACCACCAAGTGTAAACATGATGATGACGATGATGATGATGTTAAACAAATAAATTTACCTTGAAGCTTGGCTGCCCACATCCAATTTCCGGAGCATTTGATGTCCTGTCAAAGGGTAGAAAGAAATTTAATTAAAGTAAATCTAATATCATTCTCCAAAGTTATACACTTTGATTTTAATTGGCATGCTCAACTGTCTTACCTCGAGACAAGTTATTTTAGCAAACATAATATTAGTTATTGCTTCAGCAACGCTCATACGTCCATTAGCGGCATTTGATATGAGTCCTTTAATTGGCTGTTCTCCAATCGAAGTAGCAGATCCAACCACATCGAAGTGGGTCAGGGCAACCATAGCAAAGTCTGCCAGTGGAGTGTGTAATGGTCCGATGCACTGTTGTTGTGCAACCAGTCCTGTCCCGTGAAAAAGTAGAGACAAAATGTATACAAAGTACCTTTGAACACACTCAAACAAACTCAAACACACACACAGTTTCTCTTTCTCTCTCACACAGAAAGCATGCAATTATAGACAAAGAACATTACAGTCATTCGAGTCATTTGAGTCATTTGAGTTGATGAACGCACACACACCCATAACCCATAACACATAAGGCAGCATCAAGCATAACAATGACAGAAAAATAATAGTTATGAATTATTGCCAGTTGTTCTGATGAAGAAAGTAGAAAGAACAACAACAAACTTGTCGATTTGCATTGAAACAACACAAACAGTCATACTTACCGGTGACACTTCGATCAACCTTATTAGTCAAGAATCTTTTAGAACATACAGATGGCAATCGTAGAACACGTTTTAACGCTTGAATTACTGTTACATCAACCGGAAGACTTAGAGGCACAAGAATCGGTTGGATTTGAGTAAAGTTAAACTGTTTTCGTGGCATAGAACCAAGAACATGTTTCAAATCAAGATCAACTGGAAGTACTTGATTAGTATTTACTTCATTTGATTCATTTGTTTCATTTGTTTCAACCAATCGAATTCTACCATCACCAGTAACATGGCCAACAAAATCTACTGGACACTTTTCACGTTGACTTATTTGGGTCAGTATATTCTTTGACTCTTCGTTAATGAGTATTGCGTTACTTTCTTGGTATTCAGCTCCCCATAAATCAAGTGTTGAAATAGTACAATCTCCCAACGTGAATTTGTTCTTATAAATGATTGCACCTTGTGGATCGACGATTTCTTTAAGAACATTACCATTTCCACCAGCTCCTTGATCATGGATAGACAGAATCGGATTTTCTGTATCCATCATCCAAAAAGAAGACAAGACAAACAAACAAAAAGGAAAAAGTATCATTTATCAAGGATCTTGATGATGAAAAATATTTATCCGAAGCAATTGTTTTTACCTGAATTCAATTCAATACACGCTCGAAGTAGTCGATTAAGTTTTTGTTCCATTTCAGGGTCACCTCTTTGAACAGCTTCATAGTTCAATTGTTCACATTCACCATCGCCTGTGTGTTTATCAATATGAATAATATGAATAATATGAATAATATGAATAATATCAATGTGAATGTCAATGTCAATGTGTGTGAAAGTTGTATGTATTCAAATTGATATGTATATTTGGATAAAAAGTTATCCAAGCTCAAGTCACTGTCAGTTGATCAGTCAGTGTGTTGAGTAAATCACATCGAAGGACACAAGTTTGCACAAAAGAGTTCACACTCAGACACAAACTGGAAAACACTCAGACACAGACAGATAAAAAAGATCAAAGACACAAAAGAATCTCAAATACAATGTACAGGATAGAAAAAGTACAGAAGAAAAAAGTTAAATAATGTAAAGTGACACATTTTTCTCACCCTGAACCTGAACAGAACTTGCAGCTCCTCCTCCAACACCAATTCGATAAACTGGGCCACCAATTTTGGTAACAATCATGCCTGGTTTAGGAGGTTGTTTTGTTACCAAATGTTCATCGATAGTACCAATTCCACCACTGAACATGATCGGTTTGATCCATTCACGTCGTTCGCCTGTGTCAAAGAAAGAGAAGAAGAAGAGTCGAAGGAAGAGAATGAAAAGAATGAAAAGAATGAAAGAAAGAATCAAGCAAACAACAAATTACGACAACATTAGAAGAGAACAAGTAAATCAGACAATTCGTTCACTTGTTCGGTATCAGTTGTCGCAGTAAATGGTGAGTAACAAAATACAGAGACACACCAAGACACACACACACACATTGAACATTAGAACATAGAACATCGTGATAGTTGTATCTTCTTCCCTCAATACTGACCATTAGCTTCTCTCATCCCGAAATTTCTACAAAAACCAAGTATCAGTGGTTCACCAAATTTGTTACCATAGTCAGATGCTCCATTACTTGCTTCAATTATAATTTCACTGGCAGTTGCAAAGTTAGGTGGATATACTTCATTTGTACTTTCCCAGGGCAAAGTGTAGTGAGGGAGTAATAAATTACCAAATGAATATCCAGCTGAACCAGCAATAACATGACCGCCTCTTCCAGTTGCCTGAACATCTCGAATTCGTCCTCCGGTTCCTATTGAGTGACAAATGAAAAGAGCAAGAAAAAAAAGACAAAAGAACCAACCCACATGACGGAAAAGAGAAATAAAGTATATTCATTCGATGACTCATTTATATCAATTGAAAAGAAAAGACAAACAGACTAAAATTACCTGTGGTTGCTCCTTGAAATGGTGCCACACCAGTTGGAAAGTTATGAGTTTCAGCAGTAAATATAATATGTCGATTGATTGAATTGTTAAGTTGAAATAGTGACAATTGACTTGAATTGGCGGGTATGAGTGTTCGAAGGTTGGTAAAACCTTCAATTGCACTAGAATTGTCTTCGAATTTAATGACATTGTTGTCATTACTATGTACTTGTGTCCCTATGATCATGTCAATAAGTGACTTGGGTAACTTTTTTCCATCAATCGAAATGTCTCCCTGTGACAAAAAAATTGTATCAATTGAGCAGACAAAGGCGAACAAGTTAACATAAAAGAATGGTATCAATGGGAAAGAACCTTCATAGAACCTGACGGACAGAGAGAGAGAGAGACAGACTGAGAGGGAGACAGAAAGAAGGGAGAAAAAGAGGGAAAAGAAATAAAAAAAGGACAAAAGTAACAAGAGCAAAAGGCAAGGAGAATCAAAAGATCAAAGAAAGAACCAGTGGAAAGAAGTTAAACCAGGAAAAAGAAGAGAAAGAAGGAACAACATGATGACGATTGTTCAAATGGTCCAGACATAAGTGAGACATATAAAAGAGATGTCACTTTCTCTCTCTCTCTCTTCAACTAACCTTGAAGAACCAGTGTCTTGAGTGTTCAGAATTGGACTGAGCTAAATCAAATAGTTCTACAGTTGTGGGATTTCTTTTAAGAACATCACAAAATAACTGTGTATAGTATTGTACATCTTGTTCATCGAATGCCAGTCCAAGTTGTTCGTTCACTTTAACAAGTGCTTTAGACCCTTCAGCAAGAACATCAACTTGAATCCAAGGTTGTACTTTAACATGTACATCAAATGTTCTAAGTGGTTGTGTATAAATTTGTTCAACCATTCGATCGTACAATAATTGGGTCAATTGTTCTTTTTCCGTGTAATTTATATTTTCCTGTGAAAATTAATTGTTCAATTACTTTATGTGAACTTTACAAAGTACAAAGTAGAACTTTCAACTGAGTGAAGAAGAACAAGAACAATTTACAAACAACAACAACAACAACAACAACAACACGAGACACAAGAGACAAAGAACATACCTTAAGCGTGACCGCGTACAAAATCGATTGTTCAATTCGTGATATTTTACCCTTTAGTCCAACTGCATTACAAATAGCAACTGCATTGGTAGAAAAAGCAGTAGAAAAGTTAAGTCGTGGTCCAACCTCAATCAAAAGCAATTGATTGTTCTTGTCCTTGTCCTCGTTCTTGATTTTGTCGTTCTTTTCCAAAGTACACCGATGACGAAGAAACGAATGTTCTCGCTTCACTTGACATTGTAAATCTTTTTGTAAGATCCACGTGAGAATATTTTCTTCTTGTTCGTTCAAATTACCTGACAAAAACAAGAACAAAGAGAGAAGAAGAAGAAGAACAAATTCATATCATGCAAGATAAAAAGAAGAACAAGAACAAGACAACTCCTTACTTGTAATTTGCACGTTGAAGCATAATTCACTATCGACGGATAGAACATTTGAAGAATAACGTTGTAGCAGATGTAATTTTTGCAAAATTCGTTCCTCAGATAAACCAGGTCTTCGAAAATAATGAACAACTGAACTACCAACATCACGTTCATGTCGAACGTCGGTTTCATCCATTTTAACTGACAAATAAGATGGACAATAGATACACACACACACAACACACAGACTGGAGAGACAAAATACAATAAATGACACTGGTGACTGTCAATGAATAAAATGAATAAAAGTATGATCAATCAAAGGAAGGAAAACGAAAGGAAAAAAAGTATAAACTGAGCAATATGTGGGTGAATGTTTGAATGTGAAACAAGTCAATGCAAGTGATGTTTTCTTCTTCAATGACTTTCCATGGATGTATCAGGACCAACGGACAGACTATTTCATCCATGTGGCCTCCTCAAATGTATGAGGTGGCCTCACGTGTTGGTCGATGATGTTGGTTGATGCGATGGATGTCATCGATGTTGTCGATTTACGATAAATCAACTGGATGACTTCATCATCATCTCGTAATCAGTCATCAGTCGTCAGTTAACAACACAACAATCATAAACAATACACATTGATTGTTGCTGTTATTGTTGTTGTTGATTTAATCTCCTTTCCTCCCTCAAACACACAAACACAGACAGACAAATGGACACCTTGAAGATGGTTGTGTTTAAGCTTATGTTTAATTGAAGAAGAATCTAAAAAGGGGAGAGGAAAACAGCATCAAGTACACACATTCATTTGAATTGTACACTTGATGTGACCAAAATAATTGACAAATAAATTACAATGCGTAAAAGATGACAGGAAATATAGCAAGAAGAAATACAGAATGTGAAGAGGTCAAAGTGAATATTCCATTTTGACTGGCTCTACTATTTACAATGTTAAGACTGACTGGACCATCTTGGATCTCTTTACAATTAAATCCATCTCCTTCAAAACCAAGTAAGCATTCGCAATCATAACTACCGTCATTATTGATACATATGGCTTTGGTATGACATTGATTTTCTTCGTCGTCCGTGCATTCGTCGATATCTACAAGAGTTCAAAGAAATAAAGCAATCAGATGATGATGATGGTGATTTTTATTATTATTACAACATGTTAACCAAATACAAGGCAAACAACCAAATGGTAAAGAAAAAAATCATTTACCTTGACAGGTGTAACCATCAACTGGCTCGTATCCAGGCAAACAGTCACAACGATATGATCCAGGGAGGTTAAAGCACTTGGTATGATCTTTACATTGGTGCCCATCTACTTGGCCATCATTCTTCATACATTCGTCAATGTCGCTGCAGAACTGGCCGTTACCCCAGTAACCTTTATTACATTCACATTTATAAGATGTTTTAAGGTTGCGACAAGTTGCATTTTGATGGCAATTATGTCCCATCGAGCAAAAATCCATTCCTGGACAGTAAGGACAACATTCACCGTCTTTATGAAATCTTTGTGACTCGTCGCACTTGAGTGGCGGACAAATTAGATCTTTGTCCAGGTGCTTGCATAGTGCTGATCCATCCTGTTTTGTCAATAGGCAGGAAATTTTCAACAACAAGGCAAGAAAAAAAGAGGAAGTGAGTACCAAGGCAAACAAAGCAACCTTTTTCCTACATTTCACATTTCACAGCAGTACTTTCAAGTATATATTCAATGCATGTGTATTTGCTGTACACTGTAGTTATACGGTACTGTTCTGTCCTGTCCTGTCCTGTTGATGTCCGTGTTTGGACGGAACAGGACAGCACAGTAAATTGAAAAACAACAACAAAAACAAAGTAAGAAGATTACTTACGTAGCATGTACATTCTAGGCAATGGTTTCTAAAGGTTTCTCGGTGCTCCATAGTTCTATTTTCGTAGAAGCAGGACTCTGTGGACAAAAAGAAGCAAATGCAGATGAGCAAAGCATGAACCGGTTGACAACAAAGACAACAACGACAAAAAGGACAAGACTGATGACACTTACTTTTACAAACAGGGCAGCATTCACCTTCCACCAGTTCAGGGTTCTTGCAGAAGGGTTCAGGACACTTGACAGGACGACAATTAACAACACCAGCCTAGAACAAGAACAACAAGAAGAACAACACAAACATGGGAAAAACAGAAAGGAAAATGATTAAATTACTTAAATTATAATTTTTTGCTTATTCTCTTATTCTTTCTTATTCACTACGACTCATCAAGTTGTATTCTTTGTTAGTTATCAACTTATCCGTATCTGTGGCCAAGTTTACACAGATCATTGGCACAGTAAATGAGGATGAAAGTAATTTAACTTCATGCATTAATGGTGATTAAAGAGGAAAATGTTAACCATTTAACTGTTATGTGTGCAATTAGAACACTTAGAAAGTAGTTGTAGTAGTAGTAGAGTACTTTGATAGTTAACCATGATGATGATGATGATGGTAAGAATAGTTAAGAAGAAGAACTTACTTGACACGAACAATGATCACAGCCTTGATTCCAATTTGTGCCATGAGCGTGAATTGTACCATTAAAATTACAATTTTTGACGCATTGGCATGACTCGAGTTGTTGAATACGCAATTCAATACCTTCATACTGTTGTGTTGCAAATCATATGTAAATGATAGATATAAATATATATATTGTTGTTAGTTCACATGAGTATCAAATAGAAGACAATTTACCATCAAATGAAGAAGCAAAGATAAAAATGAATGATAAATTTGCCCCTAAATCTGTATGGTGACAATTGATGATACTGATTGTTTTGCCTTTTTGTCTTTACCTTATTTTCTAAATCTTCAATATGCCACATCAATTTAGTTATGATGAAATTCAAGTCCTTTGGTTCTTCGGCTAGTCCTTGATATGTTTTATTATACACGTTGAGTTGTTTCAGGAGATTCATTTGAGTGGCTGAAATGTTGTTGGAGGATGAAAAAGGGAAAAGGAGAAGAGATGAACACATGAACACATGAACACAGGACATGATAAAAGGAGTAAGAAAAGGAGCAAAATGCAATAACAAGCAAAAGACATGGAGAATGAAAAAATAGTCAAAGAGAATGTAAGATAAAGAGAAAGAAAAAGAAAGAATGAAAGAATGAAAGAAAGAGAAACAGGCACATGTACGTTCGAATGAATGGAAGTGAAAGAGACTCTGCACCTGGATCCGGTCTTAGGAAAAGGACAGCAGGACTGCAGGACACGACCAGGTGGCACGTGCCACCGTCGATTTGCAGCTGCTGTTAGGTTGGCGCTTTTAGGAAAAAGGAAAAAATACACAGACAAACTCACCTCGTACTGAAGAAAATAAATGTATGAGTATGGTCAACCAATATACTACTACCATCATCAGGAAAGAGCGTCTGACACTCACCGAGTCAAGCTCAAAGTGAGCGCGAGTGAATCGCCTACAGTCACTCAAGGTGCTCTCGCAACGCACACACACACACAGTCATACACAGTCATACACAGTCACATACAGGCAAGGCAAGCACACACACACACACACACCAACACACCAACACACACAGACAAACTGTGAGGAGAACAAACTGAGTGTATGTGTGTGGAGTGAAGAGAGAAGATCTCACTGCCACGCGGTTTCTACCGTTTCCAGGCAGCTAGGACCTCCTCTTTTTTTCGTAGGATGGTCAAAATATCCTTCAATAGCACCAACCTCGTCATTGGACCACTGGCCCGACTGAGTACTAAGTACTGAACAAGTAAAAAGTACTGAAGACTGCCTCTGCCAGGTGAACCATGATTCAATTGACACTCATATGCCATAAGGACGACCATGCTAATACTCGACGCGACTTGCAGCTTGGTTTTCATTTGCACCCGCCGGTCGATAATAAATGTAACCCTCAACATACATACACACCGAACACACGTAGACACACATGCACATACACCGGGTCGTAGGTTTGGAGTATCGAAACTTTTTATTTTCAGTAGTATCAACTTAAGTGAACGACTTGATTACACAGCAAAGACAACTGAGAGGTCAGTTGCTTGACAAAATTAAAGCAAAAACCAGGTAAAAGTAATAATAAGAGAAGAGTGACATCAACGTGAATGATGATTATTGAATCGATTGATTGATTGTTGTTCTTGTTGTTGTTGTAGGTAAAAGATATTCAAATGTGAGTAGAAAGAAAAGCTTTGTGGGTTAGTGAGATGCACATTGAACAGATTGTCCACCACCACCACCTTCCATGAAAACTCTTCTTCTCATGTCATCGTCTTCATCATAAGCTTGACGATGAGATGACCTGCCTTGTCTGTGGCGATCTAGATCGACATCTACTAGAACAACTTCTTCAGCATCAGATGGAGGGAATGGTATTTCAGGTCGTGGTGGTAATAATTTTTCTAAATTACCAATTACAGCAGGATTTATACTAGGAGGAAAATTGACAACAAATTGTACTAAAAGTTTGCCTTTTTCGTAAGGATTCTTGTAATGTGGCATTCCTTCTCCCAGGACAGCTTTAATTTCCCCATTCTTCACCACGTCACCGGGAATCACTGTTAGAACCAAATTTCTATTGTCCAGTGTCTTGAGAACCTTTTGGAATCCACATAAAGCTTCTGTCAAGTTGATTTCCATTTGAGTGAACAAGTCATCCTTTTGTATTCTTTTGAACTGTTCATGATCTTTCTCATCCAAGACAACAATGATATCACCAGGTTCTTCTTGACCTGGTTCAACATCACCTTCACCAGTAAAAGTAATACGATGACCATCTTCCATTCCTTTGTCTATGTGAACTTCTAGAATCTTTTTTTCTTTCATTGTTTTCTTTCCTTCACAAGTCGTACATCGATCTTTCAGTGGGATTTCTTCACCTTTGCCATGACAATCACCACAGGGTGTTTTAAATCTAATTGGAAAAAAACAGACAAATTAAATGTTAGCGTGTCATTTGTGGGCGAACAATTAAATCAAACAAATCAATCAACATCACGTTACATACCTTTGAACGATATTAGCACCCAAATGTTCAACACGAGTTACCATACCACATCCTTGGCAAGTTTTACACTGCTGTGGTTTTGTGTTTGGACTTTTTGTTCCTCGACCAGAACATTTGTCACATAGTACTTGTTTGTTGATTGCCAATTTTCGTGTAGCTCCTAAATGTTGATAGAGACAAAGTTAGTATTGTCACACATCATCATAACATGAGTCATCTTAGTGATTACAAAAAATCAATATATAAATAACATACCATTGTATAATTCATTTAAAGAAACACCCAATTGAAAGACAACATCTTTGCCTCTTCTTGGATTACCACGACGTCCTCCTCCTCCAAAGAACATTTCGAATATGTCCATGGCAGAAGAAAATCCACCACCTCCTCCACCACCTTCTTTGAGAGCTTGTTCACCTCCTTGGTCATAAATTCGTCGTTTATCTTCATTGGATAGAACTTCATAAGCTTGACTTATTTGTTTAAATTTTTCTCCTTCATTTGGATTTTTATCCGGATGATACTTGAGGGCAAGTTTTCGATAGGCTTTCTTCAATTCATCATTGGTAGCGTTTGGTCGAACTCCCAAAATATCATAATAGCCAGTTTCTTTGACCATGATGAAAGGATTTCACACTATAAGAAACAATTTAATAAATTGAGTTAAAGCGCGAGTCGTGTATTATCCGAACGACTGTGTAAGAATGATTCAGATGGAAAAAGGTAAATCGAAAAAGACAGCTGCTCTAGAAAGATCTAGAAGAAACCTGACACCTGCTGCCACCTTACTTTGAAGCGTCTCCAATCAGACGATAAAAAGTAGGCTGTGATCAAGTCAATCCATCCGAAAAGTTTAATTACACTCATCTGATGATGATGTAAAGATGTATTTAACTTAATGGTTAACATTTGTTTATCAATTAAAATGCATAACTTTTTATCTGTCAGGCCGTCTCTACTGAAGGGAAAAATTAACGCAAATTTAACTTGACAATTGAAAGAGGAAGGAGAAATATTTTCTATTCAATTTTTTTATTCAGGACATGGCAAGGACCAATGAGATTATTAGATGTGTCAAAAATAATTGTGTCAATTGTGTTTACCCTTCTCTCGTCCATTGGATTGGATGAAATTCAAATGGAAAATTTTCAGTGTCTCCATCTAAGACGCACTTTCAACAGAATGAATTCTGCAACTGCTGGAGCCAGTGAAGCCTTGGTTTGGTTGGGTTTGTCGGTCATCTGTGTCTCTCATCTCACTTGGGTGTGGATACCCTTGTTGTTTATTGTAAATTTGACATCATCATCAACATGATACATTTACATTTATTGATATCATATTGATACAATCATAATCAAAACATTGACAATCATCTTACAATCAAATCATTTTCCTTTTTATCGTTTTCCACTGATTGACGAAGCATCATTTAAAGAATCTCTCAAGAAAAGTATCTGATGCTGATTGTGCCTTGAATTTTTATACATTTTATCAATTATAATCATGTCAAATTCAATCAAAATACTAGTTATATTTGCATTATCATTATGCATTAATAGTTGCCATTGCTATTTAAATTCATGTCCAGCCGGTTGGGTTGAATTTGATCGTTCATGTTACAAATTTTCACGTTCTCCACGAAAAAATCTCAATGCTGCATCTGAAATATGTGCTAATTTTGCTGGTTCATTGGTTTCAGTCAATTCTTATGAAGAACATGCATTCATATCTCATTGGCTTCGTGATCATGATCCTCAGCATCTTCTTTGGTACACATCGGGTCGTGATACTGGCAATAACAATTGGCGTTGGGAAGGAGACAAGAAATTCTTCACCAACATCAATGATTTCTGGTTAAAACAAGAGCAAGTACGCGATCAAATGAATCCATCTAATTCACCCAATATTTTCTCTCAAACGACTTCAAATACTTTCTCTCGATATCCCAACTACGGATCTAATTACAATCCTTCGTCGTCAGGACAATCATCATACTCAGGTCAACAACAAATAAATCAGCCCATTCCATCAATTTCAACATCACGTTCAAACATTCCACTTAAATATGCTGCTTACAATTTTTCTGCCACTGAAAATCGATGGGCTTTAGTTCCGGTCTCGGGAAGTGATGAAGTTGGTTACATCTGTGAAGTTGGACGCAGCAACTTGTTACATGTCATTGGTAGTCAACGTAATATTGATTACGGTGTACCCGATTCCAGTGACCCATCAAAAATACCACGAGGACCTAAATTTATTGAAGAACCTAAACCTGCCATATTTGATTTGTCAGGACGAGCAAGTTTACACAACTCAGTATCGCTGAGATGTATCGCTGATGGATACCCAACACCAGCATATCGATGGTACAAAGAGGAATACAAAGAATCTCGACCTGATGACCGATACATAGATCCTCTTTCCGACCCTCGATACACTCAAACAGATGGAACATTAATCATCTTCAATCCACAACAAACATCTGATCGTGGCAAGTACCATTGTGAAGCAAGCAATCAATTTGGTACTGTTATTTCCGAAAGTGTACAATTATCTTTCGGTTTCTTGGGTGAATTCAGTAAAAAACGTTCTGATGATACAGCTCAGGAAAATTGGGGAAAATCAATTTCATGTGATGCTCCACAACACAATCCAAAAGTCAACTACTTTTGGGCTCGTAATGCTTTTCCTCAATTCGTTGAACAAGATAAACGAGTATTTGTTTCAAATGATGGAAACTTGTACTTTTCAACTGTTGAAAGAACCGATCGAGCTAATTACAGTTGTAACATACGTTCTGTTATATCTTCAGCTGGTAGAAATGGACCATTTTTCGCACTCAACATTGAACCAGGATCTGCTGGAATCAAATTAAACTTTCCCAACAATTTTCCCAAAGCTTTTCCTGATGCACCTTTGGCAGGTGAAGAAGTACGTCTTGAATGTTTTGCCTATGCTTATCCGACACCTTCATACAATTGGACACGATTGGGTCAAACAAACAGATTACCTGATGGTGCTTACTCGGCAAATCACAATCGAGTTCTAATCATTCCAAGTGTCAAAGTAGAAGATCAAGGAGAATATCAATGTTCTGCAACTTCTGGCCGTGAAATAATCAGTAAAGCTGTTACCTTGAGTATACAATCATTGCCAATTTTTACAGTTACTTTAACTGATCAAATTGTTGAACGAGGAGCTACAGTAACATTTATTTGTGAAGCATTCGGAATTCCAGAAGTTACCTACAGATGGTTTAAAAATGGAAGAGAATTAAATCCATTCGATGTTAACAAAAATACCAATGGTCGATATAAAATCAAAGATAACATTTTGACCATTGACAGTGTCATGTCTGGCATGGAAGACGGTTTATCTGGCATTCAAGGTGATGAAGGAATGTATCAGTGTAAAGCATCAAATGCTCTTGGATCACGATACACTTCTAGTCAATTGAAAGTTATGGCTTTGAAACCAGTTTTCAATAAGCATAAATTGGATAGTGAAATGCATGCATCAGTTGGATCTAATTTTACCATTCCTTGCATTCCAGAAGCAATGCCCTTCCCTAAATTTAGTTGGTTCCTTGACAGCAGACCAATTACCGATGCGGGTCGAGTTCGTGTATTACCCAATGGTTTTCTTTACTTTTCAGTTGTTGATAACTATGATCGAGGAACGTACACTTGTAGAGTACGAAATGAACTTGGTTCAGCTGAAATTTCTACTTATTTGAATGTATTCCCACAACCTAAAGTTGTTGAAGCACCACAACCACGATCAGTTGCTATAATCAACTCGACAATTGATTTGAAGTGTTTGGCATACACTGAAGATACTTTAGATGTTGCCTACACTTGGCTTCACAATGGTTTACCTCTTGACTTCAACCGAATGCCTCAATATACAAATGGATCTGATCGAGGATATCTACTGATAAAAAATGTCACATTTGCTGAAGCTGGAAATTATACTTGTCTTGTAAAAACTTCCATCAGTGAAGTTTCTGCTCATACTCAACTACTTGTTGTTGGACCACCCAATCCACCAGGTGCTGTAACTGCTGAAGAATTAACATCTAACTCCGCCAAAGTTATATGGTCTGATGGTTCAGACAACGGAAGGAAAATCCTAGCGTATACAATCGAAGGTCGAACAAATCATAACAGTACATGGAAAGAATTAGCTCCATATGTAACCAATTACAAGACTGAAGATTTACAATCTGGTAGAAAATCTGTTCATGTGAACGGTGTTCTATCTCCTTGGTCAACTTATGAATTCCGAGTTTTCGCTACCAATGAATTAGGACCAGGAGCTCCATCCGAACCATCACCTCAGTATAATACTGATAGAGCTTCTCCAAGTAAATATCCATCTAACATCGGTGGTGGTGGAGGTAAAGCTGGTACACTTACCATCACTTGGGATCCTCTTACGCCACAAGATTGGAATTCACCTGAACTTTGGTACAAAATTTACTACAAGTCACTTGAAAATGATATTGATTTCCGATATAAAGAACTTAAACAGTCTGGAAGTAAATCATCTACTGGAAGTATTTCTTCTTACACTGTTAATGTTGGTGAAGAAAATTATTACAAAAAGTACGTTGTCAAAGTTCAAGCTATCAACAGTCAAGGTCCTGGACCAGAATCACCAGAGTATGAAATTTACTCTGCTGAAGCCATGCCTCAAGTATCACCTTCATTAGTTAGTGCTGTGCCATTTAATTCTACTGCTCTCAACATATCATGGGCTCCAGTTGATCTTTCTCGAGAAAAATTACGAGGTAAACTCATAGGTCATCGAATAAAGTACTGGAGAAAAGGATTCGACTCAACAACAGACTCTTTAACACTTCTCAATCGACGACGAGACAATTGGGGACTTATTGTTGCCTTACAACCAGATACTGAATATATGGTTGTTGTTATGGCTTACAATGATGCTGGATCTGGACCTGAATCTCAACCGGTTATCCAAAGAACTTACAAGAAAGCGCCTCAACGTGCTCCCACTGCTGTTGAAGTTAAAGCAGTCGATTGGACATCTGTTCGTGTAACTTGGCGAGGTGGAGCATCGGTTTCTCCTGATGAAGAACCTATCATTGGATACAAAGTACGTTATTGGGAAAATGATCAACCAATTGCCACGGCCAAAGATGTCTACAAGAAAATAGGTGATGACACTGAATTAGAAGTTGTCATATCTAATCTGGTACCTGGACGAGAGTATAACCTTCGAGTTCTTGCCTATTCACTTGGTGGTGATGGTAAAATGAGTGAACCAAGGAAGCCATTTTTACTCGGCAATGCTGACCCCACAACCGGCAAACTGGCTTCTAAAGCTGATCAAATTGTACCCATTTGTCTTTTCTTGCCGATCCTACTAATTGCCTTTCCTTATTATATTATGATGAGAAACCTTTTACCTGTATAAGGTATGTATTTGAATAAACAAATTCACCATTTCCAATGACTTTGTGTCTGTTAAGTGATTGAGTGAGCGCACTCGAAGAAGTAGAAGAAGGAGAAGAAGAAACAAGAACAGATCGACCAAGTTGAATGAAAAAAAAGCAAAAAGCAAGAAGAATGTACATCGAACAAGGTAGAAGAACCATACTGAAGAAAAATGGGCTGGGTGGCATTTGCGCTGGTTTGTCGAGTACATTAAAGATGAAAAGAAGGATGATCGGTTCATCCATCGGTTATATTCTCTCCTCACCCAGTTTTTTATGGTGAACAAGTCATAACCACCAAAAGGTATTTTTTCCTGTGCGCAAAGTTACATTGACTTGCAGCAGGAAGGATTGAAATATTGAAGGCGTACAATGTTCCCTCACAAGTATGAAAGTGAAGCAAAGTGTGAGAGAAAGAGAAAGAGAGAGAGAAAGAGGCAAAAAGTTGTTCTCTCTTTCATCGAGTAAGAAAAGTCGCACAACACGCACAAAGAGTACAGAGAGAAAAACCTTGTGTGTCAGCAGTATGAGCGGTGTGAGTGATGTTTCCTTGTGCCTGTGGAGTAACTTTTAGTCAGATGAGTTGCTAGTCAATGGCAAATTGTCCATTGTCAACTTTGTGACCTGTGAACTGTGAACTGTGAACAAGCAAAACAACCAGAACAACCAGAACGAGAGTGTTTCTACTTCAAGTGTGTCTGTGTCTGTCTTTCTCTTTTTCCATCTTCTTCATCGCTTCTGCCTCTTTCTGCCAAAAAGTAAGAAACAAGTCACTTGTGACTGTTCAAAGACACACTGCGTTCTTTGTTACATCGAACATGTCGTTTGAAAGTGACAGCTACGAAATCGCCATCAACCACTCATCTCTAAGTTGTAATCAAACATCTCACTCATCTTGAAGTAATCGATGAAGATCAACTTGTTAATCATTCGTACTTCAATTGATTGATTGACGAGTGTTCACACTCATTTTTACGAGCACAACTATGCTTATCTTTTACCTTATTGTTACAATATATTCAACGAACCTGATCAAGTTGGTCTTAACTGATTCCACTGCCGGGCAGAGTGAAATGGCCAAACTCAACTGGACATCCAAATGTCCATGTGTGTGTAATTATGATGAATTTTCTCGTAAACAAGTTATCTGCTTGAATCCAACATTCAAAATTATTCCAGTCGGTGAAATGGATGACTTCGTCGAGGTGAGTTCTATCAACTTGTTAAACAGTATAAACTAATTGTAAACTAATGAAACTATTAAAATCAGATTCTCATCATCAAAGGTTCTCCTTCCAAGCCAATCGAACTTACACTTGGTCGACTGTTTCAAACATTTCCCTATTTAAGTGAAATAACAATAATTCATTCATCAATTCCTGCCATCGGTGATTCATCTTTTTGGCCGGGCAAAAGGTTAAAATATATCAATTTGAGTAACAATAAGATAACTTTTTTAAAAGAAAGTGACTTTAATGGCCTTCCTTTTTTACAACATCTCGATTTATCCTTCAACGATATATCATCAATATCATCTGCATCATTGATTCATCTAAAAAATTTGATCAAGTTGTCATTAGCCAATAATAAGTTGAATCGATTAGTTCCTCGAATGTTCTACAAATTAGAAAAATTAGAATTTTTAGACTTGAGTAACAATCCATTGAGTGAAATAACAGCAGATGATCTCAAAGATACACGATCACTTAAATCGCTTATTCTGTCAGGGTGTAACCTTCGATTGGTTCATTCGCTTGTTTATCAGCGTCTCCCAAAGTTGGAGGTAAGTCTCAATCGTCCTTTTCTCCCACAATACAAATTAACTTGTGTTCTAAGAACATTTAGTGACCTTCTCTTGGTCAGTTTAACGCCCAGATCTAAGTTAAAGTTCTCTATTCTCCTTCTTTCATCAGGAGTTGGATTTACGCGATAATCGACTTTCTCATTTAGCTTCACAAGAATTTCGATTTCTCAGTAACTTGCGAGTTCTACTTTTGGATGGAAATCGTATTCAGGTCATCCATGATAACACTTTTTACGGTCATCGACTAGACACACTGGGTCTTTCACGTAATCATATAAAATCTTTAGAAGAATGTTCTTTTTGCAATTGTACCATTAAACGACTTGACATATCACGAAATCGAATAACATCGCTGGACAGTCAAATGTTCAAACCACTTGAAGATTCCTTGGTCACCTTGAATGCAGATGAAAACACTCATTTGATCAATCCATCACGTTCTGTCTTTTCCATGCTTCGACCACTTTCCAAACTAAAAATTTTGTCCATTTCATCGATGAACCTTGACGATTCACTGCCTGAAGGAACATTTTTATCACAAGGAAAAAATTTAATATCACTTGATATATCAAGCAACAACATCGTTAATATGTCAGTTAAATGGTTATCAACGTTAGACCATTTAGAAGAACTTGATTTTTCACGTAACCAAGTAATTGAATTAAGTCAAACATTTATAAAACGATTGGATCAAATGAAAAAATTAAAAAGTATTTATCTTCATGGTAATCCTTGGTCATGTTTTCGATGTCATGTAATATCTTTACTAGATTGGATAATGTCTAAACCAATTGCTTATACGTCCATTTGTGAAAAATCATCTGACTTTTGCATAAAATGTTCAAGTCCAGGTGAATTGTCTGGTTCATACATACATTTAATCAATGAAATTGATCTTGAATGGTGTTCAGATCCACGAGTAGATTTTAGAATAACTACAAGTGAACCTAAAGTTGGTTTAGTTTTAGCTATTTTAATTATAATAACAATCATTGCTATCATTGTCACAATAATCATAATGTACAGGAAAAAACAATCAGCAAGTTATTATACACATGAAGGTGAACGTGGTGATCGATATTCAATTTTTACCATTGAAGGTTTTATCAATCAACATGAACATTTTACTCAATCAATGAATCGTAAATCATATGGTAATCATTCACTATCACCTAATTCACCACCAATTGTTCCACCCTTTTCACCACCACAAGAAACAGTTTCACCATCTTCATTGTCACCGCCATTGTCACCATGTTCACCGGTCAATCGTATTCATAAACATCAAACACCACCAACACGTTCATTATCACAATCGCTGTCATCAATTCCACCACCACCACCACTTCCACCACCTGATTTACCGCCATCATCCAACAATAGTGGTCCTGGTGATTCACCATCACGAAGACCATCAGCTTTGTCCCAAACTAAACCCAAACAACGTTATAACAACAACAACAACAACAACGTGAATTAACTAAAACCCTGCCCAAATCACCAAGTCATCATCATGTTTAACAAACAACAACCACAACTCACTGTACATCAAGTCACAGGTACAAGTAAATGAAATCCTGTCATTCAATTTATTTGTTATGTCAATAAAATTCTTGATTCATCCGATGATGTATTCAACAATCAAATTCTCTGACTTACTTGACTGTTTCATCTTTCAGAACATTTCAAAGAACATTCAGAACTAATTGAAAGAACGGTGAAATTCACAGTGTAGTTTTCAAAGACAGTAGACGTTGCTTTCGTCATAACGAAGGCATCTTGTTAGTTACAACATATGTGTGCATGTGCAGTTTTGTGCTGATGGTAATTGAGTGACTGAGTGATTAAAGAAGAGCAAAAAAAGAAGATAATGATCATCAGATGACGTGATGTTTACTTTTTCTTAAAGTTATAATTAGTAGGTGCAGGAGGATGACCTGAATTGTAACCTGAACTGTAACTCGGATAAGCAGGAAAGTTCGAGTAAGAATATGGATTCGCTCGATTAGACGAGTACAAATTGTGAGGAGAAGGAGGATATCTTTGTGACATTTGCATTTGATCCCAAGGATTGGCGAATGTTGATTGATAATTATTATACTGAGGAGGAATTTGTGAGTACATGTTGTACTGACCGTAATTGGTTGGATAATTCATAGGCATGAATTGATTAGAATGACTTGATCGCAATTGAATTTTCCCACAGGCAATTGCTTTACCTGAATTACCGTTTTTTCTTGATTCTTCAGAATTAGGATGAATTCCACCATCATCACCACGTTCGGTGATAATGATAGAATGATTAACAATAGAATGTTTAGCATCACTTAGTGATAACTGTGATGTCAGTGTAAAATCAAACACAGCAACACCATCAATACCAACAAAGATATTACCTAAATCACCGACATGTTTGTTTGGTGAATCACGTGTACCATGTGTAGGTGATTTAAATGGATTAAAATGTTCTAATGCGATTGTTTCGATGGGAAATTGTGAAAAGGGTGGACATTCTTTATCTTCTAGAATATGCATTCCATGGTAAGATTGATATCCAGGTAAACCAGTGATTCTGCCTTTAACTCGAACACCACTTAAACCGAATTCGCAAAATTCAACTGATCCAGCAATTGATGAAGCTGGATGTCCTCTCATCACAGCAAGTGCTTCTTTTATAACAGTGTCTTTTTCATTGCGATATCCAGGTTGACCAAGTGAACCAGGTACTGACTGAGGCATTGTCTGATCATAGTAAGGATCAAAACCACCACGATTGGTTGGACCAACTGATGGATAATACATTGAACCGTACATTGCTTGATTGAAAGATGTTGGTCGTGGTTGAAAGTAACTATTATACTGACTAGGTGGAAATCTAGAATATCGATATGGATCTGAATAAGTATCATAACTACTTCGTGTTTGCATATACGATGGTTGTCTTATAACACGTTGTTCATAAGGATAAAACGTACTGGGTTGACCACCGGTTCTATACATTGCTGGAGATGTACTCGATGGAGCATAATACGGTGAACCGTATGCAGATGCAGCTGCAATTAAACCTGAAGATGGATGAAAAAATCGATTGGCTGGATCATCTGATGTCATCCAATTAGATGGACCAATTCGTGATGTTGGTGGATATTGATTAGTCATTGGCAAGGGTGGATCAGAACATCCACCACCAATGGATGCAGGTGATGGTCCAACATATCCTGGTGGTGAGTAGCATGAATTGGATACAAGGGATAAATTATCAAGCAAAATAATATAAACACATAAAGTGAAAAAATGATAAATGTCGGACGATGTTGATGTGAATATCTTCATGATGTGAAGTTGAATGAATCGATGAATTGACAATTTCACTTTCGCAACATCAACATCAACAGCAAGAAGAAGATAATAGAGTTAGTTGATGATGACAACAAAGATAAGGATAAAATGTTTTGAAAGCACTTGGATGAAAGAACGATAAAGATAATGAAGATACCAAATGGATTATAAATGACCAATGTTTCCTGTTGTCAATGAAAATGGGTGTCTTTTGAGCTTTTAATTTAACTCTGTAAGTCACCAGTGTAAGTGCATTGAATGACTGTCAAGTGAAACTGAAAAAAATAAAACGATGAACATGAAAGAAGAGAAAAAGAGAAAAAGAGAAAAAGAGAGACAAAATTTAATTTACCAAATGACAAAGTTGACTGAGTGGATTATTTTTCTTTTCCCTTGTAACTAACTCAATTTAATGTGCGATGAATGGTCACACATCGTGTACCTGACGACAACAATGAGAAGGCCACCAACAACAAAAATGTATGTTACTTGGCTAATGATATCACCGACAACGACAACATACAACTTGCACACATCCATACAACATATGTACACATCTGTTGTTAGACCCACTTTTTATTCTTTTTAAACATTTTGTGCTCATCTGAGCGTCATTTTAAACTTGTGTCTGGTCTTCTCTTCTCTCTCTTCTTCTCTCTTCTTTCCATTCATTCATTCACTCTCTTTGGATGAAAACTTTGTCCTCTCTTCCTTCCGTTACCCTTGAGTTGTCCACAATGAACATTTAGGGAATGAATTAGTGTCGATGCCTTTGACGACATCAATTGCTTGTCATGGCTGAAAATTACTTGTTTCACCTGTACATCCGTTCATAACAATAACTATTCAATTGAATACACCTTTTAACCCTTTTTTTCTTATTACAATTGTAATTATTTGATTGAATCAATTGAACGCACAATATGACAGGTTTAATCAACTCATTGGACGTCCTTGAGTTGATACAACATCATAAACACTGAGATCAACATTGTGTGTACACAGACACAGTGTAAGTTCTAACTTATAATAGTTCTAAAAGGTCTCATCCTTTGAGAAGGATAAAGAATGGCACCATCTCACGGTTTAAGCAATTCATCGACTTAAAATAACTTGAGATAAATTTAGAATTTTCCTCCTGTTTGCTCTAAGCGGAAGTTGACTCTATCGACTCCATCTTGTTGACTTTAGCAAAGACATCTTAGCAACAACTCAACTCGATTCAATACAATTATCATCATGAAAACACCGGCCAATGGCGAACAGAGCAAATTAGAAGCTACTCAAGCAGCAACAAGAGAAGCAAATGCTCGGGCTTTACAGGTGAGATGATGATGATGATGATGACACACTTTAAGGATACAGTTCTTCATTACAACGCATTAACACTTGATGATTTACAGGCCAGAGAAGAAGCAGCTGCTCTTCGACAAAAATTAGAATCGATGGAAGCTCTACTTGCTCAGACTAGAACTAAATTGGCTGAAACTAAAGACATCATCCAAGTTAAAGATGAACGACTCAAACAGGTAATTAAACAATTCAATCAATGTAATCATGAGATAACAATTGTTGTTCTTAACAATGATATCATCATCTCATTAGGTGTGTTCGGAAACAAAACAACTGACAGCTAGTATCGGTGATTTGGAAAGTCGATTTTCCAATTTGAAAACATTACAAAAAGAACTGAGTGACAAGCGAGATTTGATGATTAAAAAACAAGAAGAAAAAATGGCTGCGACGATGGCTGAAGTAGATCGACTTGTTGCCGAGGAAAAAGCTAAAGAACAAGTTCAAGCTGATTCACAGCAAGAACAAAATCAACAAACTGTCGTTGAAGAAAGCAAGGAAGAAGAGAAAAAAGATGACAAACCAGAACAACCAGGACAAACAGAACAGCAACAACAAGAACAGCAACAACCAGAACAACAACTGCAACAACCAGAACAACAACAACAACAACAGCAACAACAACAGTGATTGTTCTAAGTCTGAGTTCTTGTTGAAAGGAAAATCTTTCAAGGCAAATTGCCGCTGCTTGAGAACATTTGTCCAGCTGTTCTTTGCACTGAGTTTGAATAAATGACAAATTTGAACAAACATCGATCGACAGGATGTGCTGTAGAGGTGTCAAAGAGAAAGAACTCGATCGACCGACCGAGTGAAAGAATAAATGAACGAAAGAAAGAAAGATTAGTCGAGGTAAACGTGTCCTGACAAAGTAAACCAGCAATGAATAATTAGAGATACTTTGCTGATACATCTGAGATGTTCGATGTAGATTGTCGATCATTAACGTTCAGTGGATATCAAAAGTTGACTTCGCCTAATGATGGTTCTAATGAATGGACTCTGACAAATGACTCAATTGTCACCCGTCCTATCGACCAAGGACACTCACTGTTTAACTGTTTAACTGTCCAATCTAACACACACACACTTTTCCATTCTGTCATTCAACTGAAAGATGCATTTTCAACGGAAAAAAACCAAGCAACCAAATCAATTTGCTGAATAAGTTAAGTTGAACCATTTGACTAACGATACACTTATTTTTTTCTTTCCCTCAACTCGATGGTTCAACTGTTTCCTTCTTTCACTTGGTTGATCTTTTCTTTTATTATTCTTTCTCTCACTCTTTCCTTCTTTCTCTCTCTTTCTCTCTCTTACACCAGGTGAAAGGTGTGAGCATCGAATTAGTCTACACTATTCTTCCTCCATTTGGACTTGATGACACATGACTTTATGATTTCACATGTTCACATGTTCATGTATGTCTAGGATGTCTGATGGGTGTGCTCTGATTTGGTCATCTTTGACACCGTCTCCACCCTTAATCAATATATTGCAAGTGAATTATTGATAAGTCACAAGAGAAGAAAGTGCACTGTACAATGTATTTTACTATTGTTTCAGTGACTCTTTTACTCTTTCACTTCTTTCAGTCTTTTCACCAACATTAACATTTTTACCATCAAACTGACCCACCCCGAATTAGGGATCCAACATGACAATAGGTGGCGTCGATTTTCAACAGCTCACAGCTGTATGTATTGAACCACGTGTGTGTTTGAGCAAGAGGTAATTTGTGTCACGAGGACATTAACCACATGGCCAATTCACAAATTGCCAATCAAAATGGATTTCATGATATCAATTCAAATCAAACTGATAATAACTTACAAGTTACTTCCAATGGTGACGACAATGAGCGTCAATTCCTTACTCAACTTGAAAGTTTATCAGGTCCAGACAAGAATTTACGAATTCTAACTCTGAACACCATCAAATCAACTTGTCGTAATGATAATGTCAAATTACAACAATTGGTTAAAACATGTCTCGAAATTGAAAAAATTCAAATTGATCCATTTAATTACCGTGAAGTTGTTCGCTTGTTAACTCATGTTGCATCCGCAGCTAAAGGTGTTGATGTTGATGAAGAAGTGTCTCAAATTGCATTTCATTATTTACTTGGTTTACTCTATGTTAATTTCACTTTGATTTGGCCAACTATTCGAGATGCCATATCAAATTCATTTAAAGAAAATACCAAGAATCGAACTTTATTTGCTAAGTCTCTCATGAGAAAACTTCGCTTAAACCATGTGATGGAAATAACTGCAGATGATGCTTCAGATGCCGATGAAGATGAAGATGAAGATGGTATCGAAGAAGATAAATCTGAGGAAACAATTCAACCAGACTCTGAGCAAACTAAAGGTGATAAAGCAAGTAACAACAAATTGGACAGTGAAAAGTATCGCATTAACATATTAAAAATCCTTGAAACGTGCAAACCTCTGGTCGAGCAATATAATCGTCTATTTATTCCTTATTTCTTTCAAATATACGAAAGACTAATCACCCATAAAGGTGTCTTTGATGATGGCGACAAGATGAAAGGTAAATTATCTAAAAGCACATGGACTTTATTAGAAGGATACTTGAAGGTCTTTACAACATTTTCCAATTGCCGTGGAATCTTTCGATCTTCAGACCTTGAAAAAATCTTCAACACACTGTTAAAAAATCCTCGACCAACAATTCAAGAGTATGCATTTAAATGTATCTGTAACTATGGTCATGATCATTTAATACCTTACAAAGATCGATTGTTACAAATCATCAAAGAAGAATCATTTAAATCTGGTTTGGAAGATTTTAAAGTTAATGCTGCCAATGATGAAGACCGTAATTTAGCTGATAATCATCGTCCTGTTGTAATGACCATCCTATTGTCCATTCTCACAGGTAAACTAAAGTGTAAAACTCCTCAGCGTAAAGTTAAAAGTGCATCACAAGGTAAAAAGCCAATTATTCTACGTTTCATTGGTGCTTGTAAAAGTGAAGAAATTATGTCCTTTTTAGCAAACATTCTTCAACCATTAACATCTTTGATTGAAGTACCAATTGATGATGCTATAAAACAAGTTGAAATAACTTTCAATTCAGTTAAATTTCACACACTTGAATCCACTTTAAATACACTTACAATGTCTTTTAAATACTTTGGTAATGTTAACACTGTCCTTACAAGTTACCTTAGTAGAGCATTGTTGATAATTGCCGCTTATGTTCAAAAGAAGCTTAACTATGACGAAAGGAAAAAAGAATCTTTAATGTTACAACATGCAAAGTCAAAAGAAGAAGAAGAAGCAGATGAAATCAAGTGTGACGGTGATGGTAAAAGTGAAAAATTGAAAAAAATACATGAAAATATTGACAGTACATCATCATCATCATCACCATCATGTCCATTGACTACTACTACAACAACCACAATTTGTACAACCAACACTTCACAAATGATGGTCAAGGTGAATCAATCCATTTATCGTTGGAGAGAATTGAAAAATTCATGCATCAAACTGTCAATTACTTTATTCAAAGAATTACATGAACATGAAAATGTTTTACCAAATCGTGAGATACAATCACTCTTTACCTACATCATTGAACCATCCTTGAAATGTCTAAAAGTATCAGATCTTGCAACGGTTCCTCAAATTATTTCACTTTTACTTGTATTTTCTGAAGATTCACGCTTATTCCCACTACTTGATTACCGAATTACACCGGATTCACTTTCACCATTCGATGTGGTCGTGAGAACACTTTCACATGCAAAGGAAACTTGTCCTGGTGCAGATGCCATTCTTACCATCATCAGTAACCTTCTTACCCTGGACCCTTACACCGGAATTAGGACAAATGATGAAAATGGCAAAAATGGTGAAAATGTTAAAAATGTTGATGCAACAGATGATTTAACTTGTTCTTCTTTACCCTCATCTTTACATCATTCGTCAGATGATTTAGATGATCCCGAAAAAGCTATTTGTCTGTTTTCCCTTGACGTTGAATGTAAGACCGCAGGTATTGATTTAGTCAAGCCGCATGCATCAACGATCCTTAGTTGTTACAAGCGGCTTCTCACAGGAATAACTTTAGCAACAGCAAGAACAACTTCAACTTCATCACGAAAAAGTAAATTGTACAACAAAAGAATACTGGGTAAGGCCAAAGGTAATATTAAAGAACGAGATTTACAAACACTCAAACATTTTGGTACACTTGTTAGCAATGAAGATGATTGTTACACCCTCGCATCCCTCCTCATCCAAATTCTTCGTGTAACTTACACCGTTGATTCTCACAACACTGAATATTTCATCGAAGCAATAAGTAAACTAACTGAGGTGTGTCTTACTCGTAGTAAGTTACTATTACCATTACTGGCGCCTCTATTCTATAACATACGTGAAAATAGATTTCGATCACAATTGGCTCAATTGGTTGCCCTTATATGTAACAACATTCCACAACATCCACAACAAGATGAAACAAATAACAACATACAGCCTCTTGTCAATGGACTTGTTTCCATTCACAAACTAACACCTGGCTTTATAGAAGAAATTGACTATGGTGCTAAATTCCAAGGTTTCAAAGAAATCACCCAACACTTACCAAATGTTAACATGTCTGATGTATCACTTAATTTATTGCAAATGATTGCTAATTCATCATGTCATACACTATTTAATATAAGTGATGCAGGTGTTACACGAGGTGCACTTGAATTAATAGAAGAAATGGCTAAAGAATTCAGCTGCTCACTTGTTCTTACGACTTGTTCACCAATGACAACAAAAACTAACCAATCGGTTACTCATGAAGATGATGATCATATGAATTCCAAAGAAAATTTACCGACAACGAATAATCATCATGCTCATCATCATACTCAAGTAACTAAAGAACTCTCTTGTACTACACAGGAAAAAGATGAGAATGAGGACACACAAACTATTACTACTAAAAGTACAAGTTGTCCTTCTACTTCTCCTCCTAGTGAGTTAAATGTAATTACCCCAGTAAAAGTTCCAGCAAACTCTTTCTACAAAAAAATTTGCATCAACATCTTCCTCATGAGGGCAATTAAAGAAGGAATTCATCATCAAGATCATTCAGTTCGTGCTCTGTTTATTGATCTACTGATGATACTATTTAAATATCACAAATCATTACATCCCGTCTTGTTAGATTTATCTAAATTGTCATGTGAATCTGATGTAGAAATTGATTTTTGGCACAATGTAAAACATATACAAAAGCATCGTCAAAGTCGTGCGTTTTCCCGCTTGGCACATAATCCGTCACTTGTCGCTTCAATGAAAAACGAAGTTGTCTGGAATTTTCTACTTCCACTAGTTGAACCAAACGTGCAAAAGGAACAAAGAAACTTCATCACCTCCTCTTCTTTTACTTTAACTAAAGGTAAAGGTAAAGCTAGTGGTGGTGGTACTGTTGGTAATGCTGGTGGTGGTAATTCGTTTTACGGTGCTTCTTCAGCTTTAACTGCATCTACTAAGAATAGCCTTGAAAAATCATCCATAGAACTTATTGGTGTACTCAGTAGATTCTTCACATGGAAACAATACAAAAAATGCCTTCGCAAATACTTGGCTAGATATTGTGATGGGTCATTGAGCGTTACAGTTGATGTTGTTTCACGAATTTTGGCCAACTTTTCTTTTGACTTGAGCAATGCTGTATATGAGAAAAGTAATTTAAAACTTATTCATGAGAAAAGTAAAAAGCAAGGACAAAAAAATGTGCAACTTGAACCAAGTCGACCTGAATCTGCTAATGTAGACATCAGCCAGTCAACAAGGGCACATCAACATTCATCCAAGTCTAAGTCGACGACGATGACGGAGAAGATGACAGCAACAACAACAGCAACAACAACAACAACTGTTAATGCAACAAATACACCATTAACAACAAGTACAAGGACGATACAAACAGCTACAACATCAGCATACGCCTTGCAAAGTCGTCAAACACATACATCACCAGACAAAAGTTCTCAGGTATCTAAATACAACACAGGTACTTCAATACAAGGGAAAAATGTAAAAGTCTTTGAAAAGCAACAGGTTTCACCAGAACAAGCAACTATTATATTCAATGAAATCAAAGGAATAATTGTACATGATGTTTGTCGTAAAATATTTGAAATGGCCTACGTAGATCACGATGCAGATCGTATGAAGAATACATTTGATGAAATAGAACAGGTGCAAAGAATTCCATTAGCTATTGCCGTGGTCAAATTACTTATTCAATTTCCACCCGAGTCAGGTTTACTTGATACTCATCTTAATGGTATTTTGCTACGCCTTATTCACTTTCTCAAGTCTAAGTCTGAACAAATTCGTAAAGTTGCTCGTAAAGCATTGCAAACAATTACATTAGACCTTGGTCCGTGTTATTTAACATTTATTTTGTCGGAACTTAAAAATTCTCTAACAAAAGGATTTCAAAAGCATATACTGTCATTTACCGTACATTTTATATTGTCAAGTTTAAAGGAAAAAACAACAATAACATCTGGTTCCTTTGATTCGTCAATGATAGCACTATTTGATATTTCTTTTGACGATTTACTCGGTGATGTTTCGGAAGAAAAGAAAATTACCAAAATCATTAACAAAACAATTGAAGCTAAAAAACCTAAAGCATATGAAATACTTTACCTTATGGGATACTTTTCTGGGTCAGCGATTATACCTAACATCCTGGATAAATTTAAAGAAAGAATTTCAACAGCATCAACATATCGAGTTCTTAAAAAAATTTCTAAAGCATTAGATTCTTGGATTAATGGTTTACATAATAATGATGGTCTAACTGTTGAATTTTTGTTAACATTATCATACAACATTATGAAAGAATATTGTAAGGAATCAAGTGAAAAAATGTTTAAAATTACCGATGAACACGAAACAAATGGAAAAAAGAAAGAAGAAAAAAGTTCTATCACTCGAAGAAAAGTTGACAGCTTGGTTATTGATCCCACCAGCATAGATAATAGAAAAGCAAGCAAACAACAACACGCACACAATCAACACACAATTCTGTTGATTGAAAAGGCAACAAGTTTACTTCTAACTCTGTTGGAGAGTAAAAAAGTACATCCAAATAACAATTCACTAATTTCTTTGGTGGATCCTTTTGTACCAATGTTGACTGAGTACCTGTCATCTAAGCATGTGAAGTTACTTTGCTTTACTTTACGTGTTTTTCTCATCATCAACAAAAAATTTTCTTCATTGCCTTGTTTATCTTTACAGTCAAGTGTTATAAAGAATCGAATATTTGTCTTGTTGTCACAACAATCTGGTTTCAAGTCAAACGAAGGTACAACCGAACAATTGACTGATTTATGTTTCAAGACGATGGCACTATTTGTTAGTCGGCAAGAAGTTGAACTTTCTACTGACCAGCTGGCAGTTTTACTCAGTCACATCGATGAAGATCTTGAAGATGGTGCCGGTAAACCTGCTTCTTTTGCCCTTTTGAAATCAATTGCAAGTAAAAAACTAACCAATGATAATCAAATAGATCAAATGGATCAATTGATGAAAAAAGTTTCACATTTAGCTATACAATGTGAAAATGATATACTACGTAAAAGATGCATGAACACATGGATGGTATATTTACAAAGTTATTTACGCGGCAAACTTTTACAGGAGCACTTACTCTTCATCGTGAGGCAATTAGAATACAGGCGAGAAACTGGACGTCTTTCAGCGCTCAATGTTCTGGCTGCTGTTGTTAGAACACTCCCTGTTTCTCAACTTAAAACTAATCAACCTGTTCTTGTTGTGCCGTTAGCTTGTCGATTAATTAACGAAGACTCGTCCAAGTGTAAAGAACTTGCTTTTCGGGTAATGAAGGAACTTCTTACACATTTACCTGGTCATTGTCGTGATGATATATTCAAAACATTAATTGTACCATCTTTACGCAAAGATGATATGCAACAAAAATGTCTAGCTACACTTATGGCTACTTTGTATTTGCAAATTGAAAAGAAACACTTTAAACAACATCGATGGCCAATATTATCTCCCATCTTAGTTGAATATTTGACTGCTGTTGCTACTGAAGACATTGAAAGAAGAACAAAGAAAAGGAAAGAGCGAAAAAGAAATCGCAACAATGATAAAGTAAGAGAAGAAGAAGAAGAAGAAGAAAATGAAGAAGAAGAAACAAATGTTGAAGCAAATGCACAAATTGGTGCACAAGATGATGAGCAAGTAAGAGAAGAAGAAAAAGAAAAAGGAAAAGAAGAAGATACCGAAGGAGAACAAGTAAAAAAAAGAGAACTGGGACTACTTTTGTTTCAACAGTTGTCACTAGTGTTAGAAGTAATGAAGGTTGCCGAAACTTCGGCAGAGAACTCCAGTAAATGGGTCCGTTGCGAGCCGGGCCTTCAATCGATTGTGAAGTCAGTTGAAGAATGTTACCTTGGCTTTGCTCATTCGTGGGTCCGCTTAATTAGCGCACGAGTACTTGGGCACTTGTTTTCTGTGTACGCACCTCAGGAGATGGCCGAGTCTTTGGTTAAATCTTTAACCTTGTCTCAACATGCCGGGCAGCAACAACAGCAAGAACAAGAACAAAAACAGCACCAGCACCAGCAGCAAGAAAAGAAAAAACTCAACAAACTCAACAAACTCAAGCAACTCAAGCAACAACGGCATCAACAGGCCGAGTCAAGAGACGCCGCTCATGATGAATTCTTCCTTCGTGAGCCTGAGAACCGACTGCCCCTCTTGACCAGGGGTTTTGTATTACTCTTCTACCGCTTGAATAGTACTTCTACTTGTTGTACTAGTGACCTTCAGCCTCTGGGAGACCAACTGGTCATGAACCTCGCCTTCATCGGACGAGTTCTAGTGTTGACCGCTCGATTGGCTCCTCCTTCATTTTCACTGTGTCCTAAGTTAACCATGTCCTGGTTCCTTAAACAGATTTTTAAGGCTGCTTCACTCGAAAGGGCGCGAAATGCTCATTGCATCCGGATCCGATTTGCTGGTGCTTAAGTTAATGGCCCTCATCATACTTGAGTTTCAACGGGACGAGCTGTTGCAAACGTTACCTCTCATCCTACCAAACTTTAGCTAAAGAACTTGCTCATCCTGACAACCAGACAAGTGAGCGCGAACAACTGTACTCATTGGCTCAACAGGTGCTTCAGATGACAAGAGATCTTGCAGGATCTCACACTTTCAACACGATATGGACAAATGTGCAAGGTGCAATGAGACAGAAAAAACTTACCAGAAAACAGATGCAAGCACAAAACGTGAGTTATACACATACTTTTAAAGTTACATTTTCTTTTTTTTCTTCTTTTTCTTTTTATCCACTTTTTTACTGTTACATGAACATACTTTTCAATGACAAAAACAACGGCAGCGACAATAACAAGAATAACATCAACAACAACAAAAACAGCAACTGTTCTAACAACTCGTGTATTATGTTCATGATAATCGATGATGATATTAACTTTTAAAACTTTTGTTTTTTTCTTCCTCTTTTCTTCACAGAAAATCATTGCACCGTCCTACGTTATGGAAAGTAAATTGCTCAAGCGTAAGAAAGAATGTGAAAAAAAGCGAGACAACAAACGGAAGAAATTTCAATAAGAATAAAATACAATTTACAAGTTACTCTCTAAAAAGAAGAGTAAAGTGTAGTTTTACTGCACGATGCACATGCAAAATGAAAGTTGAGTACTTGAAAAAGTGAAAAGTTGAAAAGTAGTATGGGCAGGCAGCAGGTAGGTTAGTAATAGCATAGTGATAGTAATAGAAGAGAGAGAGAGAGAGAGAGAGAGAGAGAGAGAGAGAGAGAGAGAAAGAAAAAGAGAGAAGAACATTGTCCTAATGGCAAGTGGAATGTTGTTCTATGATGAGGCAAGGTGGCGATTGTCTCACGCCTCGCCAAGCGCGAAATCGGCCTGATTTACTGGCTCCTCGTGATGAACGTAAGCAGGTCCATTAAGTGAAAAGCTGATGATCGGAGAAAGAAAGAGAGGAGACAACAGGTAAAGAAAGAAAGAGAAGAAAAGAAAGAAGAGAGAAAGAAAGATGCTCTTTGCCAGGGCAACAGATAGAGAGTCGAAGAGAGAGAGATAGAGAGAGAAAGAGAGAGAGAGTGCAATAGAGAGAGCAACAGGTAATAGGTAACAGGTAACAGCCAACAACGGTAGTCAGTGGATGTTTTGTGTGTTGAATGTTGTGAATTGCGAATTGTGAATAGTGTGTTTGTGTGTGCATTCCTCCTGGCCGTTGCTGCCTCTTTCTCTCTGTTTTCTCTTTTCTCTTTCTCTTTCTCTTTGGTAGTTGAGTTTAGTTAAGTTGGGTTCTATTCTCTTCTATTCTCTTCTCTTCTTCTTCCCTCCTGGCCGTCAGTCGGCCAGTCAGAGGCCAAAATGCAAGGTGAGGGTGTCTCTTGAATACTGGTAAAATTACGGGTTGTCTGTCACAAGTGATTAACGACTGCCAGACTGCAAAGTGTATTAAAGAAATTCTTTTTCTTTACCTTTATTTTTATTTATTATTAAAACGTGTACATACTGGGTCATTGCAGTACCGCATCACAATGGGCTCTAAGTACAACTGTTTACACATTCGAAAAAAAATTTTTTCTTTCTTTTTTTCTCAGTCTCATGATATGTCACTTGCCCACTTCATCAATTATTTTTTATAATCATAATTTTCACCAATTTTCACGTTTAGTTTTTTTTTCCACATTGTTCACCATGTTAACTCAAGTTAACTCAAGTTAATTCAGAGTAAACTTGACGGATAAACTTGTAAAAACTTTGTTAAATTTATATTATAAATTGTTCAAAAAGGATGTCCGTTTTGGTTTTGTCTTCATTTGTTGGTTTGTTGTTCTTTACGCGTTTCATTTTTCCTTTTTCTTCATCTCTTTCCTTGTTGATTGATATGTTATATTGGTTGTTGTGTCGTGTTTTGAACGAGGACACTTTGAACAATTAAGAAGGGTACAACATCACAGGATACGATCGACCTGAGTGTTGCTTTGACTTGGGAGCCTCGAGGTCCACATCTTGCAGGTCAGTTGGAGTAACGGGTGGAGTCTACTACTTCCTTGGCACTTGACGTTCAGGCACATGAGCTGCAATCAATGCTTTCGATCTGCTCTTGACACTCGCGTAGACAGTCCTGGGAACATAAGAGACAAGTAAAAGAAGAAGAAGAAGAAGAAAAAGAAAAAGTGAGGTGAGTCCATTGCGCCTGGGGCATGTGCTACTGCTCCAAAGAAGCAGCATAAAATGAAGAAAGAAAAAAGAAAATAAGAGAAAAAAGGGAATCCGAAAAGCGAACGAAAAAAAGCCGAGAAAGAGAGCGAAAGAGCCAAAGAGAAAAAGAGAAAAAACTCAGGTAGGCAGGAAGGAAGTGAAAGAAAGAAAAATATTTCTTTCCTTTATCGCAATTTTTTCTTCATCCGACTTCCTGTCTGTTTTGTCCTTTCTCTTTCTTTTGGTTCTTCTCCTTCTTTTCTTTCACTTTTTCTCACTTCAAATGGAATTCCGATCTATCTGCAAAGACGAGTAGCAGGTGCATGAATCTTTCTCACATTTTTTTCCTCTTCACCCATCACTGCATAACTCATCATCATACGGATAAATGGACACTTTTTCTTTTAAAACATAGTTAAGATTAACATACCACTTCTATGCCAGTGATTTGGTTAAGCTTTCATTTGGAATTTGCTGTTGCAGGTGCCACTGACTTCCACCTCGTCGAAGTCCTAGGATGGCAGTGGCGATGCAAGAAGCAGCAACCATGGATGGTGGGTACATGGAGAACTTGAAGTCTGAACGGATAGAAAGTGAGAAAGAGAGAGAGAGAAAAAAATAAGGAGAGTTTGAGTTAGTTCTCTTGGACAATAAAGAAGCGGCAGTTGTCTAGAATAGAAAAGTAGACAGGCACAAGGAGAAAAGAAGGAGAGAGAAAAAAGAGAAGAAAAAAAGATGCAGTAAAAGAGATGAGTTTTTCGAGGAAGAACAACATACAGCTCACAACCCGCCCAATGTTGAGGCCCGCCATGGACGGCGCCGAGTCTGGCCTCTCGCGTAACCCACTTGCGGTAATTAAGAGACATAAGAAGCAAGAGAAAATAGAGGAAAATAGACAAAAAGACACAGAGAAAAGGAGAAAAAGGAGAAAAAAGACACTGAGGAGTACTGGGCAGTGAAGACTAGAAAGACTGAATAGTCGACAACTTGCCATTCGGCACTAGGCCACCAACACCATCGTCACTCTTGACTTCCGCCCGGCCCGGGGCAAATCTGAATGCGGATGCTTAAATACTCAGAACCTCAAGCAGAACGAGTGAGATCCTCAAGTGAAGTGTCCTTGGATGTAGTAGTGGCCGTCAATAGTCCCTCTCCTTTCCTCTCCTTTTCTCCTTTTTCTCCCTGTCTTCCTCTCTTCTCTTCTCTTCTCTTCTCTTCTCTTCTCTCTCCTCTTACTAGCAAGTTGCTCTTTGTCCAGTTTGTCCTTCTAATGGTGTGTTCATCATCATCTTTCATCCGCAGGTTTGTCAGCATAAACTTGTCCAGATACAGAAGGAAAAAGAGAAAAGGGAGAAGGATGGAAAAGAGGATAGAGAGGTTCCAGATGAACGCAGGTGAGCAGTGAATATGAGTGTGACTTAGAGTTAACTTGCAATTGCAAGCTGAAAACTTCAAAGTGTAAACTGCAAACTGCAAAAGAACATTTCAAGGATAAGGACAGAAAGTGACAAAAAGTTCAGGTAGTTCTTGTTCAAGTTGCACAGAAAGAAAAAGTGAACTCAGTTGAGAGTGTTTGCTACCTGTGGGGATTCCCTGGAGAGAGAAAGAAAGAGTGTGAAGAGAAGAAGAAGAAAAAGAAGAAGAAGGAAAAATAAGTTAAAGGTATAAGAAGAGAGAAAAGAAAGAGAGATGAACAACTACCCAGAGTAAAGAAGGGACAAATGAATTTGAGGATGGAATGGGGTGAAAAAGAGTGCTTGGTCGGCCTTTTTCCTATGAATCGACAGGCTGGGCGTTAAAGGAGTGCTCGACTGGCACTGCAATTCCGCGAAAGGGAGAGCAAGGAGTGACCATCAAAGGATTTGACCAGCATTCCAGCCTTTCAGTCGAGGCAGAAACTCTCACGACACAGGGTTCCCAGGTCCAAGTGCAAGTCCACTCTCTCTCTCTCTCTCTCGCTATTTCTCTATTTCTCTTTTTTTTCCTCTTTTTTTCTCTCTTTTCTCTTTTCTTCTTTCTTTCTTTTCACTTCTCTCTGGTTACCGAATGCGGGGCTGGCTGGCCACACTTCGGCCGCTGCATTTTCACGCTGCCTGCTTCCCCAAATGAGCTAGTGGACAAGAGAAGAGAAGAGAAAAGGACAAGAGGAAAGGACGGACGGAAGACGAGCTGTTTGTCCAAGGCAAAGAGTAAAGCAAAGAACAAGTGAAACAAGTGCAAAGGAGAGCGGAAGGAGAAAGAGGAAAAAAAACCAGTGAAAAAAAATGTCAAGGTTTTGCTTATTCCTCACATTGGCAAAACAAGCAAGTAAAAGCAAGTACTCTGAGCTGTCGGCAATCGTCAGTCGACAAGTGAGCAACCAGCAGAAGCAACAACAGCAGCAGTTTACACCAACGAGCAGACATTTTCATCGACCTTCAATTAGGAAAGATGGACGGATGTTGGCAGTCTCAAACTCGCCACCTCATATTAATGCACTTGACGTACTTGTATGGTTGGAAGATGGATAGAAAGAGAGAAAGATATTCACGCTTAACACACACACACACAGGCAGAAAGAGAAAGAGAGAGAGAAACAGGCAGGAGAGTTGATTCATTCATGAGAAGTGAGGGCAGAAAGGGACCCGGGAGGACAATTGAGCCCGTTGAGCGTTGTTCCCTCTCGCCGCCGGGTCAGGTCGTTTTGCGAATTCTTTCCTCAGGCAAACAGGTTACCATCAAAGTGATGTGTGTGTGTATGTGTGTGTGGATAGATGTGTGTACAGGCAGTCAGTGAGTCCTTGTTGCAATGCAAACAGCCGCTGTGAGTGAGAAAAGAGAAAGACAAGTATGAAGGAAAAATCACTGGGCACTACTCCACAGACCCGTCCAACCCCCGTATCATGGACAGCAATGGCCATCATAACCGTCATCAGTCCACAGGTAATGAGTGTAGCCGCTTCATTCTCAGTTCAACTCGTGATTCCTCACACTCGCATTAATGATTCGGCCGCCCTAATAACAAAGGCCACTCTCGGCCTTGTGTTAAGATGTGTATCAACAATGTGTTTGCTCACACCGCTTTTTCTTTGGTTTCTTCTTTCACATTCTCTCATTCTTTCATTCCTCTCAATTGCATTGCATATTTTTGCAGCCCATTTCTTAAATCCACATGCATCGTGAGGTGCATCCTGAATTCCTGAAACATGTAACGAGGTACTGATCAGGCGATCCGCCTCACCAGTTCTCTTCTTACTACGCCATCCTCCCCCTCATCAGGCAAACAGAGAAGAGAGAAGAGAGAAGGAGAAATAGAAATAGAATAAAAATGCAACAGAGTGAGTAAGTGAGAGAGATGAGAGTGAAATAAAGGAAAAAAAGAAAAAAGAAAAAAAGAGAGAGAGAAAGGAAGAACAGTTCATCAACCCAGGTGACTCAAGTCGGCCTCTCTTTGCACGATAACCGAGGGAGCAGCAGTAATTATAATGAAACAAACATCAAGCATCTATCCACTTGCTCCATGGTCAGAGAGAGAAAGAGAAATTAAAGGAATTCCAACGTTGCAATTGATGCGTGAGATGTAGCGGCAGAGACTAAACAAAGAATTCATTTGGCTTGTGCACAGATGAAACAGATGAGCAACAGATAACCAAATGAACAGCA
>JASXTE010000299.1:0-61454 GCA_030280995.1 Hemileia vastatrix | reverse complement strand
AAGAAGAGAAAAAAAGGGGGGATGGATAAAGTAAGAACTAAGAAGAAGGTATAAAAAAAAAGTAGAGGGAGAGTCAACGAGAGGCTATCGAAAGAGTATCTCTTGACTATCGGTTTAACTCATCGCCCTTATTACTACCAATTACCTGTTTAGTTTTCATCAGAGTCGCTCAAGTCATTCAGTTCTGACTGATGGGTTGAATGAATGAATCATTCGACTCAAATGAGCTCGGGTGAGTTAACAAGCAGTCAAGAAGAGGAAGAAGATGAAGAAGAAGAAGAAGTAAACGAACAAGAAGAAGAAGAAAATATATGAAAAGAAGTAAAAAGACTCAAGACAGTGTTGAGTTTATGTAGCGTGCATTGAAGCATTTTTATTGTGCAAAAGGAAAAGGTGAGATCCGGTCTCAACTGTAGTCTATTATTACTTCTCTCTCACCCTGTATCATAGGATGAACTTGCAAAATTTTCAAGAGAAATATATATACTGTTGAAATGTGCAAGTAAATGTAATCAATGTATACTTATTACTTGTTATTTTGACGGTGAAAGAAATAATAAGAATAAGAAGAATCACTTTGACTTGTAAGACGAGAAAAGTATAGTAGACTACTTAACAACAGTCAACAAGAGTAACAACAGTATGATAGAACTTTTTTCAACAAGATGATTCGAGAATATGAAAAAGACACACACACACACACACAAGACAAGACAAGGCACGACGAAGAAAGAAGAAAAGAAGTAAGAAAGAATATTGAAAGAATGATGAAAGTTAAGAATTGAACAGTGCCAATGACGGCCTTGGCAAGTGCTAAGAGGTTAACTAGGAAGGAACAAAAGACAAGGCAAGTGATGATGGGCCAGGAGTGGAAATCACGATGCGGTTTGTCTTTGGGCTTCACAGGGAACCGGACCAGAGGCGCGCTCTCCAATTTGTGTTGTTGAGGAGTTTTTACTTTTTTCTTTTTTCTTTTTTCTACCTTTTGGGCAACGTGCATGATGAACCAGCCCTACAGAAAGGAATAAAGAGAAAGAAAGAGACAGTTGCCGATGCGGACATGCATCTCTTCTTCTTCTTCTCCTCTCGTGGAAAGGGAGAGCCAGCAAATCTTATTAACTTCTAGGCACGACCCTTGTAATGTGGCGATGATTTGCTTTGGTATTCATTCTCATTCTATTTCTTTTTTTCTTTCTTTCTCTTTCTTATTCTTTCTTTCTTTCTTTCTTTGTGTTAACATTTTCAAAGCACACACCGGCAACAAGGTGATGAGCGGAGGCGGTCTTCTCATTTCACCATTTCACCATTTCACCTTGATGCTTGATCATCAGAACTTTTTTGTTTTACTTTGTAAAAGTCTTGTTGATCATTTTTCGGTCAGTACTACTTCATCCATCTCAATCCATGCCCGTTAACCGCAAAGATCGGCCAGATGTTGAACAAAGAAACAACAAAGCAACACACACACAACACAGGGAAACACTTAAAAAATAACACTTACACATTACATATACATGTAGTGAAAGACTGTATATTCATTTGAAAGTAAGAACAAGTTTATTGTGACTCGATCAATTTGATCAATTTGATGATGTTCCGAGCAAGCCGACAAGTGAACAAGTGAACAAGTGAAAAAGAGATGCTTCAAGGTCTTGCCTTAACTTCGTTAGCGGGTTCTTTGAGTTCTTTCAGTGTAATTTCTGATTAGTAAAAGCAATGAATGCAAACAACTCAACGCCTTACCAAAGGGGGATAGTTAAAGGTTAAAAAGAATAAGAAAAAAGAAAGACAGAGAGAAAGGGAGAAGAGAAATAAATCTTTCGCAATACACGAAGTGTTTCTCTCTTCTCATCGCTTACTTTAATTTGCTTATGTAAAAAGCATCACCAACAATCAACAAGAATAACAACAAGTTAACAAGTAACAACATCAAAGTAACCAACAACGAACCAGGTAAATATTAAAAGAGCACACACAGACACATAAGTGAGGATGCTAGTGCATTTAACAGCAGGTATTTCATTACCATTTTTATTAATTCTCTTTTTTTTCTTCCTTCCTTCTACCACCAATTTCACACTGACCCTCGAGTGGACCTGCCAAGTACATCCTCGAGGTATAAGTACAAGTGATGATGAATGTTTACACCATAATAGTTACACTGAGAATCATCTTTGAGTACAAACAGATATACATGAAACACCAGCAGCAAATTTTCATCTCTGTCTATGAGTTTGTCTATTGAAACTTGTCTCATCCTCCTCCACCGAAAATAAGAAGAAGAAGAAGATAAAACTTACAGGTAACTCACAGGTGAAAAAAACTAATGACTTTTCGTGTATTCACTTCAGTAAAGTGTGACTTTGCAATAATCTATTTTTTTCTTCTTCTTCTTGTTCCATGAAAATAATAAAGTATAATCAATAGATACCAACAACTAACAATTTTTTTCACCAAAGGTAAAAAACACAATATACACGTTGTATGATGTAAATAATTTAAACAAAGAAATTGAGAAGAAGAAAAATTATTTTTTTTCTTTTTTTTCCATGGAAATTTTACAACGAGTGAGAAATAGATAAATTGCACTAGTAAAAGATGAAAATTAACAGTACAAGATACAACAAAGAGAGGAACAACCAAAATACTATAACAATAGTATTTGGATGATTTTTCAAAGTTAAGTGAAAATTCAAGTAAATTAAATAAATAATCTTTCAATCGACGTAAAAGTTTGCTTTTTTTTTGTTGTTGTTGTTGCAAAGTTGATTCATAAATTTCACCTTTGAAAGAAAAAGATAACGTTACGTCATTGATGATATCAATCTCACCCACGCTGGTCAATGAGGTGTTAAGGTGAGGTCAAGTTAAGGTAAATTGAAAAAAACTGTTGATAAAAATTTTGTCTTTGAAAATGAAGTAAAGAAAGAAATACAATTTGTAAGTAAAGATGAATGATTGATTGATTTTTCTTATTCTTTCCTGAGTTCTTGTGTAGATGAAAAGTGGATCCATAAGTTGATCATATTGAAGGTTCAACATTTCAGGTGATGATTTTATCCTCACAAATTAACCAAACAAGGTTAAAACATGTTTTATATGGGTAAAAAGAAACAAACAGAGCAGATGATATAGTTTTTTTTGTTATCTTCTTCTTCTTCTTAATTTTGTCGTTGATATAATCATGAAATTCAGTTAAAGTATTTCTTTTTCATTTACATTATCTTCTAAAGGTTTTGTTGCTGTTTTAAATGTACTCTTGTTAAGCAGTGTATTTGTTTTTTCATTATCCAGTTGAACATGTAATCATGTATCTGTATCAATCTGTTTGTGTGTGTGATGAAGCATCAGCAGTTAAAGTGAATTTGTGTGTAATTGAAAGAGCAGAAGTGTCAAGTGGCCCTCTTAATCACTATTTATTGGTTATCTAGAAGGAGGCATATTAACAGTTGTAATTATAATTGTTGTTGTTGTTGTTGTTGTTATTGTTAAGAGTCTTATGGCCGATCAAATTGAATTAATTGCAACAATTTGGGCAAAAAACAAAAAGGAAAGAGAGAGATAGAAAAAAAATCAAGGAAAAGAAATACAAAAGGTGACTTAGACAGTGTCATCATGATACCACCATTTAGTTTTTTTAGGATTTTTGTTACATGTTTTCACATAAAGTGCATTGTCCGGTGGTCTTCGCTTTTCTTTACAAGATGATAGCATGGAAATAATGGACAAGCATACAGATTGTACTGATAAAGCAGGTGACCAATCATCTGTCAAAATTGATAGGCAAATGTGGCCATTGGAATAAATGTGTGGATGAATAGGAATATTATTTCCAACAAAAGATACAACAGGAGACTCAAATGGATATTTAGAACTGAATTTGAACATCAATTGAAAATCTTCACCTTCATACAATGTACCATCGGCACCTTTCAAATTAACTGTCCATTGATTTAGGCTTGATTCGATAGAATCAGGATTAAATGTGATACCTGGAGGTGGATCAGATTGCATGGCCATATATTCTTTCTGAAGTCGCTTTTGCCACGACATGAGATGATTCCAATGATTGCCAAGTGATAAATTATTGATTTAATTTGTTAATAAATATAATATAAATATTTTTTTACCAATTATTGATATAACAAATGAACCATACGATCGTTTAGTGTATGTTAGTAATGATATATAATATCAGGTTTGAATAATAATGTCACTTGATTAGAATTAGATGATCACTTGGTAGAAAAGTAAGCAGACAAAACGATCCTTGTCAGATGACCAAGAGAACCGAGATGCTACAAGGAAAATTAAGAGAGGCAAGAAACAAAGGACGGGAGTGAATGTCTTTTTCGTTTTGTATGGTTTTGCCAGCAGCTGATTGGCATAAACTGACGAACCACTACCACCAAACGATCTTTTTTTTCTCCTCTTACTGAACTACTGCTGCCTCCTAAGCGTCGTCGCCTAGCAGCAACCTTGCGCCCTCGTTTGCTCATTTGAATTTTGTCATTTACCATCATCATCATCATCATCGTAGGCATCATGTAACAAGTACAATAACAACTTTTTATTTCCATTTTGCAACATACAAGTAAGAAGATTTCATCTTTATCAACTGATGACAACATGTTAAACAAAGCGTCAGTACTTACTAATTGTGTAAGTAAGAACACTTTTAATTGTCTTCAAGTCCTTGAATATGATGAAATTTCCTTAGTTAGAAGATAAAGATTGAAGACACAATAAGATTTGATTATAATTGTAATTGTTGAATGTTCAAATTATTTGTTAAAGCTAAAATCGAAGCCAACTTTACCATCGTCAAAATTCCAATCAGATTTTTCCATGTCATATTTACCGGCAACTTTCCAACCAGAATCATCATCTTCAGGATACTTGGAAGCTTGAGCAGAATTCATTGTAGCTGTAGTCATCAAAAATTTAGTTCCTGATTTATAACCATCAGTAAGGTCCATATCTTCCATTTTACCAGCGATATCCCATTCATCATCTTTACCAAAATCGTGAACTTTGATCTTTGGAACATTGATAGTTTTTTCAATCGCTAATAATTTAACATCAGATTCTTTCTTTTTACATTCACATTTACACCTTCTTTCAATTGAGTCCATTCGATTGATACTAGATGAAAATGATGAAATAAGTGATGAAACTAATGGTAATCGAAGTGACAAACAAACATTCGATATAACTTGAATGATTATTAACAAACATATGAAGATGGTTGTGTGGTTCATACTTGGAACTACAAGTAATGAATGATGATTATTAACAACAAAGTATCTTCATATCATACCTTCTCATGATTATGACATGTGTCCAAGTGTAATTAGATCATAATTTGTGATGAATTGTGGTAACCTTTCGATTTGTATTCATAAAAAAAATGAGAGCGAATGAGACAAGTTTCAAAATGCACTGACCTTGAAACTACATTGATCTAAATTATCATCAAAGCGTGTATAACAATGGTAAGTAATTGTAATTGGTTTTTTTTGGTTACCCTGTTATGTGACCAACTGTAAGGAAATAAGGTAATTCATGTTAAATCATCAAGCCAAAGTTTCAAAGTGTAGACGAATAAGCAATTGAATTGAACAGACTTTTTGATGTATACATTTTGTTGATAATTTTACTCATCAAACACTGAATAATTTCTTATTTATACTCTGTCAAATAACAGTTAATGTATGAGTAAATCGATGCAGTGATGCGATGAATAGTGTCAAAATAAAAAATATTTAAAACATAAGTCAATCTTGTCGCAATGAGTGTTGAGTTTAAGTCACTTGGTGCGTTACTTGATTGTTTTGAATGAAAAATAGTGATTCATTTAATGAGGTTTCTTCTTTAAAAGCATTAGAATCAACAGATACAGAGGCACCTGATGAACCTTCTCCAGGATTTTTTTCACTTTTCATAGCTTCACGATATTTATGAAGATAAGCTTTAAGTGGATTGACATAATTATCAAATCCAAGACTTTGCATGGCAAATAGTATATCTTCACCGTTAATTGTTTTTCTTTTTTCTGTATGACAACGATCAGATGCTTCAGATGTTATAAATGAAACAAATTCAGAAACACATTCTTGTACACATTCTTTGGCATCTCGTGCAATTTTTCCAGTTCGTGGAATGGATACTTTCATTATTCTTGCAACATTAGCAATTGGTAAAAAACGATCTTGTTCTCTTAAAGCTTTACGTGGTCTTATACATTTTTCTCCACCATCAGATTGATCATTTTCTGATGTTCCATTACCAGTAAGTGAATCATCTATTTCAGATCTATCATCTGGTCCATGATTAGTCATATACTGTTGAAATGAATCAATAGATGAAGATCCTCCTCCACCACCACCACCGACGCCACCAACAACATTACTACTGCCGCCGGTTACATCACGAGTATCAATGCCAAAGTTAATAGATGATAGATGATTGGGTGGATCAGCTGAGGACATATCAACAAGTTACAAAGTGAAAAGATGATGAATACAAATGAAAGGACAAGTGAGGAGGGAAAAGATAAAAAATAAAAAACAGCCAAAAGATATACACAATATATACAATAGAGGGTGACACAATAGTTTTTTTTTATCACATAACAACTGGCGTCCCCTGTGTGACGTGGCTCTCTATTTCGTGTCTCTTTTCATCATCATCTTTACCGTGTGAGGCAAGTATTCCTTGCCTTCTTTCTATTCTACTCTACCTTGAATCTTTCCTTTTGCCTTTCTGCCTGCTTGCCTGTATCTCACTATCCTCGTCATCAACTGCCGCCGGTCTCTGCATCCGTCTTCAATTTACTTCCGTTCATCACCTTGTTCATCCTTTGACACAACGACCAATTCGGTCAATTTGTCTAATCATTAAGTCTTAACATGGCGAGTAAGTGTTAAATTAAATTATACTTGAAATAAATACATTATTATTACCATCTATTTGCCCTTTACCTACTTTATACAATTTTGATGACATGGACAATAAAATATATCTAACCATTTTCATTGTATCTTTTTGTATTATTTAGTTAAATTTTTAGAAGTCATTAAGCCCTTCTGTGGCATACTCCCTGAAGTCGCCAAACCTGAAAGAAAAATACAATTTCGAGAAAAAGTCCTATGGACAGCCATAACACTTTTTATTTTTCTTGTTTGTTGTCAAGTAAGTCTATCTGTTGACTTGTCCACTTTAAGATTAATAATTTTAATCTGTTAAACATTGATTACAAATATTAATATATTATTTCATGTATCATTGTAAATTATTTACCATAGATACCTCTATTCGGAATCATGTCGTCTGATTCTGCTGATCCATTTTACTGGATGCGTGTAATCTTAGCATCAAATCGAGGAACACTTATGGAATTGGGTATTTCACCTATTGTAACCTCAGGTCTCATCATGCAACTGTTAGCAGGAGCAAAAATTATCGAAGTTGGTGACACACCAAAAGATCGAGCTCTATTTAATGGTGCTCAAAAATTATTCGGTATGGTTATCACAGTTGGTCAAGCAATTGTCTACGTCATGACTGGAATGTATGGTGATCCAGCTGATATCGGTGCCGGTGTTTGTCTGCTCATCATTATTCAACTATTTGTTGCTGGTCTCATTGTCCTTTTATTGGATGAATTATTACAAAAAGGCTATGGTTTAGGTTCTGGTATATCACTGTTTATTGCGACAAATATTTGTGAAACAATTGTATGGAAAGCATTTTCACCGGCTACAGTTAATACTGGTCGTGGTACTGAATTTGAAGGTGCAATCATTGCCCTTTTCCATCTTCTTGCAACACGTCAAGATAAAATTCGTGCTTTACGTGAAGCATTTTATCGTCAAAATTTACCTAATTTGATGAATTTATTGGCTACTCTTTTGGTCTTTGCAATTGTCATATACTTCCAAGGATTTAGAGTAGATCTTCAAATTAAATCAGCTCGATATCGTGGACAATACTCATCTTATCCAATCAAATTGTTCTACACATCAAACATTCCTATCATATTACAATCAGCCCTTGTATCCAATTTATACGTTATATCACAAATGTTAGCCGTGAAGTTTAGTGGAAACTTTTTAGTTAACTTACTTGGTGTATGGGCTGATGTTGGTGGAGCTGGTCCTGCTCGTGCTTATCCTATTGGTGGTTTATGTTATTATTTATCACCTCCTGAAAATTTAGCTCATATTGCTGAAGATCCAATTCATGCTGTTTTATACATTGTATTCATGCTTGGTTCATGTGCATTCTTTTCAAAAACATGGATTGAAGTATCTGGATCAAGTGCTAAGGATGTTGCTAAACAATTGAAAGAACAACAAATGGTTATGCGTGGACATCGTGAAAAGTCAATGATTCATGAACTTAATCGTTACATCCCAACTGCTGCTGCATTTGGTGGACTTTGCATTGGAGCTTTGTCTGTTTTAGCTGACTTTTTGGGAGCAATTGGCTCTGGAACTGGTATCTTACTTGCTGTCACCATTATTTATCAGTACTTTGAAATTTTTGTCAAAGAACAGAGTGAAATGGGTGGAATGAGCACATTACTCTCGTAGGGATCACATTAACCCTTTACTATCACATAATAAAATTCTCTGAAACCAATGAATTTTCGATTGAATTCTTAAAATTGATTTCTTAAAATAAAATGACACACATAGGAATCATATTTTGTGTCAGTGTTTGCCTTTGTTACAACTAATTGAAGTCACATCTACAATCGTTTACATCTTTTGATGATACTTTTTCATACAAATTGTTCTGTAGACAATATGGACAGTTTTTTTCAGTTGAATCAATTCATTTTATTCATCATGTCAATGTTGAGAACAACCAAATTGTTCTTCCATCTGTATCAAAAAATGTACCAGAACAACATTACCTTTTCTTCACTGATTAGAACTTACAAATACTTGAGGACTTTTCAACTAACTATGAACATGATGATTCATTGATCAATGGAAAGACCAAAACAAATGGTCTGTTTGATTTATCTACTTGAACTTACTGTTTGATGTTGAAAGTTCACTTAAAGTAAAGTATAACACTATAATGAATTGAACTGTTGAATGAGATTGAATGATGATGTAATTTGTTCAGTTGGTAGGGCGATAAAAGAATTGTTAATTGAAATCAGGTTATACCTGAACAAAACAAAAGGAATCGACAACACAACAACACAACACAATAGGTGTGTTCAACCTGGTGTGACAGTTTTTTCTTCTAACTCATTGGTCTTTTATTAAATTTACCAACAATTTCACTCAATGAGTGTAACAGAATTGAAGTTTTCTTAAATTTTTTTTCCTTCATTCTTTTGATTGTCAGTTATTTTATTCTTATCATTGTAAACGTGAAAGAGTAAAAGTTCTGACGGATACACACCTATTACAGCAGGTGGTAAGAATTGAAAAGTAGGAAATCAACTTGAACAAGGTAAATCAAAAGGAAGGAGAAAAAAAAACTTGGTACGTCTTTTTAACCTTTTTTTTTGTCAGGAAATCTTTCATCAGAGAATAAGAGAGAGAGAATGAAATAAACTATCAGAACCGTCATTGTAGGAAGAACAGGAACCAAAGAGTGAGAAATAAAAAATTAGAAGGAAAAGGGAAATTCAACAGACAAAAAAAGTTGTTGTCCTTCATGCATCATGAATCTTTTTTCTCTTTCTTTTACATTATCACATCTACATCCACTACATTGACTGAATTAACACATCCTGTACTCTCCCCACACTTTCTCATCATCCTACTTTTTTTTCACTCCTACTGTTGACTACTCGAAATTGTTGCTGTTGTTGTTGTTGTTGTTGCTACTTGTGCATTTTATGGCACAGCAGTTCTCTTTCATCAACTTCCACGCTTGATTGTAATAACTTATAACTATACACCTGTGAATCGCCTGAAAACACTCACAGTACTCTACAAGTAGGACACACAAAGGATGACATTGACGAACGTTGATTTCTTTACCTGTTTTTCACAACTCACTATAAAAGACCATTTTACTTTACCTGTTGAGTCACTTTCAATTCAACTCTTGTAAACTTCACATCAACTTTATAACTTGGACTTGTACCTTTACACTTGATCAAATCAACAAATATCGTCATCATGGATGCTGAAGACAAGAAGACAACAACTTCACCACCTGCATCACCAACTAAAACATCACCTGAAACTCCATGTCAAGGTGGACAATGTGCAAAAGGTGATGGAGCTAATGCATGTGCTCCAGGTACATGTGAAAAATCAAATGAATAATCAACTTAACAACTAATTTCATTCAATTTATTAAATATAAATGGAAATGAATACCATCATCAAGTGATCTTTATCCTTTAACGTTTTAACTTTGTCGTCTCTTACTACAAGTAATGATATATACTTTAATTTCATTATTTTGAAAAATGTTCTTCATGTCCGTCGATTAATTCTTAGAACTGCAGTTTCTATTAGAACCAAATTACTTATAATCTCAATAAAAAGTCATAGCAAAGTTTTCATTGTTGTTTGATTGCGTTTATGTATTGATGTTGGTTAGTTAAACCACAAGTAAGTGGGATGAGTTATGATGTAAGGTTGAAACAATTGATCCTTAAGTGACAGTAAAGTGTGTAGAAGTAATTCAAATTCATTTCAAAGTGGATAATTTACTTCACACCAACACCCAAATGATGTGACAAGTGAAACTTGTTTTTTCGCAAATTCATTCATGGAATAAAAAATACACATTTGAACAGTGGCAAATGATTATAATTGCCGAGTTTATTGACCGTAAAGTTATAATTGACCACAAAAAAAGAAGAGAAGAAGAAGAAGAAGAAATTCGAATGAATGAAATAAATCAAATGGGTCAATTCATCAATGCTTTAACAACTGCTTTAGCATTGAGTTGTTTAAGATCTTTGTAAGTTTGACCAACTCCAACAAATACAATTGGTTGTCCAGTAATGTAGGTCATAGAAACAGCAGCACCAACTTGATCATCAATAGTATCAAATTTAGTTAAAACAATACCATTAATTGCTGATGTAATATTATTAGATCCAGGTGTACACAATCGATCTAATAATGCTGAATTAAATTTAGTCAATTGATCAACAGCTTCATTTCCAACCAATGCTTCACCAACAAATAATGTTAAATCAGGTTTGTTAATTTTAATCAACTTTGCCAATTCATCCATTAAAGGTCGATTATCTTGCATTCTACCAGCAGTATCAATGAGACAGCAATTATATCCACCATTTTTAGCATAATTAATTCCATCAAATGCAGTACCAGCTGGATCTTTTCCATAGTCTTTAGCAAAGAGGTCAATTTTACTTTTTCCATCTTTCTCATGAATATTTTTCAATGCAGTTACATGTGTTCGTAATTGTTCAATAGCACCAGCTCGAAATGTGTCACAAGCAATAACAAGTACTTTTATACCACTTAATATTAACCAATTAGCTATTTTAGCTAAATTAGTTGATTTACCAACTCCATTGACACCACAAAATACAATTGTATATGGTGCATTTGTTTTATCTTTAACTTGTTTGAGAATGTTTATATTACGACTTGGTGTTAATATTGATAAAACTGAATCTTCTAATGCTTTACGAACTGTTCCTTTCAAACCAACCCATGTATTTTCATTTTTACCTTCGAGTTTTGATGAAACTGCATCAATCAAATTATTTGCTACTTCAGCTGCAACATTCTTAGCAATTAAATGATCGCGTAGTTGATTTAATATTGGTTCTAAATCTTGTTTAGTTAGAACTTTGTTGAATGAAAGTGATTTGACAAATGATCCAAAGAATCCACTTGATTTTACTTGTTTAGCTGTTTCATAGTCTTCTTCATCATCTTCATCATCATCAGAGTATTCAACTTCCATTTCAGTACTTTCAATTTGATAATCGTTGATGTTGATACCAGTAGCACTTGCAATGTTCTTAGATAAAGATGAAGATGATTCTTGATTTGCATCTTTTTTACTAAAATCAAGATTAGTATCATCTTTACCAGCTAAATCCCACATTCGATTGGCTTTTTCTTTTTTACCTTTACCATTTGTTGATGGTTTAGCTTTTGGTGATCCTTTAGGTGATACAGTTGAATCTTTAGCAAATTTACGTGGACCAATATTATTAGATAACATTTTTGCTGGTAAATCAATTGATTTAATTTCAGTTTCTTTCTTCTTTTCACCAGATGAATTTTCTTTACCTTTGTCACCAGGTTTGATTACCATAGAACTAATTGTCTTTTGTGATTTAAGTGATTGATCAAATGTTCTCATTTCTTTTACTGGACCAGGAGCTTTAGTTACCATTGAATAAACTTTGGAATATTCTTGTGTAAAACCAATAATATCATAATAGGTTAAATTTTTTCTGTCATTTTCACCAGAAATTTTTGTAGAATATTTCAATATTGTACGTGAATCAAAATCATGAAATTTATCTCGAAATGCCAATTGAATTGTACTTAGAAATTTATCAATATATGATAATGATAGTATATTTTGATAGGCAACAACAAATACCAATTCAAATTCATTGTCCAATTGATATTGTAAGGCTACAGAGTCACAAGTATATTTATCAGTACGTTCTTCCAAGATGACATTTTTGATCAACTTGTTAACGGCTGATTCAAATCCTTTGTTGACTGTGGCAAAAAGGACAATTCCTCCTTTGCTAAAGATAACAAAGAAATCCAACATGATGACAGATGGAAGGGAAGAAAAAAATAAGTCGTTTTTTAGCCAACGAGGTCGACCAGGCCAAATGTGTTTTCTTCTGTTTTCACGGCAATGACTGCCACGTTATTCCGGATTATTTTCGGACGTTATTTGACTACTAGCGCCACACTGTCGATCAGCTGACTGTTTCTGTAAACATGCACGCACTGTTACAAGAATTGTGAAAAAATGACTTAGTCAGTTTTAATTTTCTTCACTTTCTTATAAATACAATGACAACTCACTTACACACTAACAATACTCTTTTTCAAGGTGAGATACACGGTTTTTGCCGCGTGTATAAAAACAAAGGTAATTTTTCTAAGCATTTGTTATGTTTCTTCCCTTCTTTCTCACTGCTTATTATTGTTTTGAGTTTAATGTCTAAAACGTCATCGATTGATCATTTTGTGAGTTAATTCGAGTGACAAATTTCTCTTTCTACCTTTTTATCTTTTACGCATCTACAGGTCATCACAATAGTTGAAGGAAAAAACAAATTACATCTGTTATTTTCTTATGTTTACAAATGGACCAACAACAAATTTCTCAAAGGTGATAATGATGTAGATGAATTTAAATACAATGATGAAATCATCGATTGAATCATCATCATATATAAGTTATCAAACTTTTAATTCATCATGTTTACTTAGAGTAAATTTAAATGCTTCATTGGCAGAGATAATTTTTTTGGATGAATTGCTTTCTTTAGTCGATATTGTAAACTATAATATGATGTTGGTATGATTTATTCAACAACCATTGGACAATCAGACCATAATTTAGTATTATATGAATCATCGAAAGCTTTTTTAAATTTATCAATGAAATCTCTTGCACCAACTGTTTCAGTTGATACCCAACAACTTCAACAACAACAGCAATTACTCAATCGTTCAAGATTTTTAACCTGTCAATTTTTGATAAAAAGGCTTTTTTTCCCAAATTATCTTGTAATTTTGATCATTTTCACTAGTGTTAATTAATAGATGACGAATATATATTGATAATTGTAAACACGTGTCTATTGATTATCAGTGAATACACATATGAAGATAATCAATCGAGTATAACCGTTGATCTTGCGATTGAACACGGGTCTATTGTTTGGTTCAGTTACTTGAAAAACATCTGTCGCATCATTGGCTTGATGATCTTTGCCGACGAATACTTTTCAAATGGATAAATCCTATGAACAATGTTAACGAGACCATGGTGTCAAATTAGATTATCATGACACATGTATTTTCTTTTTAATTGCACGTGTACACGTGTAACCGATTAATAAGATCAATCTAGCAATTTTTGCCAGATGTTGACACATTATGCTATATATAAGAGTTCATATAAAAGGACAAAGCACAAAATTGAGGAGACAAAAGTTCTTTTCTAATCCAAATATGAACTCTATCATTCTCTTAGTTTGCCTTTCGAGTTTCTTCGTTTGTGTATATCAACAAGTAATAAGTTTGAAGAAGTCAACAGGTTCTTGTGTTTTCAACTACACTAATGAAAAACTTGAAACAACTTCTGGAACTCCTTATTCTAATGGTTCACTGACTGTGTGTTGTGTCAAAGGAATTACTAATTCTACCATTTTAATTTCTCAACAATTCCATCACCCCAACTGTTGTGGATTAAAATCAACCAACAATAAGATACCAACCTTCATTCGTCCGTGTGCGAGTTCTTATCCAGGTATTTACATTACAAACAACAAAGATGGTGGTGAGAATCCAGTGACTCAAGTGAATATTAGAAAAGATAAAAAAGCGGGACGAGATATTCCCCTCAGAAGGACTGATTGTATCGAGAAATCTGTATACAATTTTAAAGTATACAAATCAGCTAAATTTACTGGTAATCATCCACCGTTAGTTCCCATCGTATCAGGAAGTTGTGCATACTTGGATAGAACAATTCTAGTCAAATTCATGAAGATAAAAGGAGACAAAGTTTCTGGACTTGCATACTCTTGGTGTTGTTCTGAAAACATTTTTGCTGATTATACTAAGTTTCCATCTCTTTTTTGTTGTGGTCAATCTGGTGCTCAAACTCCATGGAAAATTGGTAATAGTTTTATTAGACCAGATAGTCCTGCTTGTTGTCGAAGACGATCATTTAAAGGAAAATCAACCTGTGAACCTGAAATTATTGGCCATGCGAATGTCTCTGGAATATCAGGCAAACTCAACTACAGAACTTGTCCACCTTCATCTGGTATGATAGGATCGATAACAGAAAAAAACCATAATTCTTTGAGATATGATAGTCCCATGTATTTTGGTGTGAAGAAGAACGCCAAATTTCCTGAAGACTTTTACACCATTTCCAATTGCACTGGTCACCCATTTACAAAAGAATTTCCATATTTCTTCTCTGTCACCAACTTGTATGAACGACTTAATCGTCCAAAAGAATCTGGATTGACAACTGAAGACTTATATGGTGTCTGTTGTAAAACAAAGGATGCTTTTGCAAGGCAGCTTGATTTAACTCGTGTGGATCCTCTCGGCTCAGGCATATGTTGTGCAACGAAAGTCCAGATTGAAGGTTCAACTCCAAACAATTATGATCTTCAACAGTATCCAGCCATGTGTGGATTTACCAAATTTCAAGACAATGATCGACTAACGCCAACATATGCCTGCCCGATCACGGAATCTAATTGCGATCATGGAACTTATGAACCAAGTCTTAATGCAAGTACAGTAAAAGTGGTATTCGAGAAAGCCGATCCCAGTACACTTTATGGTGTCGATCATTTTTTCGATAATCGATTGTGATTACATACGACTGCCACATGAAGATACTGAGGGACGGATGAACTATCGAACAACCTGAGGTGAATAACTAGTGATAATTTCAGGTGTTTTGTCATTTTTAATGATTCTTTAATAATTTCACATGACTTTTACTCAAAAATTCAATAAAAAGTTGAGCTCAATGATTCAAACGATCAAATAAAATACATGTATGTTCATCTTTTATGATTACTTTAATTATGACAAGTATGAAAAAGACAATAGAATAAAATCAACTTGTACTTGTAGAATTCAAAGATACACAAGATTCAGTTTCATTGATAGAACGTGGAGTAGAACTAATCGTGGTATCAATCGATGTTATTGTTGTTGTTGCTGTGATCATTGTACAAGGATGATTATCAATATGATTTAAGTTATTGATTGTCAATGGATATTGATGAACATGAGACGAATTATGTTCAGTACTTGCATTATTTCTTGGTGCTCTTGGTGTCCTTTTAACTGCGCACATTGGTTCACCATTGTTACCACTAAGATGATGATTGACATCAGTTATAAAAGTCGAGTCAATTACTGATCCACACATTCATAATGTTCAGTTCTTTTGGTAAAATGAGGTGACAAAGTTTACCAATTTGATTGACTTTGTGCAAACAGACGATTGATAGTTTTGACCAGCGGATGTTCAACATGATGTAGCTCGTCAGAGTATTCCGGCCGGAGGTATATGTTGTGCAACTAAAGTCACCATCGAAGGTTCAACTCCAAACAAATATGATCTTGATCAGTATCCAAACATGTGTGGAGCTAACCTTGATGATGACGCCAGGCGAATATCTCTAACGTACCCATGTCCGATCACGGAATCTAATTGCGAAAAAGAAAAATACAAACCAAGTCTAAATGCAATTACAGTAAAAGTGGTATTTGAAAAAGCGGATCCCAGTACACTTTATGGTGTTGATCATTTTTTCGATAATCGATTGTGATTACATACGACTACCATATGAAAATACTGATGAACTATCGAACAACCTGTGGTGAATAACTAATGATATTTCTAGTTCATTGTCATTGTGAATGATTCTACTTGCCATCATCATTAGAGAATAATCAAGAGCTAGTTAATAAGTTAAACCACAGTAACAAATCATTCTGGTCTAATTGATAAATCTAGTGTCAATTGTATCGACTTTATCATGAACTGATGAAGAAAATGTTGACATAAGCTCTTTCAATCTGATAATTAGTAAAAGTTGATTCATTATAAATCATGACGATTGATTCTCATGATAAGTTAAGTAATTTTCCTTTTCCAAATACATTATCAAGTATTTACAGATGAAACAAAAAAAACCAAGTTAATTATTTACATCAATTGACACTATTTTCACTAATGTGTAATTGATTTTTCTTCTTATTTGTGTTGAAAAATAATTTTTCATCAATTAAATTACTTTGCATGCAAGTTGTTACAATGCTTTTGTTGAGTATACTTATCGGTTGATTGTTTTCACCTGTATTTGCAGGTTTCAAAATGTTAAACCATTTACATACTAGTTCACCTTCAAATGGGCAAAAGGGACATTTGTTCAAGTTGTTTTTTTTAACTTAGTATTTCACCTACATGTATTTCAACCGATGATTCAACATTCAACAGTGTACAAATGAATTATCCAAGGACACAGGTAAAACCAGACTTTTATCTCCATCATCATCTTCATCATCATCATCAAGTTAAAAAAAAGATCCAAATTGGCCAGTGGCAGAGTCATTGCATAAGCAATGTCATGGTATCAATCGATACCTTTTCAAAAGGGCAAAAAAGTCAATTGAACAACAAGTCTACGTGACTGATAAATCTGATGAAACATTGTATACCAGTTAAATTTCCTGCTCCAGTGTAAAAAGAGTCCAGTAAAATTTGGAAAAACAAAATGAACTTGATTAAAGTGTTAGTTGTGTCAAAAAGAATCAACATAATAATCAAAAAAGAGAATCAAGAGAGTCAGGCCATCCGGAAATAAAATGTTAAGAGAAAAAATTCAAGTGACCCAGAAAGAAAGAAGAAAAAAAACAAGTGATTTTTCATTGCAGTTTTAACCATTTTGACCAGTTTGTGAACATTGAAGTTAGTTTAACTTTCAATTGAAGCCGGAAGGAAGGAAATCAAGTTAAAGGTAGATGAAACTTGTGACCCGAGATGAGATGAACATTGATCCTTCCTGTTGTTGTTGTTGTTGTTGTTTAGTCATTCAATGGTTGGTGGCAATGTTGATGAGGGCAGTACGTTATGAAGAGAACTGGCCATTTGATTGGTCGAGTGAAAATGAGAGTGAATTGAATGACCTGCAGTTGAACGCGCAAGGTGAAACTTGAAGTCACCAGTTGTGTGTCAAATGTTGAATGTTGAATGTTTCCATTTAATTCATGTTGAGTGTGCAACCTCTATCTCATTGGTTGTCACTTTCTCTTTCCTTAAACTTGTAGCTTTTCCTTTTGCCTCTTCACTTGTTCCCCAGTAAGCTGGACTGGTCTGTTGGTCGGTTGATTTGCTGTTGATGATGATGCAGGTTTCATGTACTCGCAACCAGGTCAAGTGAGAAAGAAGACAAGACACACTTGAGCCAACAACAGGACAACTCTCAACATTCAACCTCCTAACTTTTTATCATTTTGTTCTTTTCACTCTCGCTCACTCATTTATTCTTTCATTCTTTCATTTTCCGAATTTCTCACTTGTTCATTTACTTTGCAATCCTACTCTCAAGTCTCTCAAGTCCGCCCAAAATCGCCATTTGTCTTGCGGGTAAACTTGGATGGAAAATCGGAGACTTGAAACTTCCAAATCAATCTCAATTTCAAAGTTGACTTGAGAGAAGGACTTTTATCTTCACTAAAGACAAAATTTCCACTTGCTCAGTTGACTAGGAATCAGTGACAAAGTTTCTCATCAACTTTACATCAAAATATCGCTGTTTCAGTGAATTTTGAAAAAGATTGGATTGCGCTCTTTGCAAAATTCACTGAAACAGCGATACAACAAACAATTGTCATCAAATAAAATTCATCTTGTATCTTCATCCATCAATTCATCTTCAATAATTTTCATCAAATACATTGTTAAATAATCAAAATTTCTTTGCCATTTAATCCAAAGTCATGGCAACAACACAATCAGCAGTAAAGAAATTGGTTGATTCATATGCAATAACTGATTTATCTCGTCGTGGAATTAAAGTAACTAATAAATCTGCTCATTTGGTATGTGAATTGCGAGATAAATTTCTTGAATCAATTGAACCTGGTGATTTTTACTACAAAGAAGATATTGAAAAAGTAAAACGAGATGATTGGTTTGTCAAGCGATTTTTATTAGCACGTGGACGTGATGTATCAGCATCATTATCAATGATGAAAGAAGCATTAAAATGGCGAAAAAGTGAAGGAATTCGTGATTTACAACCAGATTATTTTCCTGAAGATTTATTTAGATTATCATCTATGTTTATCTATGCACCTGATCGTGAAGGTAATGTAACAATATATTTTAGACCTAAATTGGTTGTTAAACATCCTGATATGGTGCCGACATTAAAAAAATTTGGCAACTATTTGTTAAATATTGTTGATGAAGAAACAAATGGTGCTGGTATAACTGTAATTGCTGATTTTAACGGATCTGGTTATCAAGTTGCTGAATCAGTTGATTTATTATTTTATGCATTATCAACTATTAACAGTTATTTTCCATTTGGTATTTCACATATTGTTATAATTGATTTACCAATATTTCTTCGTGCATGTTGGTATGCTGCTAAACCACTTGTTCCAAGTAATCGACGTAAATTGGTTGATTTTATTGCATCATCAGATATTAAAAAATTAGTTGCCAAAGAAAATTTACCTGATTTTCTTGGTGGTTCATGTAAATTGCCATACAAAGGATATACTGTTGTTCCTCCCGGATGTCCAAGTACATATGATTTTGCACGAAATACACTTGGTCTTAGTGAAAAAGCTGCTGAAAAAATTGAATCATGTTATCGACCTTTAGCTGATCAAGTTGAAAGTTCTGATGAATCAAAAAAGGGTAAACATATTAAGGATTAAATTAATATTTATTCTAATATTTTTCTTTACGAACTTTCTTCTGTTATTATATTATCATCTGATGCAATTATTTACTTGAATTTTTCTTTTATCATTTTTCTTCTTCTTTTCTTCTTTTATGATCATTTGATTATGTAATAATAAAAAACATTGGTCATTCAAGTTGACTTTTCCTTGAATGATTTAATATCATCACTTGAATATCATCATCATTCCTTCAACTTACTTTGTCAAACCATAATCGACTTTAATGTAATAAGTAATCATTAAAGACTAATGATCAATAATTACTTCACCATACCAGGGTGACCTAACTTGACTTGTTCAACTTGTTTTAAATGTTCTATCTTCTATTTTCTTGGCATTTCCTCAAGTTTACCAAACACAAATATAATCAGGTGACCAAATTTACTATTTGCAAGAAGAAACTTCACATATTTTTCATATACTTACTTTATTCACTTTCAAACTTACAAGTGTAGACTAAATATTTAAACTTCACACAATACTTACTTTCTCTAACTTAACAATGATGAAGAGTTCACAGATGAATGGTCCATCTTGCACCCATTCTATTGACCGAGTAAATCGTCGTCAGCAATTCTTCTTATTTCCGGAAGAGACAATTCAATCAATAATCACCATGAACAACTTATAAATTGATGTCTGTTGAAAATTTAAATTTTATATAGAATATTATACTTGATGGTAAAACTTGTATCATGTTAATATTGTCCTTTCATCAAAAACACCCAAAATTTTCAACTTGTAAACAAACAACATCTCATGGTAGCTTTATGACCCTTATGATGTCGCTACTGGCGAAGAGCGGGAAACAGCTGTAGACGTCGCAGACGCTTCATTCTCTTCATCATCTTTGATTGAAACGTAACTCGTTCGTTATAAAATTACATCCTTTTCATGTCAATTTAAACATTTGTCTCCCAAACAATTGGTAACAATTTGAATTTTCTTGCGAATTCATACAGACCATCATCATGAATTCCAATCATATATCAGGTTATGAGGTTTTCTTTCCTCACAAACCCTACAGCATCCAAAAAGCTTACATGGCAAAACTACTTGATTGCCTTAAAAATGTAATTATCTATTAATGTTATACCTTTTTATTTTTTTAATCATTCACTAATTTTTCTTATTAATCAAATATTTAGCAAAAAAATGGACTGCTTGAGAGTCCAACTGGTACCGGTAAAACATTATCCATTTTGTGTTCATCTATGGCTTGGTTGGAAAAAGAAGATGAAAAATCATTGGCTTCCCGAAATTTAGAGTCAATAGCACAGTCAGAAAAATTTGAAACTATAGGTTTACTACCAGAGGAAAAAACTCGTGTCATTTATGCTTCCAGAACTCATGTACAATTGTCCCAAGCAATGAAGGAACTGAAAACAACTTATTACAATACTAGACCAGCAATAGTTATTGGTTCACGGGATCAACTTTGCATCAATCCTGATGTCAATCGCCTAGAAAATAATGCAGCCAAAACACATGCATGTCGAGCTAAGGTTCGCCAAGGTGCTTGTCCTTATTATGAAGGTTACGAAGCCAAAGTTGAAGAAACATATGGATCACAACTCACTGAAGTAGTGGATATTGAAGATTTAGTCCAAAAAGGAATGGCCAAGCGATTTTGTCCCTACATGGCAACTCGCGCCTTAAAGAAACAAGCAGATGTCATATTTTCCCCATACAATTATCTTTTGGACGCTAATTTGAGGCGAAATCAAGGAATTGACCTTAAGAATTCAGTGATCATCTTTGATGAAGGGCACAACATTGAACAAAATTGTGAAGATAGTGCTTCTTGTCAATTACGATCTGTATCACTCGAGGCAACCATCAAAGAACTTATCACTCAACTTACTAAAAATAATAATCCAATTCTTGAGATAAAAAAAGCTGAAGTATTTACCTCTGACGACCTGAAGGCTTCAAAAAATGAGCCAAAATTTGACGAAGAATCGTCAGATCTTTCGGCCTATGATTTGACTTTTCTGAAAGAACGTCTTGTCGCTCTTGAAAAAGCAATTGAAAAGAACTTACAGATTGCCAAAAGCAAGGTAAACAATCAACTGCCCACTGAATGGATTTTCGATGTTCAGAGTCAAATCAACTTGAATGCCGAAAAAGTAGGCAAGATTCTCGATGTTTTGGACAGATTGTCACAGAATTTGACCGGAACTAGTGGACATCAATCTAACAGAATGAAGATAAATTCAATGGATAATATTTCCACTTTTTTCCGAACTTTATGGCCTAGTGAACAACAAATGCATAAACTTGCTGCCTTTCGCTCTGAATTCATTTCCAAATTTGGCGTTGTTCTCAAAGAAGACGAAGGAACCAACACAAAGTATCAAGAAGACCGTTATGGTAGATATACTACAACTACCGCATCAAATATTAAAGGTTGGACATTAAGTCTTTTTTGCCTGAGTCCTAGTGTTGCCATGAAACAATTGGTTGATCTTGGAGTTAAAAGTGTCATCATCACATCGGGAACACTCAGTCCTTTTGACTCATTTGAATCAGAAATGGAACTTCCTTTTGCTGTCAAATTTGAAAGTCAACATGTCATCGAAGATAAACAAGTTCTAGCTTGTGCTGTCAGTGGACGACAAGATTGTCAATTTGATTCTAGATTTGCTAACCGTGAAAATATGAACTACTGTACACAACTTGGTGAAGCCTTGATTGAATATTCAAGAATCAATCCTGATGGTATGTTGGTTTTCTTCAGTTCATACTCAGTTATGAGGAAGTCAACTGAATTTTGGAAACAACATGGTCAGTTTGATCGTCTTAGTAAAGAATGTTTCATCGAACCTTCTGATAAAATGGCATTTCAAGAATGTCTTGAAAAGTTCAAAAGTCAAGTTGATGATGGTAATGGTGCGATATTTTTTGGTGTATGTCGTGGTAAAATTTCTGAAGGACTTGATATTGGAAATAATTATTGTCGAACAGTTGTAATGATTGGAATTCCTTACTCTTCATGCTTTGAAACAAAAGCTATTCTAAAAAAAGAATACCTTACACGAAAAAAAGTTGCTAATTTGAGTTGGTCCAAATATTATGACATTCAAATGAAAAGAAGTCTTAATCAAGCCATCGGTCGAATTATCAGACACAAAGATGATTATGGTGCTGTAATTCTTTTAGATTTTCGATACAATGATCATCAAAATTCTCTCTCCAAATGGATTCGACCACATTTCAAAACACTTTCATTTCCTCAAAGTAAAAAGCTTCTTGAAGAATTTTTCTCCTACAATGCAAAGAGAGCCAACTCGATAAAGATACAATTCAAACCATCCATTACTCAAAGCAATCTTTCAAAAACTACTCCAATGAACACTGGCGTGAACAAGCAATTTCAATCACCATTTTCTAATACCAGTTCTTTGACCAAATATTCCACACCAATTGACCCACCAAAGAAACCAGTCACCAATTATCCCCTTTTCAATCGACAAGGTGCTAAACGTGAACTTGGTCAAGATGAATTTACAAACAGTGCTAGTAAAAAGCGATCTTTTGATCTTTCCAATTCATCACCACCAAGTAAACCTTCTCCAGTTGAAACAACACCGTCAATGAATTTTTCTGACTTTATGAAAATTCATGGTCCTGACGTAAGTATGTCAAATTGATATTCAATTGACTAATTAGTCACTTTTATCCCTTCAGATAAAAAAACACTTGCTCGAACATAATAAGATGGGCATATTCGTCCAAGCTATCAATGAATACAAACAAGAACAAGATGTTTTCAACTTGTGGTTCAAAGTTGATAAAATTTTTGATCATATCGATGCCGAACAAAAGAAGCACTTTCTTGTTGGTAAGTATTGCATTGCAAGAATACATTGACAAACTTATTTCAAACTAATCCCAATTATTTTTCAGGTATCTCTAACATTGTCAAAGATGTCGACCGTAAGCGGTTCTCAGCTCTGTGTGGCTTTTGATTCTTAACGTGACTCACCGTTTGAGTATTTATTATTTCATTGAAAAAAGCGCCGCTGAAGATTGGTAAAATATCTCAATGAGTACACCACATGGTGATTAGTCCATTTACTTGTGGTTTTGATTAAAGTATCGACCACAATTACTATTGACCCTTTGGATAAAATCCCACTCAATTAGAACACGTGCCTAGGTACTTCTGTGCCAATAAATTTAAGTTTGAAGGTACTCGATCTCAGATTATGATTATATGTTCATAGCTTGCATTTATGAAATTGATCATTCAACCAAATTTACTAGTCTACCCTCACAAATGTTTGCCAATACAAATACACAATATAAATTACCATATTTGTTCTCTTCTGATCGACAAAAAGTTGAATTTTGTATGCCAAAAAGACTATTTTTCTATCTTTTTCAAAATAAAAAGTTCAAAAAGAATTTTGTTTCGCAATCGAATTTCATGGATTACTTGGTGCTTGGGAAAATTAGTCACTTCTTATCATGGACATATGAAAATTACATGCAATCAATCATTGATATTTAATTTCATGGCATTACTTTGTCTTTCCTCTTGCTTCTTCACTTGTTCCCCAGTAACCTGGACTGGTCTGTTGATTGGTTGATTTGCTGTTGATGATGATACAGGTTTCATGTACTCGCAACCAGGTCAAGTGAGAAAGAAGACAAGGCACACTTAAGCCAACAACGAGACAACTCTCAACATTCAACTTTCCGACTTTTCCACATTTTGTTTTATTCACTCTCACTCACTCATTTATTCTATCTCTCTTTCTCTTTTCATCATCGAACGAATACTTCCGTTTTCATACATTTACTGCGCGCTAAACAAACAGATCATCACGCCATCTCACGAGTGCAAAACATGCTGTTTAATTGTAAGGTCGATTGTTTATTGGTTGATTGTCACCTTGAAAGTTGTTGTTACACAAATAAATAAATATTCATACAGTGTAGAACAAGTAATTATTTTAAAGATTTGAATTTCGAATTTCATTGTCATTGTTACAATTATAATTTTAAAATGGGCCGAAATCTGGAGACAAAAGGCAGTAAATATTTTGTGGTTGATTGATTGTCATGGGTGATTTAGTAAATAATCGTGGTGCTGTCATTATACATTTAAATCCAGCAGCTTCAAATAATTTTTGACATGGTGTTGAATTAACAGTTAAAGCAATTGCACCTTTTTCAAGTGTCATTGGATTATTAACAAGAAGATTATATAAAATAACCTTGGAAATATCATATGAATCAGAATATAATGGACCAATCATTGGAATATCAGCTGAAGACATTTTAATTGCACCATATCCAAGAATATTATTTCTATTTTTAACATCAACAGCTACAAATGCTAAACATGTTGGTTCAAATAATGATAATTGTAATAATTGTTGACGATTTATACCAATAATTTTATTATCATATTCAATAACTAAATCAATTGTATCTTTGTTAATTGGAATAATTTGAAAATTATTACAATCATCGGCACTTGGTGTGATATGATTAAGTGTACATTTAGATGCAATATATTCATTCATTTTATGTATTGGATCTTCAACAATGAAACCAGATTTATTTTTATATAAATTAACTTGTGCTGGTGCAGCACAAAGACCAAGATTATTATCTTTACCAAGATATTCAATAACTTTTTCCCATACTTTAAATCCAATTCCAAGTCCTTGATAACCAATTTTTGTACCATAAAAACCAATGAATCCAACTAATTGATGATATTTAGATCCAAAACACATGGCAAGAATTTCACCTGTTTCATCATGTTGTGCAACCCAAAGGCCTTGTGGATCAATTTTAATATATGTATATAAACCATATACTAATTCAGGTAAATCATGTTCAGCAAATATTTTTATACATTCAGGTACATCTTTATCTTCACCAAGTCGTACAGTAAATGATGGTTTAACTTTAATTGATTGTCTTGATTTACTATAACACTGATCATCAGTATTATTAGATGATGATTGATTGTTGTCATCGCTTGCATTGGTCATCATGGTAAAATGATTTGTTGATTGTCTATCAATTGAAAATAACTGAAGAAGTAAAAAAGATGAAAATTAATTCACTTAAACAAAATGTTGCTAAATGAAATGGTTAACTTGATGACCTCAAATGGTAAACTGAAGTTGATGAGGTCGTCGTATTTGTCGTGCTTGTCGTTGGTTAGTGTTGTTTAGTTACTCTTACAACCAATCACATCAAGTCAATAAGTAAAAGTAAACTCAAATGCAAACACTTGGTGTCCTAGCGACAGAATTTATCATCATCAACCTACAGTCTTGACAAATAATCAAACTACTGGATACAAATTGCACGTAACTAGGTAACACACACAGTATAATTTCAATGTTAACGATAACAACAGTATTCACACATTGAACAAACTAACCAAGTACTTTTTCCATCACTATCTTACAGTCAAGTTGTTGTTGTTGTTGTTGTTGTTGTTGTTGTTAAATACTTGAAAATCCTTGAGTTACAATGAAATTGAATGAAATATTCATTCGAATCACACAGACACAACTCAAGTGATATTTCAAGTCAATTGAGTCAAGGTTGATGTTGATGTAGCTGCTGGTTGTTGTTGTTCAACAGTCATCAATGTTAAATAGTTTAACTAACTGACTAGTGAAAGTTATCATTGTATTCACTTATGATACAGACATGAAGAGCAACAAAGAACAACCAGTTGATTGATCAACAACAACAGCAACAAAAAATAATACTTCTGTCACTTGAAAGAAGAAAATTAAAACAAATGATGATACAAAAAATGACAATATTTACGCCTCAACAAGTGTCAAGTTTATCTTTTACTTTTTCAATTTAAATTTGCGATGTTTAATTTGATAAATAAGTATCAATTAAATAATTTAAACATTCTTTTTTCCTTCAATTTTTAAACTGATTCAACTTAACCATTGTCAAGAATAATGATTTACCTGGTAAATGATAAAATCACCTGAAATTGTACATTTTATCCATAACAAGATGACTCAACAATTTGTAAAGGACACACTAAAAAAAAGTATCATCATCATCATCATCATCATCATCATGAACACCAATAACAACAACATTGAAGGACAATTTGTATTGTGGTTGAATATAAGGTTTCGTGGTTGACTGGATCATTTTTCATTGACATGAATACAATTGAACTTTTCAATAAGATATAAAATGAAGATTACACTTTACCTTTATAAATGCGGATCATTTGATTGTCATCATCATCACTGATATCCCCAAGATATCCATTGAGTCATGTTGTCTGCTTTTAAAGATGAGCAAATGAATCACAAGTACCAGGAAGCAGAAGAAGAAAAAAAGACCAAAACCAAAGAGAAAACCAAAATACCCGAGAAGCAAAGAACCAAAGAAGCAAAGAACCAAAGTATTCGACGCGCCTGTGCCATCTTTCTTCAAGGTGATTTTGCTTGCTTCATCGTGTTCTGTAACTTGTGTCTCCGGATACGATCGATGACCCAACATCAAAGGATACAACAACCAAGGCAAATTCATATGTACACAACACACATACAAGACAAAGAACAATTTTTCATCAAATGAACAAACAGACAAACAATTGATTATTTTACATTACATTTAATCATTATCTTATATTTAATGATAATCTTGTCTATGAATATGTTTAAATGTAAATTTCAAGTTAAAACAATGTCAAGATGAAGAAAACTAAGATGTTGCCAATATGTGATGAGGTGATTGAGATACATTGTGTCATAAAAGTGTGACTGTTGAAAAATACACACAATATTCTATTCTATTCTATCGACTGTATGAGTCACATTGAACAGTTTCAGTTGACATTCGTTCATTCCTTTCATTCTATTCTATGTGTCAAAAGTTGTCGAGTCAATGTCATGTCAAAATAAATTTCCCTCAGTGCATACCAAAAGAGGATAAAGGAGACATTTTGACGACTCAAGGACATTTGTGTCATTCATGTCATTCAACACTCCAGTAAACTTCCTAGTGACTTGCATTTAAATTAAATTTAGTCTCATGCAACATGGTAAATACACAACTTCATAAAGAGAGAAAGAGAAAGAAACAAACAGAGGGAAAATTTTTTCATTAAAGTTCTTACTGATGATAAAAAATAGTGTTAATTTCATCTGTACAAGTATCTATATTAGAACAGCAATTCGATCGATTAACATTAGAACTAGAATTATTCACAACATGAGCTATCGAATATGTCTGTTAATTGGTTCTTTTTGAATGATCATTATCAGTAAAAAATAACATTCCTACTTTATTGTAATTGACATAACTTTATCGTACTTGAAAGATAGACCTTGACAAGGAAGGAAATAATAATTATAACATCATCATCATCATCATCATCATCATCATCATCATCATCATCATGATACAATGATGCAACGTGACTTGATGATACGTGATGAAAGATTGGTTCTTTTTTTCCTTCTTGTTTCACACATTGATTATCATTTCAAGTTTCCAATGAAAAATGAAATTAACTTGATCAATTTAATCAATCAACAATATGTACAATACTGTAAGATAATTAAAGTTCAAACTTGTCAACACAATCAAATGACATTTGATGAAAATATATTTTTAGATGAAATTCAATACTTTTAATATAAATTTTGAACAAGCATGAATTCACAGGAAAAAGCAAGTGAGGAAGAAATTTTAAAAAAAATATATACACAAAACATCAAGTCAACCAATTAAAGTAATAAATGAGCAATAGACTGTCGTAAATTTTAAAGTGTAACTTGGCGACATTCCCAATCACATTTTTTTCTTTCCAAAAGAAAATGTCACTGACTGTTGTAACTGTTTGTATTTAAACATTATCTTTACATACATAGACTTTGTCTGTTGAATTCATTCAAGTGTGAAAAAAGGAATCAAGGTGTACACATAGTTCTGTCTATTTGAATACTTTAACTTGTATTCATTCTAACTGTTGATTTATTATCTAGTAAATTGTTTTTTTATTACTTTTTTTCTTCCCTTTCTACCAGACAAAACATGTTAACAATGAAACAACTTATTGTACACAATGTACATGTGTAATCGACAAAGTACATTTAGAACTGTTCTAAAGTGAATTCGATATTTTTCATTGAGATTAAATAAAGATATATTTATATATTAGTTAAAATAATCCAAAGTATCTTTAACAACAACAATCAATGGTAGTTGATTGTAACTTTGGTAGTTCGATAAAAGGAAGGATGTACAAGAGGAAGTAGAGAGAGAGAGAGAGAGAGAGAGAGAGAGAGAGAGAGAGAGAGGAAGATAGAGAGAGATGGAGTCGTTGTTGTGACCGAAAAGCAAGTGCAGGCGCAGAAAGAGACTCAGTTGTTGACTACGAGTCTGATTGTCATTGGCACTGATGTGATTGGTGTACGGCGTTGGGCTGAGTTTTGTCTTAACTCAATTGTCGGTCTTATTGTAATTGTCTATGTCAAGTAGCCGAGCAAATGGAAGAAAAATCAGTAGCCGGCGAGACGACATCCAATGACAATGAAACGACCAACAACATGGTTGATCATGAAGACAAACAAGACAAGTCAGTGCAACTACAAGAACAACCACTATTACAATCACACCAACAACAGCAACAACAACAACAACAACAACAGTCAACACCACAACAACAGCAACATCATCGTACACCATCGGCTGTAAATACCGATTCACCAACAATTAACACTACACCAAATGCTCATATACGAAGAACAAGGTCTCCTGGTTTTTTTGAAGCATTTCGTCGACGATCAAAATCTGATTGTAAATCAGTCAGCTCAGATGATACACCAATAATTGCATCACCTAGTGGACCTCGACGTCGTGGTAATTCATTTATATCGAGCATTAAAAATCACATTCCTTGGAATTCAGATCGTCGTGCTAATTCTATTGAATGTGGTAACAGCCAAATTGATCATTGTGTTGATGTTAGTTGTAATGATACTTCCTGCCGACGAAATCATCATCATCATCTTCCTCATCATCAATTACATGATGGATTTTCCGTTAATCATCATAACAAAGGTTCATCATGTACTAGCACATCTCAAGTGTATTCATCAACACCATCAACAGCAACAACAAATCAATCAAACAATGCATCTGCATTTCGACAAAAAGGTCGATTTTTACTAAGTCCACAAATGCCATCTGTTCTACTTCAAGGAAACACTCATCATCAGCACAATAATTTAGATCCATATTATACTTACACTTATGGTCAAGATCATCGTCATTTAAATCATCGTCGTTCACGATCTGGTTCAGGATCATCGGTAACACGTGTGATGGATTTATTCAAACCACGATCAGATTCATTATCACATTCAGGATCAACGCAATTAAATAATACATCTAATAGTTTATTATCATCTGGTGGTTCAGTTAAACGTTCATTTGACTTTAGTGACCTTCGTGAAAATGATACAGAACATTTGGTATTTGTTAAATTTTTTCAACATTACAAATGCTATGATTTAATACCTATTAGTGCCAAATTAATTGTATTTGACACACAATTATTGGTAAAAAAAGCATTTCATGCTCTTGTTTCTAATGGAGTTCGTGCAGCACCATTATGGGATTCAGCAAGTCAATCATACATCGGTATGTTAACTATAACTGATTTTATTAACATTCTTCGTATAAGTCATCAGTCACCTGGCCTTAAATTGGATGATTTAGAAGATCAAAAACTCAGTAAATGGCGTTCATTGTTAAACAAGCAAAGTCGTCCATTGTCAACAATTAGTCCGGATGCAAGTTTATTTGATGCCATAAAAACTCTGATACATGAAAAAGTACATCGTTTACCTGTTGTTGATGATGAAACGAAAAATGTCCTCTATATTATGACCCATAAGAGGATACTTAAATTTTTATTCCTTTACTTTAAAGATTTACCAATACCCAGGCATTTAGATCAACCTATTCGTCAACTAAATGTTGGTACATATGAAAATATAGCAACAACTACTATGGATTCACCTTTAATTGATGCACTTAATGCTTTTGTCGAAAGAAGAGTTTCAGCTCTGCCTGTTGTTGATTCTAGTGGAAAGGTCATCGACATTTATGCTAAATTCGACGTTATTGTAAGTAATCATCATCATTTAATTATATATAATTTTTAATTAATTATTAATTTCTTTCTTTTCTTTTATCTTCTTTCCTTTCCTTTTCTTTTCTCTGTAGAATCTTGCAGCTGAAAAATCTTATAATAATCTTGACATCACCATTAAAAAAGCTCTTGAATATAGAGATGGATTTTTTGAAGGAGTTGTTAAATGTACTCCTGATCATACTCTAAGTCAAGTGGTAGAAAAAGTTGTCAAAGCCGAAGTACATCGTATTGTCGTCGTTGACACTGATGATCATGTTATTGGTATGATATCACTGTCTGATTTATTATCCTTCCTTACACTTAAACCAGTTTCCATGGAAAGAGATGATTTAATGGTACCAAGTACCCCGTCGATACCACCAAAGGATGCTCTCATCGAAGAAAGTGAAGATAATTTTTCTGATTCAGAAAATTAATCATCACACAATTTGTGTAACGTAAAAGAATGAGATGAAGATTACAAATGAAACAGATTGAAAATAAAAATACAATAACGATTTAACACGTTATATTAAACTTTATTTTCAAATAGTCGCATATTTACTCTATTAGCTGTATTTCACTGATCAATCAGATTTACAGGTGTAAAAGGTTTAAAAAGGTTTGTTGTTATTGTTGTTGATGTTGATTGATAATTGATGATGTCATCTACATCTGCTTGATGATCAATTCTACCACAACTTCCAGAAAACTAAGGAACAACCTGAGACCGGATGTTCCTGGAATCTTCTTTAATAATGATTGAGCTTGTAATAACCATTCGCGAATTCCACCCAAGATGTTCTTCCAATATTTACCCATACCATTCATATACTTGGTAAGTTTTTTGAAATAATGACGAACTACTCGAACACAATTAGTTCGCGATTCAACTAAACCTTTATCAGATGATTCTTCATGATTAAACGATGATACCAGTTGAATCAATTGTAATAAAATTGATTTTGATGTAGTCTCTTCATCTGATATTCTTGTATCTGCATCATCAATATCAGTTAAAGCTGCACAATCAATTGAAATTATGCAACAACAAATCAATAAAACAAGATTTAAGATGATCATACTTAACACCTTGTTCATGTTCAACGATCAATTTGTTCCTACAAACTGACAAAAAAAAACTTGCCTCATCTGTCTGGTAAAGTAATATTTGTATCTATGTTTGAATTTTGTTGTTTTACTAACATATAAAGTCTGGTTGAAGTCATACGACTGTACATTTTGTAACTAATTTTACTTCAACAGGACAATCACGTGCACTTATTTTAACGCCACTTTCAAATCAATTTTGCACAAAAAACATCTTTTAACGTTTATTCTACTTGGTGTCACTACTGTTGTATCTCAGCTGTTATGGTCAAACGAACTTTTCAATTGTGCTTCTAAATGGCGATTCCGATTGCTGTTTCGGTTTCCAATTGTTCTTCTTGTAATGGATCTCAATTTGAAGAAGAACAGGTAAATTCAAACAATCAAAACGGCAAATCATCATTATTAACTAATTATTAATTAAATCTTGATTTTATTTTCACACAGGGTCAACAAATATGCACAACATGTGGAACAGTTGAAGGAAACTTAAATGGTATTTTACGACATGATATAACACAAAATGAAGGTACATCAAATCCAAATTATAATCAATTTAAGAATTCAAATCCAATGAAATTTCATGTATCTAAATATATTCAAGATACTCCAGCAAATAAAGAATGTCTTAAAGATTTACTTGGTGTAATATCACAAAAATTTTGTTTATCATCATCAATGAAAAATCAAGTTGAATTAATGGCACGTCGAGCACTTACAAATAGATTTAAAGGTTCACCAATCGAAAAAAAACGTGCAGTAACAATTGTCTGTTGTTATATTGTACTTAAACAAAATGGTAAACCTGGTGCTATAAATGATTTATGTAAAGAAAATCAAATAACTAAAAGTGCATTTTCCAAAGCATATTATGAATATACAAGTTTATACAAAGATTCACATGTAAACAGCGATGAAAATTTATCTGAAGAATCAATTGAATTTACTCTTAAATCACTAGTCAAATGTGTTTCTCAACCAGAAGAATCTCAATTATTACAATCTCGTAGTAAAAGTTTGATCTCAGTGTTCACCAAATGTCATGATCATTCATCTAAATTAATTAAACCATTAATTTATATTGCATTGTACATTTCATGGAAATCATACGATGCAAAACGTTTATCATTGTCATTTAGTCATTTTCAAAAAGAATTTAAGTTTAAATTACCATCCGATGTAACATCAAGTATCATTAAGAAGCGTTTTTATGATCTTGAACATTGTTTAATTGAATTGGCTAAATTACATGGATTAACTTTTACATCAAAAGATAAAAACAAGTTACCATTATATTTAAACGATATATTACAAAATTCAAATTATTTAATATATGAAGCAAAAAATAAATCTAATTGGAACAACAACAACAACAACAACGGCAATAACAATGAAGTAATTACATCAATTGAAGAAGAAAAGTATGATGGTGATGCTGAAATATCCGACAGTGAAATAGATTCATACTTACGTGGTGAAGATGAAATTGCAGCCATTGAAAAATTACATCATTCAATTAACAAATCAAAAGTATGAGTAACACACACATTCATATATATATACAAGTACGTACTTACCGTATAAGGATGATGATGATGATGATGATGAAGTTGATGAAAGGAAAAAAGTAAAATAAAAATACGATAAAAACATGAAACTTATTTCACATTAAATTTTATTTTTAGATAGTAACACTTTGTGCAATGTGTGTGAGTGTCTTTTGAGTGTCTCACTGTGTAGAGTGGACCAAATTTGGAGAAAAAGTGAGAGTAGATATATACGAATTGTAGAAGGCGACGAAATTGAGGAAAGAAAAGAAGAAGAGGAAAAAAAAGAAAAAAGTATTTCGTGCCATGAAGAAGAAGAAAAAGAGAATAAAGTTAAGAAAAGAGATCAAATTGGATGATGACGATTTCGATAGTCAGTGATGGCATCAATAATTGTCCTCAATCTATCACGAATTGGGCAATAACGGTTGATAGCAGTGTGATTTGTATCATAGAGGATGAATGATGATGACGCAATTTGTTGTTGTTGTTGTTGTTGCTGCTGCTGCTGTTGTTGTTGTTGTTTAACTGATGTATTCCATGAATGACAATTACAACAGATAATTTTGTTTTTTTCATCTTTAAATGGACATTCTGAATACATATGTGAACCAGCACAATGACTACATGTATGTTTATCATCACAACATGAATCATTGGTATGAAAATATTTAAAACATTTAGTACATTGTGTAATATATGTAAATTTTTCAGTTGTACATTTTTCTTTGTTAATATATAACTGTGTATCACATAAATCCGGATATATAATTGGATTAACTTCTAACACAGCAAAAGCAGATGTATGATTGATAAATTTAACAATTATATCATCTTTTTTATATTTTTGTTTATCATTTTCTTTAATTATACAATCAAGTAATTGTTCAGTATTTAATTTAGTATGAAAATTTTTAATGATAATACATGGATTTCTTTTACGACCAATAATATGATTAAATTTATAATTAATTGGATAAAAATTAAGTATAAAATCTTGTGTTAGAATTTCTTTATCATTCATTTCACGATAATTCCATGCTTTACTTATATCAGAAATGTCACATTTACCAATAAAACCATAAACTTTTAATTCTTCTAAATTTTTCATCGTATTAGATATATAATTAAGTACATCTTTAAGATAATTCATACAAATATTCATATCCCAACCAGAACAATATCCAGAATTTGAATGTGGTTTACATTTACGTGTTTTTTTAGTTTTTTCTTCAATATCTTTCTTAGAATATTTAACAATATTATTAACATACATTTGATCAGTTTTATAACCAACAATAATATCATTAACACCAGATATATGACATCTTGCCCACCATTGCATCATTGAACCAAGTAATTTATCATCGGAACCTTCATAATATTTTTGATTTTTAGTTTTAAATTCAACATAATTTAATGTATCAAATAAATCACAATTATCATCTTTAACTGCATCCATTTTAGTATTGTACATAACATTAAAATTACCAATTTTTGCTTTAGTTAAACAATTAAAGTGATTATGATAATTAGATGATTTTGATCGTGATTTAGCAGCATATTTTTCAAAACGTAAACCAGAAAATGTTTCACGATCAAGAATTCGATCATAAGCAAATGTTGCTAAATAAATTGTACCTTGAAATTTTTGAACATAAATTACTTGATTAAAATCTTTCTTGTATGGTAATGTCATAATATTAACTAATACACCACACATAGTTACATAATCAAATGGTATTGGACGTTTATCATTAATTGATCGTTTATAATCAATTGTATTTTTACCTTTACGTAAATATGTTAATAAATCAGATATACCAGGTGCCATTTTAACATCTAATTTTTCATCATAACCATCATTTAAATTATAACAACATGTTGGTACTTTTAATTTTTTTTGATATTGAATTTTACGTATATTTGGTATAACTATTGGTAATGTAATTGTACTATCAATAGATAATTCATCATTTTCAATTGAATAATAACCAATAATTGTTGGCTTAAATTCATTTGATTCTTTTATCCTTTCAATTGTATTTGTATTTGTTGTTGATACTGTTGAACCAGTTATTGTTGATGATCTTGATAAATTTTTACTAACAATTGTCGACAATGTAACTTCAGGTGTATGATAAGCACTAATTGGACGACTTGAATCATCTGATGCAGCATCTTCATATAAATGATCTTCTGAATAATTTTCTGATGAATTTGAATTAAATTGTGTATCATCAAATGATGATTCATTACCAGATATTGATTCAATTATGTCACAGTTTGATTTATTAGTTAAATATGACAATGTACTTTCTAATGGTTTATCATCATTAATTGAAAATGATCGATCATATGAACCAATTAATGGACTTCGAATACCTTTTTTAAATGTATTCACATCGAATGATATTGTATTGGTGTTATTGGTGATGATATTTGAAGTAGTAGAAGTAGGAGTAGTAGTAGAACGATTGAGTAAATGTTGTTGAGGTTGTTGTTGAGGTTGATTATCATGGTGATTTGGTGGTCGAATTGGTGAAATGATAGAAGTATTCAAACCAAAATTGGACAACGAATTTCTCAAGGGTGATAATGATGTAGATGAATTTAAATTAGATGATGGAATTATTGATGCATCATCACCAGATATAAGTAATCGACCTTTTAATTCACCATGCTTACATTGAATCAATTTGAACGCTTCATCGGCAGTCATAAATTTTTTTTGATAAATAGCTTCTTTCAACCGACATTGTAAATTGTAATATAATGTAGGAATGATTAATTCAACAACCATTGGACAATCAGACCATAGTTTTGTATCATATAAATCATTAAAAGCTTTTTTAAATTTATCGATGAAATCTCTTGCATCACCTGTTTCAGTTAACCGTTGACTTGATATAACGGTTCGAGCATTTTCCATTTGATTGAAAAGCAAACGATGTTCAAACATCTTTAAAAATTCTTCAATATTCATTGTTTCATCATTTAGTATATCTTGCACCCATTTAATATGGTTAGATTGATTGAAACATTGGACCAGTTGATTTTTTAAATATGACCAATTAAGTGGATCATGAAAAGCATTGTTATATTCAATTATTTTTTTAACTATTTCAAGCCACATTCGTGGATTACTTGTATCGACATAATTTGGTAATGATAGTGAGGACATTTTGATGATGATAGATAGATATATATATTAGATGTAATTCACTTAATTATGTTGAAAAATAGAGCGATGATGTAAACATAAGAAAATAACGGACGCAATTTGTGTTTCCCTTCAACTACTGTGATGACCTGTGGATGTGCAAACGATGAGAGGGGAGAAAGAGACAGAAAGAGAAAATTGTCACTTGAATTAACTTACAAAATACAAAAAATGATCAATCGATGACGTTCTGGACGTGAAACTCAAAACAATAATAAACAGTGAGAAATAAGGGGAGAAACATAAAAAATGTGTAGAAACATTACCTTTGTTGTTATACACGCGGCACAAACCGTGTACCATGACTACAACGATTTAACACAAACAAATGATACCGTGTGTGTGTGTGTGTCTCACCTTGGCAAAGTGTATTGTAAGTGTGTGTAAGTGAGTTGACAAGGTATGTATGTGGAAGTGTACAAAAGTAAAACTGTTTTTTTCTTCTTCTTACGATGTCTCACTAACACTGTGAACTGTGTGACAAGAGAAATAGAGAGAGAATGAGATACAAATAACTCTACTTCACACTCAACACCAATACGATCAGTGGCTTTCGTTGCTGCGGTCAGAGGTAACTGTGTGTGTGTGTTTCTCTAGCACAGCTAACTACTGCCCCGAGGGGGCAGTAGTTCGATTATTTAAGTAATTTTACATTGACTAACACACCATCAACATCAATAACAGTACTTTACGATCTGTTTGTCTTGTATACATTTGTCATCTCTATTTATAAACACAAGTAAAAATCATCAATTGCAACATAATTTAGGAAAAAAATTTTTTTTTTTGTTTATTAAAAATTGACAGATTAAAAATCTTGATTTTGTTTGTTTTTTTAATTCAATTTTTTACATTTTTTTCATTGATCCAGGTTTAGGTATTCGTGTTAAAATGGACTGCGATGGTTTGATAATAAAACTCTTTCTCGACAAGTTATTATGATTTGGTGTAGATGTACAAGGTGGAGAGTCAAATGCAAACATATCTTTCGTGAATGTCCTATTCATTATTGAATCATTTGCAAGATTATTGCAGCTATTGTTAACTTGATCATCATCATCATCGTCATCATCATGACCATTTTGATGATTAATGCCTTGACTTGGAAGAAATGGACTTTGATCAATTGGACGACATCTGAAGGTACCACGACGAATGACAGACGGCCTAGTAATTGTATTACCATTTGGTTGAACCATTGGACTTTTTCGACGGGTGAATGTCTTTGTTCCGACTTGTTTATGACTATGACTTTGATGATGTATATGTTGTAGGTGTTGACCACCACGTCTTCGGGTTAAAAATTGCTCATCATCAAGCCAATCGTATTCTGGAAGCCAAGTAGGGATGACTTCGATTTGATCCATCAAGTTGTTGCCTAAAAAGACCAGGTGAAAAGATGAGTGTGGTCGTAGTTGGAGTGAAAGTAAGTGCTGGTGATGAATCACAAAGCTGTGACTTGAGACTTTCAGACCTTTCTCGCTCAGATGATTGCCTCACCAGAGTCATCTGTCTGATGTTGTCTTCAACTCGTTTGGCTTCCTCATCGTTCTTTCACTTTGCCTGTTATTCAAGTGACTTTATCGTTTGCATTTACCAATGTATGAGTGATTGTAAGCAAAAAAACTTGAACTGTACACATCAAATTGATCAATCGTTTGTTGTCATTAACGGAAGAATAATCCAATAAGTAATCTTGTAATCTTGTAATCTTCACTAATCTATTGATTGACTTTTTGAGCCTGCTACTGGAACCTGTTGACTTTTCTCTTGTAGATTCATAAATTGAAATTTATCTATCAAGTACCTGTGACTGATGATTAGCAAAATTAAGTGCTTGATCATGGCAAGATTCATTTTTTGTTGTTGATGAAATTTGTTCACATATGGTATCAATCGATTGAGTAAACTTGTAAATATATTGGTGTGATGCGGGTGTGTCTCTGTTTATTATTGACTTGTTGACGTTCTTTCATAATAACCAAACAAAGGCAGAGAAGAATAAATTGTGTAGCTTTATAGCTATAACCCTGATTAACTTTATATCAAGTTGTTTGGAAAACTAATTCATCAAGTTGCATTTGTTGTCATTAGAATCAACAGATGTCTCTTCAGTCGTTGTCGAATTAACTTCATCGAAGTGGCATCAGTTGAAAAGTTCACATCTGCTTGCAAATGGAATACTGAATTGATACCATTAATAGGTTCTTTAACCTTGAAAATTCCTATTTCTACTAAATCAAATGAAATGTTGGTAAAATGTGATCATTTATATGAAAATGAGTTAAAAAAAGGATTGAAAATTGTCCCAAATATCAATTGAAGTAACATCGCCGTTAACTTGAAGTACCCATGTGAGCCGATAGACAATGAAGCAGATGGGACAACAGGTGCATCTTTCACTTAGTTCTTTTCACACACATACAGGGTGAATAAGTTTTTGCCGTTTCAAACAGAAGGAAAAGAAAATATACAAGAAGAAAAGAACTTTATGTGAACAATAGAAGAGAAGAAGAAGAACATTTTACCCTTGTGGCGTGAGTTGGGTGTTCAGTACCATGGAACCATTAGAAAGGACTAAAGTTGGGGTTATTTTTAATGGACGACCAATTTTGTTGTTGAATATATACTATTCTAACACCGTTAGAAACTCATGCAAAGTTGACATAAAAGATGAAAGACACAGCTGAAGGAAAAAGAGGAGAAAAGATAAATCTATTGTTCAAATGGTTGGGTGAATTATTCTTCCATCCCTATGTTCACCCCCTTTTTCTATCCTGTTTAATGTACCATTGATTGAGTCACTTTTACCAATGTTTCACAAGAACAATGACACTATCCTTGTTATCCAATTGTTGTATGATATAACTGGCAACTGTTACTGACCACAATCGTTATAACAACCATGACACTTTACTTGTATTTGTAATTTGTTGGACGACCCTACTTTCTCTTCCTCTCTCTCTCCATCATGACTCATCAACTTGTGTCTTTCTTCTTTTCCACTGAAATGTCCTTTGTGTACTTGAATAACACACACAGACACAAAGAATCCAACGGTTGCTTGCATACAGTTTGAGGGTGAATTGAACTTACACCATAAGCTTGGTGGATAAAAGTGCAGCGAGAAGAAGAAAAGAGGAAAAAAAAAGAAAGAAAGAAAGAAAGGACAAGATGAAGAAGGACCAAAAGTGGACTATTTTTTCAATTTCTCTACCCTGTCTATTATATTTGGCCTTGGGTGTAAGGCATGTGGTTGAAAATGTCCAAAATGTTTTAGCCTGTCGTGCCCTGTTGTACTCAACTGTGCTTAACTGAGTATTCATATTTGGGGGTTTGAGGTAGGCAGGGGAGGGAAACAGATGGAGGGGGAGAAAGAGAGAGAGAGAGAGAGAGAAAGAGGATGGAGGAAGAAAGAGATGAAAGAGAAAAGAGGCACAACTCACACTCACTTGCTTACTCACACACGGGAAAAAAGGAAAAGGGACACAACTGGCCTACCGCAGAGACCCCGAATGTAGACATGAAGACAAAAGGAAAAAAAGAGAGAAAAAGAAAGACAAGACACATCAATCCTCATTCCCCTCATACCATGAGCTTCAATCAGATGAAAAGCAATTTTTCCACTGTTCGTGTCATTTGATCTTCTTCTTCTTCTCCTTCTTCATCTTTCCTTTCTTTCATCTTTATCTTCTCCTTCTTCCTATGCAATCATACAAGGTGCATCCAATTCTGCAGCTTCTTTCATCCGTGTTTCAAAGACACGGATTTTGGCCCTGGACTCAGCTTCCGTTTCGCCACATGTTTTTGGCATTTTTTCCTGGCTTTTATTTTCTTTTCTTCCATTTCTTCCTTTTCTTTCTTTCTTTCTTTCTTTATTTATTTCTTTACTTCTTTCTTCCTATTTCTCTATTTGAACCTCCTCACTTCACTTCCATGCAATCTGTAGTTGGTTTTACCTTTCTTCTTCTTCTTCTTCTTCTTCTTCTTCACCGATGAAGATGCTAACATCTTCTTTCTCAATTGTCAATTGATTCTTGTCGTTTTTTTATTCTTTCTTCAATTCAACCAGGTAAAGATAAACTTGAGGATAAATTTTATCCGCTTCATCAAATCATCCTTACACTCATCAATGATGATGATGATGAGGCAGACTTTTAATTATCTTCTTTCCCCTTCTGTTGTAATTTGATCAACAATCAAATGAAATCATCTTCATTCAATTTAACTGTTTAAAATGTATTCAATCAATTGATAGACAAACTTTACTCTTATTAAAAGCACTTTACTCTTTCAACACCGTAATTTAATGATGAATTTGTTATTAATTATCAATCATCAGTTGAATTGAATTGAAGATTTCACTTAACTTGATATTTACAAGAAAAAAACTTTAATAATGACAAAGATAAAAGAATAAATTTTAAACTCATCTTTGAATGATGTAAATTAGTACAGTTGTTTTGTGTTTAATGATAACGATTAAAGTAGATAATTTTAGGTGAAACTTAATAAAACTCTAAGTACAACCTGTAAATTGAAAAAAAAGTCTTCTGTTGCTCGGGGAAAAAAGTTTAGTTTAAACCATCTGTTCATCTGGAGAAAAGAAAAAGAGGGAAAAAGGAAAATGACATACTTTAAAGTTACCATTGAAATGAAAGTAAATTCAATTTCATTCTCAAATAACTGTGTTAACTGGTTTTTCTCCCCACCTGGTGTAGATAGGAGAAGAAGATTTTACATCCATCAGATCAAGTGAATGATGAATAGATGTGAAAGTGTATGTATGTGTATACATTCATTCAGTCAATCCTATAAAAGTGTCTTTAGACCGTTTATCTGATTGATTTACTTGGCAAGTTTAAATCGGGTGAAAGAAAAAAATAAAATGACCAAGAAAAGAGAGAGGGGAAAAAATGAAGATTAAGTTACCAATGGAATCAACTGACAAATTCGACTACCAGTGGTGACCAGTGATGCGGATGAAAGTGCCACTCAAGTGATGCGGCAAAAGAAGATGATGGCAGATGAAGAGAGAGGGGAAAGAAAAGAGAAAGGTGAGAGATACAACAGATGAATCGATGAATGAAAAGATGGAACAAAAATGAAATGCATCATTTCATGGACTGATTGAGTGTAGTGATGAGTTTTGGAGGAGTGATGTCCATTGTGTGTCCTACTTCTCACAACTGTGAGTTTATATCAATGTGTGTATGTATGTATGTGTGTGTGTGTCAGTCAGTCTGCCTGTCTGTCACTTTGCCCTTTGATGATGTGATTTGTTTTGTCTGTGGATGCTTGTGACTATGTGAAATGTGGATTGTGTGATTGTGTGTATGTGAGTACAACCAGCTGCCTCATACTCATGAGTCATGAGTCATCCTCATGAAAGATCAAATCCTAAGTCACATTAACCTTACACTATTGGTCAGGTACTCATCGGTCAATGGTTACTACTATACAGTAACACAGTACATGTTGGTCGTATCGCTCAAAGTAACTTGTAGATAAAACAGGAAATGCTAGACAAATGCAAGCAGTCAATTGAACTGTCAACTGTATACTTTAACCACTATCAGTACATCACACAACAGTCAGGTCACACAAGTTACCATCACCAAATACTAGTCATATCATTGATCAATACTGATATTTGTGTGAATGTGTGACTGTGTTGCAATTTACTCAAGTAAAAATTACACTAACTACTACACCCAACCACCAATAAAGATACAACTACTCGTTATCACAAGTCACTAGGTTCATTTGACGTTGAAACTTTGCCGACCAAATTGTTCCATTTGAAGCATACAATTTCATCAACATCTTCATCAACATCATACACTTCTTCATCTTCTTCTTAAGTTTTTTTTCCTTAGAACGACTAATCAGTCTCATTCATTGACTACCATTAAAGTACAAGATCTAACCATTGATGATGATGAGTTTGATGAAAAAATTTCAACAAGATCATCTACAAACACGAGTAATTGACAATGTAATGAGAAAAAGATAACAACTTGCAACTTACTGTTGATTCGTTTTGGTAAATGCAATCACTTTACTTACACACACACAGGTGAAGGTACAGATAGACAGTTTTTTCTTTTTTCTTATTTATTTTTTTCCCCGTCTGTTTCATCTTCAACCCGCATCACTTTTTATCTCCATCTCTTGTCTCAACTGATTTTGATTGTACTTTTATTCTTGAAATAAAAAAATATTTTTTTCTTGCTTCAGGTAAAACTAATGTGGAATCGATGACGGAAAAACATATTACAAAAATATATATATCTATGATATAAAACATAAAAGAAAACTGGAAACAAAAAAAAATGCATCATCAGCTGATTGAGAGAGTTGTTGAGAGACACTTTGAAATTGCTTTGAGAGTCTGCGTCAAGGATTCAATCCCAACGAATCCTGGCCCAGTCTGGAACTTTTCTCTCTTTCTCTCTCTCTCTCTCTCTCTCTCTATTCGTTTTCTCTTCACTTCATCCTCAGTATTCACTTTGCCACTGTCTGAGTAAATTGTCAGTTGAATCTATCATTCTATCCTTCACTTCACATTGTTTATCAATAATGTCACATCTCATCTCATGACAATTATACCTTCCTTCTTCAACTTTTCAACTACTTCCATTTCCGGTCATCAATATATAATATCGTTTTTTTTGTATACACTTTGTTCTATTATACTTGTTCAAACTTTACTTATTTCATATCATCATCTTTAACATCTTGTCAACACTTGTGTATACTTTGAACTACTTGTACAACAACTTACATGAATATAAGTTGATTCAATTGTAATTTCGTCATTTGATACAACTTGGTCAGTTAAATCATCTTGCTCATCTTCCCATTGACACAGTCAGTATATAATCCAGTCAATATGAAATATATACCATCAATAAGTAATGAAAAAAACTTTTATCATCATATGGCAACAAGATTAAGTACTCAATTGACCATTTTCTTATTCATCTTCTCATCACTTACAGGTCAGTATAATGTCGAATAATGTTGATTAATTCATCATGTCAATGTTCTAACCGATTACTTACTTACTTTATTTACTTGTTGCCTTTGTTCCTTTCATTTACACGTTTAAATGATTGTATATTTTTTCCTTGCTATCAATTGAATGAATCATCTTGAAAAGTTATTCATCGATTTAACTGTTTGTCCATCCATGGATGACTCATATCACATTTGGTTAATTCTATTGGATAAAAGTCGATGAACGATTTTTTTCCATCTCTCTCTCTTTCAATCGAATGGAATGAAATCGAATTCCTTTTTGGTTTATTTTTTTTTCTCCCTCTTTTACTTTTTTGTCCACTTGGTGCAATTGTTCTTGCATTTTATGATTTGTCTTGCACCCTCACGTGTGACCAAAAAGAATGCCTTAGGGCGTTATGTGCCATTGAGGAAGGCGGAGAAGAGAGAAGAGAGAAGAGAGAAGAGAGAATAGAGGATGAGGATGAAGATGAGGATGAGGATGGGGAGGATGAAGATGAGGGAGAGAGAGAGAGAGAGAGAAAGTGAAGCAGAGTAAAAGTCACATTTGAGCTGTTATGTCTACAATGGTGAAAGTTAGGATGGATAAAAAGTTCATCCTCATCCTCTGTGTATTTGATTGGGGTGATGGACAATAGTTTGTCCTCTTGATTTTCATTGGATAACAGTTGAACAGTTGAACAGTTGAAAGTGATCATTTTTCCTTTGCTGTGTGTGAGTGTGTGTGTTTGTCCTTCCTTTTTACTGCCCACTTTTACTACTTTGCTTTTCTTGTTCTTTGTGAAAGTTTACTTTAACTGTCAAAGCGATCACTTGGATATAATTCATTCAAGTTTAAAACTTTTACTTTGCATCATGACACTTTGTCAATGTTGTACTCTATTCATTGTCAATTGTCTACTATTGTGTGACTAAATTTACCTTTTAAATTGTTTCATAATGAAAAAAGTAATATCCGGAAAAAGATAAATAAAAGTATTCACCTTTTAAAATGGTTATTTACTTTTAAATAGATTTATTTAACTGTTAAATGTTGTTTACTTTACATGACAATATGTGTTTAACTTTAACTTTTTCTTACTATTTAGTATCTTTTGATGGACAATGGACAGAAACAAGTTTGATATAACTTGAGTGTAACATCTTTTACTCTTTCGATGTTATCATGATGATGACACTTTTAACTTCCGCTCTGTCAAATTAAATAGTTGAATGAAGTTTACTGTTAGTTAGTTAATTGTCTTGTGTGTCTATTGATTGATTTGCAAGTTGGAAATTTACTTTTTTTTTCTTCTTCCTTTTTGCTGTTTTTAAATCACTTGACGGTGTTTTCCTGTCCTCGTAGTTGTGTTGTTAAGTAAATAATGAGAAAATAGATTCACACTATTCAACTGAAAGATGACTTTTCAATCAAGGTTAAAGTCCTTTGTATTGTGTTTTGTATTCGTGATGTTACTTTGTACTGTACTTGTTCTATGTTGTTGTTGTTGTTGTTGTTGTATTCTGATGATACAATGAAATTCCATTGTACATTATGTTGACAGGTTGTACTTTGAAGGTAAAAATTGAAGTAAATTTACTACCAAATAGTTTATTTAAATGTTTTGTCATTGCTTGTGTTTGGTTGAAAATACAATTGACAATATTTTTATAGATAATTTTACTTACATTTCTTTCTTTATCTTGTCAAATGTATAAAGAAAATATCTTTAAATTTGTGTCTCTGTGTGTCCAATGGACAAATAGATAATACTTATGAAAATATGAATTTTTTTTTTCTTCCATTGTTGTTAAAAAGATAAATTGTGATAAGTTGACCACTTTGAATAACTTTACCAGATGATTATTCATTCTCTTTAATTATAGTAAATGTCAAAGATAAATAACGATTTAGTAAAATATATATACATACATATATGTACACTTCATACTTGATGATGTTGATGCTTGAATGTCACTTGAATTATCATTTTATGTTATGAAGTTACTTAATTATACAGTGAAAAGATTTAAATGTTGACTTTTACTGTTGTTTTATTTTAACTTAAGTTGATTGATATTACTTTTATCATCATTTTTCACCTGTTTGTGTGTCTTTTAAAATATGCGTGTGTATTTTAAATGACACAATGTGAATTTGATCTCACCATATGATAAACATGGTAAATATTCACTTAATTATCATTTAACTATGTTTATGTTACACTTGATAATTGATAAGTTGTCATTTATTTATACAACTTTTATATCGTATACAAATGTTAATGGTTTTACTTGTAATCATTTAAACTGATTGTACTTGTGTGCGACAGTTAAATCAGTTGCTTTGATTTACTTTAATTATACAATTGAACTGTTTAATTGATATTTAAATTACATTCAATAAAAATGGATTAAAAATATTTCTTCTTCTTCTTATAAACTTTTACTTTAAAACTTTAATGGATTAACAATTATTCAATGGTACAATGAACACATACATCTTATGTGAAGATACTTATAACAAGCAGACTTTTTTTTTCTCTTCTTTCTCGACAATTTGTATGATGATTAAATTTACGAGTTCTTGTTCTGTTCTAATGCGTTTATTCAAGTTTACTTCTTCTTCTTCTTCTTCTTCTTCTTATTCTTTGTTGATTATTTTTACACTGATGATTGACGATCAATGTAATGACTTCGATGTAATTTTTGTACTTGTACTTTTATTCCATGTGTGTGTATGTATTTTTCTTACATGTTTAAAGGTACTTTTTTTGTTAAAAGAAGAAATCAACTCGATGAAAAGGAAGAAAAGAAATGAAAGAAGAAAAAAAATACTAATGTTGAATAGAAACTTATTGTATCCTTGTGTTAAATGTAAATGGTATAATGAATATAACAGACTTTGTAGGATAAATGAAAATGTATTATAGATGATGATGATGATGATGATTTAAGAAAGGATGATGAGAAGAAAATACTGCTTCAATGATTACCAGATGCTTTGGGTAGATGGATGACGAATTGAACTAACTGTTAGTTTCAGTAGGATGTTACAATAGTATATGTAACTTTTTTTTTCTCCCTTCTTTCTCTATCAAAGTGAAACTTGTGTATGTGTGTCTGTTAGACTTGTCTTGTGTGTGTGTGTTGAAGTTCTTTCTTTTTTTGTTGGGTTTAATGGTCCGCCGATGAAGTTTGAGAATGAAAATGTTTTTCTTTCTTCTTCTTCTTCTTCTTCTTCTTCTTCTTCTTCTTCTTCTTCTTCTTCTTCTTCTTCTTCTTCTTCTTCTTCTTCTTCTTCTTCTTCTATTCTTCTTCTTCTTCTTCTTCTTCTTCTTCTTCTTCTTGTCACCTTTAAATGTTAGCATCATTGTATTCAATGATCATTAAGTTCATCTTCTTCTTCTTTGTGATAAGTTGTACTGTTCTGTATGTCATTTGCATACACTGTTAACCCAGGATAAATATTTGAATGGGCCAAATGATTGCTACCGTTTTACATGTAAACTGCTACAACTTGAGAGAAAGAAGAAAATTCTAGTAAAAAGATATTGCAATGTATGAATGAATTGACTGGACACATTGACAAACAATAGAAAGATTGAATAGACTTTCAATGATTGGACTGAACAATTTTGTTTTGTTTTCTTATTTTTTTTTCACCATAAAATGAGATGAGAAAATTTGCATCTTTCACAGTAAAATAAAATTGGTCTTTGCAATGTCAATCTTTTGTATAATACTCTTTTATTTCTTTCTCTCTTTCATTCTGCTTGTGTCTTTGTCTATTTCATTCTCTCTTCTCATTTCTCTCCCCTCGATTTTACTTCATGCTTACAATAGTGTGTGCAGCTGGTTGACGGTGATACAGAAATGTTTGAAAAGAAAATGCTTTTGACACTGTGTGTGTTGTGTGTGTGTAGTGTATGGGTGTATTGTTAAAATGCCTCCTTCCACGTGCTGGACAGTGTGAAATAGAACAATAGAAGAACAGAACCTGAATAGAGAGGAAAACTGTTCACTTTACTCATTGAATGGAGGATAGAACTAACGTACGTAAAGTTCTATTGGCTGTGGATGGACTGTAACGTCGTTCGATTAGATGACAAAATGAAAGAAAAAAAAGACCCTTAAATGGTGAGAAAGTGAGAATTATGCTCAGTTTATTCTTCATCACTTTGACATAGCAAATACGGAGAAAATACAATTGACAACTGCCTATGCTTAAGTTTATTTGACTGACCAAATGGTTGACCAGTAGGCAAAATACATTTTCTTTCATCTCACTTTATTCTTTTCCTTGTATCAGTGTACTTTGCTCTTATTCGTTATTTCTCTAGATGTTTCTTTGTCACTTTGTCACTTTCTCACTTTGGTCATTTCCGGTGAAATCTACTCGGCTTCACTTGATGCCTGTTGCCTGTATTTTTGCCTCAAGTATAGTATGTGTTGTGAGTCACAGTTACTTTATTATGTGTTTGTCTCTCTTTCTCTACTTGTTTAGCTGTTTCATTCTTTCCCTTCATTCTCTTCTTTCCTTCCTTCAATCGGACAAGAAGAGATTTATCATTCATTCACTTACTCATGTCAATGTGTGTGTGTGTGTGTGTGTGTGTGTGAGTTGTTGTTGTGTTGGGCCAAGCGTATTTATCGCCTGCATCCTCAAACATTCAACTTACATTAGCTGTTAATGCAGTAATGCTGTTTCTCTCTCTCCTTATTTTTACTCTCTTATTTCAGCTTGAACTTCTTTCTTCTTATTACTACCACTAGTATTGCTCTTTTCTACTTGTTAACTTTACTACCTACTGTATATGTGTATACAATTTTTTTTCTATGTGTGTGTGTGTATCCTCATCCTTCATTCTTGTAAAATACTTACTTCATGGTCAGACAGGCAATTTTCAACACGTCAAAGGTAACCCACATCTGTGAGTATGTGAATGAACTTTTATTATTTTTTTTTCATTCTTGCTACTCATTTGTTCATCACTTTCATGTGACAAATTCAAATGTATTATTCACCTGAATTGTATGAATGTGTATGTATGTTGTATGTGTCATCATCTTCCTCTTCTTCTTTTTTTTATCCTTTTTTCTACCCGTATAATCGAATACACTCGTAATACATGTTTTTAAAAAAAAGCTTTTACATCAAATGAAAATTTATTTTACTGAGAATTTTTTTCCCTTTTTCATCAAAATTTTTTTTTTTTGTTAAAACTTTCAGTTAAATCATCATTGTTAAAAGCATTGTACTGACTTTGATACTATTTTTCTTTTTTAAACTTTGTCATCTTTAATATGATGAAATATGTTAATTGAATAACTTTGATGTTGATGTTGAAAAAATTTATGTGAAATACAATTCAATGTCACTTGTACTTACCTTGTCAATAAGATGATTCAGTTAACATTGATGATAAATCATATTCGATAGATGATGGTGTTCTTTAGTTCACAAAAGTTTTCAAAAGTTGTGAGTGAAAAAAAGAAGAAGATAAAATATACTCTTTCAATGTACAATGTGATTTTGTGATAATGATTTAGGATACAATTGTGTTCAATAAAATTAACTACATTTCAGTTGAAAAGTTCATAATTCAAAATGAATCAGATGTTCACAATGACACTTAATCAATTTGTAATGTATAGATTGTATCTAAGGATGAATTATTGTTGTATCTTAAAGGAGTAAAAAAAGAAGAAGAAGAAATATATAAAAATGAAAGATTTTTACACTTGACTTGTCAAGTGAAGGTATCTCGTTGATTCGACTTTAACTATATTTTATTGGCTTAATTTAGCTGACCATGTACAGTAGTAGTAGTATTGTTATTTTCTTTTGTGTTATTTTGTTCTTTTACTTTACTTTTGTTTGTGTGTGTGTCTTACTCAATGTATTTGATGAATGATCATCTTAATTCGTCTATATAACCAATAAACTAATAGAATAGAACAAGAACAGAACTAGAACATTTATCATTTGTTACTTACAGGCATCACTTTCAGGTCATTAGGGTAATCGTCAATCGTTGTGAAGAACAATAAGAATAATGTTACAAACAATTGTAATGTACATATATAGTAAGACAGTTGTTTTGGTCAATGGAGAAAGATTTTGTCTCCATTTTGAAAGATCATTTGTCTCACTACTTGACTCTTTTTTCTTTGCCTTTGTTTGTGTGTGTGTGTAAGTTGCTTACTAATATCATCATGTGAACAATTGATTATTTTCATTTTCATTTGCTCTTGTTATTGTTACCATTGTCATCAAATATTGTCTTGTTAATGACACAAGCTGATTTAACTGGCCAATTTGGATGGAAAAAATGTTTACTTGACTTAAGTTAAGTTAACTTTGACTTATGGTTTGATTTACCCCTTGACTTGGTTACTACTTGTCATCCTTTTAGTGATATATTATCATCAATGACATTGTGTGAGAACATTTTTTACTATTTCTTATCTTTTGCTTCTTCATTTACATTTGACTTAAATCATTTGCTGGTCACTTTGAAAGTGCACTTTGGTGTTTCTTTTGTTCCTTTTTCTTCTTTTTTTCTTCCTTCACAGGGTCAACGAAGATGGACACTTGATCGTTCATCGTTGATGGTTGAGTGTAAGATCAATTTGTGATTACTGTTGAAGAATCTTTCTTTTCTTTTTGCTTTCTTTTATGTTCTATTCAGTTCTTTCCTCTCTTTGTCATCGAGTAACAAAAAAAAAGAAACTCCTTTTCTGGTAAATGGAGAAGAACATGGATAAACTTTTTTACTTGTAACTTTAACTTTTCTGTGGTATAAAAAATATCACTAGCAACAATTGTAATCTGTCAAATTGTCTCAATGATCATTTTAACCAAAAAGTTGTCGAAAAGAATTTAAACTTACATTGAACTTTGATATAAAAGTTATTTCTTCTTCTTCTTCTTACACTTGAATTAGATTGATTCAGTTGTTCTGTTGGTTGAATTTTCTTCTTCCTTCATCTCATTTCTTTGTCATTAGAATGAACAAAATTACCCCCTTGTGTTAGTTTAAAATGTCTTCAGGTGAATCATTGTATATATATAAGAAGAAAGATGAAAAAAAAGAAAAAAAATTCTTTGTACCTTTAAATCTTACACATATTTGGGTAAATGTCACGCATGAACTTTTTTTTATCCTCCTGAAAGTTCTGACTTTGATATGATGGAACCAATTTAATCCTTTAAACTTACCCTTCAACTTTTCAACTGTCTGCAACTTTTTTTTTCATCCTTCTTCTTATATCAGAACATTATTTTTTTTGTATTCTTTGCTTACTTGGTAACCAGTTGAATGGTGAATTGTTTCGAGATGGAGAGAAAAAAAATTGTCTTCTTTTCTTTTGAATTTGTCTTTTTTCTCCAGGAACATTTTTTCCTCTCCATCTCATGTGTTCCATGGTTAAACATGATCAATGGATGTGGTCAAGTGAGACTACTACCAAAAAATACTACTGTACTAGCACATGTAAAGGTCATAAAGTTCACGATTGACTGTTCACACCCTTTCATTTTGATGTGTGATAATGATTGACTCAATTGTCAATTGAATGACACTCAACAACCTAATCATCAGACATCCATTCTATTGACTTGTTGTGAATTAATGTGATAACAAGTTGAACATTCAGTTGAAAGAACTTAACAAAGAACAAACAAACCAATCAACAAATATACAAGTAGTTGTTATCAGTTTACATGGAAAATGTTCAATTGATGATTGATATATCTTCATCTTAGTGGTTTAATCAACAGTGGTTTTATTTGTTCTTTTGTTTTCATACAATTGCTTTATTTTGTAGCAACAACAAGAACAACAACCGCATTTAATGCAATTGTTGTTGTTGTTGTTCACATTTGTTATGTCTACTTTGTTTGTCTGGCTTTTGTGCATTTGCCTTGTGGTCGTTACACAACTGTTATTGTCAGTATGTTTGTTGTACCTTGAAACAAATGAAAGATGAATTACACATGCATTGAACTTTACTTGTTGTTGTTGTTGGTATTATTATTTTTGCTGAATCAAATGATACCAAGTACAAGTATGTTGATAGTTGTAATGTTATTTTTCTACCATTGAATCATGTTGCTATATTAATTTTGATCATTTAAACAACATTGAACATTGTTACATTTTAGTCAGTTGAATTGTTCTTATTTTCACTTGTTTTGTCTGATATTTCTTATTGCTTTTTGTTGTTGTTGTTGTTTGTTTGGTGGATGCTTGAGGATGTAGTTAATCACCTGAGGAAAAAAGAATGAGAGGGCAACAACAAGAAGAAAACAAAAAAGGAAGGAAAAAAAAGAAAGAATGAGATGAGAAAAAAAGAAAGAATGAAAGAAAAACTACTCGACTAACAGTATAGAATAATAGGAAGGATGAAAAGAAGAATTCTATGCATGCTGGTTAATGTTTTTCCCTCTGTTATCCACACATCCCTTTTGTAACATGGTTGAACATGCAACATCCGCATCCTTTTTCTATCCTTATGTTACCGTTGTCAGTACTTGTAGTGTAATCCGATCAACTATGGCCCACGGTGTGTGTGTGTGTGTATTTGGTGGTTGTTTTTCTTTGGGTGTCTTTGACTTGTTCTCATTTCACTTCTTGAATCTTCTTTTCTTCTTCTTCTTCTTCTTCTTCTTACAACACTTTGACATCTGTTTGGGTACTTTTTATGATTTAATGCTTACCCTGCTGTTTGACTTGACTGTTGTTGTTGTTGTTGTTGAACCTATGGTACATTGCTTACTTGTTTCATTAATTCCACTTGAAGGTTGATGTAAAAACAATAGCTCAAGTGACTTTTTTTTATCTTTCTTTATTTATTTTTTTCTTTATTCCTGTTTACCCTTAAAATGATATTTTTTATTTATACACAACTTTTTACCATTTTTTTCACTTGAAACTTCGATTGACATTGCATTTTGATCAATCAATTGATACCAATTGATATCTGATGATGATAATGATGATGATGATTTGAATGAACATTATTTTTTTACATTTACTTCAAGTATCTTTCATCAATTGTCAAATAGTAAATGTTTATGTGTCTTATTACACAATGATTGTACTGTTGATTGGTGTAAATTGATTATGATTATCTTTGTTAAGTTTGAACAAGTTGTATTACGAATGTTGATTTTATTGAAAGAAAAGAAGAAAAAAGGAACAAATGATAATAATGCATTTTATGTGTAAATGACATAACGTTGAACGAAACTCAAGTACACACTTTGAATTGTTTGTCCTTTGATGTGGATGAAGTGATTGTACTGATTGTACTGTCCAACATGTTGAACTTACCCTTAGGCTGTAAGTACAATTGAATGGCAATTGAAAGGAATCATCCTTTTTTCTTTCTTTCTATCTTTCTTTCTTTGACCATAGAAAATTTATTTATTCGCTCAAATTGGTCAAGTGATGTTGGATCTTTCATTGTTTTGCTGATGTTTTAGACTCTTGATAGATCCACTTGAATGGTAAAATGAAATGACTTGTCTTATTTTCCAATGTTCTCTCATTGATGGAACATCACTTTTGTACTCTTCGAGTGTGTGTGTACTGTTCTAGTACTATATTCTGTATTGTACATGTTTGTTCTTGACACATCAAGTACCACACTAGTTGTAAATGCGTGAAATATGTTCTTGTTCTTTTTTTCCCCTCTTCTTCTTCTTCTTCTGTAGAATATTTGCAAATGTCCAAATGCATTTTCGTTCTGGTGTCTGGTTGATGTTCACCAACTTAACACCCGCCGGCATCGTTTTATTCTTCATCTCAAATTCTATCCGATTGGACATTCAAGCAAATTGTTCTTTCTATTCTTTTTCTATTCTTTTTTTCCCTGCTTTATTTCTTACCTTGTTTGAATTTGCTTGAATTTTCACCCTGAAAGAACTGAACGGATTTGTACATCAAGTGACAAATTTGATTCTATTTTTTTTTTCTTTTATTTCTACTTGTATACTTCTTACTTGTTCTCCATTTGTTCATCTTTTCCTCTTTTTTTTCTATCTTCACCCTATTTTTGTCTGATTCTCGAAATATCATTTGTGTTCTATTGTGTAAAATTCTCTTAGAAGATCGGTTGACACGCTCGAATTGTTCCTAAGGAGATTTTATTTTCCTTCGACAAGCTTACATCATGATGACAATCATGATGATGATGATGATGATGATGATGATGATGATGATGGTTATGATGTAGGAGTAAAGCTGCATCATAAGATATCATCATGTGATTGGTTTTACTGTGGAATCATTTGTCATGTTTAGCTGATGACATTTTCACTTGATAATATAAATTCATCTACTTTAATGTGACTTTTGGTCTTTGATGTCATTATTAACATAATTTTATTTTCTTCTCTTACTCTTACAACAGATGGAAAAACATTTACACCATCAACTGCATCAATTTCATATTCATCATCTACTTATCAAGATGATGAATCAATATCTAATTTACAATTAGATACAAGTAATAATTTTAATGGACCAACATTTTTAGATAAATTTACTGAACAACAAATAGATCCAACAATACATACTTCTATTTCACTTCGATGTGCTGCATCTGGTGATCCATTACCACAGGTAACTTGGTTACTTGATGGTGATCAAATTGCTGAAAATAATGCACGAGTAAGAAGTGGTGATTATGTTACAAGAGAATCAGTTGTCGTGGTAAGTTGATCAAATTTATTTATCAAGGTGACACTGATGATGATGATGATGTTGTTGTTGTTGTTCTTTGATACAGAGTTACGTTAACATTTCCAATGTCAAAGCTCAAGATGGTGGTCAATATGTAAGTTGATAACAGATGATGATGATGATGATGATGTTGATGATTAAAATTATAATTTAATCAACAGGAATGTACAGCTAGTAATGATGTTGGACAAGTTAAACATTCTGGACGATTAGACATCTTAGGTCCTCCACACATTCGTCCAATGGATAATGTATCAGCTGTCGCTCGTGAACCTTTTAAAATTCGATGTCCATGGACTGGTCATCCGATCAGTTCTATCCATTGGGAAAAAGGTAAGTACACAAGTTTCAAGTTGATTTAATTACATTATTTTTTTTATCATCAATTGATGTTACTCTTGATAATGTCTATCATTCACTTGATATCATTTACACTGTTGAATTGATTTGATTTAATGAGTTACACACTGTTATGTTCACTTCGTTAAGTCAGTACAAATGAAATTTTTCATTTGAACTCAACCTGTCTTCGTTTTATATATATATATATATATATATATATATATACTTGTGATTAGTTGTAGAAGTTTCAAGTGTTCACAACAATTGATCGACTTTTCAAAAGGATAAAAAAATATATATAAGAAATAAAGTAAATAGCTTACACAAGGAAAACTCTTGACGATAAAAATGGTGAAAATAAATTGAAATGAAAGCTTGTTAAGGATAACTTTCAACTGACTTTAATAAGTATCTTGCTGTGTTCTGTGTGTGTTTCATTTTCAACTGACGGTATAAGAGAGAGAGAGAGAGAGAATAGTTGTAGATGTTCTATCAAAAAAGTTCTAAAAAATGAAAGAAAAGTTCTACTTTTTCTTCTTCTTCATTGATCTACAAAAAGCACAACTATTTTTTATACTATTTTCTTTCAAGTACTTCATTAAATGTAAAGATCTTTTAAATCGTTTTGTTCAAATGTTTTCTTTTGTACTTTTTTTTCTTCTTCTTCTTCTTCTTTTGCTGACAATTTATAAATTTACACTGCACAGTTTCTTCTTGTTGTTAAAAAAGTTCAATTTGATTTACTTTTTGTTGACTTTGTTGTATATTTGATACATTTTCTATATGTTTACACACAATCGATTTAACTGATATCATTGATGTACATTATTTTGATTAATCTATTTGATGTTGATGCAATTTTTAATCTTCTTTTTTTCTTCATCAATGATTAAATTGTTCACCACAGACAAAGTACAACTTCCATCCAATCATCGACAAAAAGTTTATCCAAATGGAACACTTATTATAACTGATGTGGATAAAATTGACGAAGGTTCATATACTTGTATTGTCATAGCTAAAAGTGACAATAATAAAATAAAAACAGCTAATTCAACATTTTTCATGTCTGTTCAAGTGAAACCAGAAATAGATCCATCAACATTTTCTAATTTACCTCAATTAGAAGGTACACGAGTGATGATATTTTGTTCAGTTAACAATAATCCAGATACACCAGTAACATTTCGATGGTTTAAAGATGGTTCTATCATTGGACCAACTTCATCATCTTCATCATCTTCATCCTCATCTTCTAAAGTACACAGTGTTATGTCTACTCTTGCATCACCTGAATATTCGGGTATAAATGTTGTTCAAATAACTGAATTTTCATCAACATTGATATTTGAACCATTAAGACCTGATCATCGTGGTAAATACACGTGCCAAGCATCTAATCGAGCTGGATCAGTTGAATATTCACGAAATCTCATTGTTAAAGGTAAAGATTAACATTTGTTCTTTTATTCATTTTATTCTAATTATTTTCACTTGAATTCATGATGATGATGATGATGATGATGATTTGTGTATTTAAATTAAAAATAATCTTACATCATCATGTTTAACAAGTAAACAAACTTATACCATGATGATAAAATAATGTTGTTAATACTGAGTATTATTATTTTATAAAATATTTAATTGATATCATTAAAAACACTTTAATCAGTTTGATGATTATTGTGTCAATTTTTAATCAATATAAATTTTTTACAATGAAAAATTATCTTTTTATCAAAACATCATCATACAATCATGTAATTTATCTAACAGAATAAATAAACATGTACAAATATAATATGTATATTTAGTAAAATTATCCTAGATAAATATTTAAAATCAATTGAAAGTAAATCAAATTGTGAACTTTACTTTACTTTTACTTTGGTAGATAGATGAAAATTAAGTAAACTTTATTCATTACTGATGATTGTGTAAATATTTACAAATATTCAAATGAACATTCATGATGATGATGATGATGATGATGATGAATATAATTTTATCTTAACAAAAGTTAATATATATACAATTTTGTTATTGATGATGATGGATATTATCTTTATCTCTGTCTGTCTGTTTGTTTAAATCGTTTAGTGCCTCCCAAATGGATAATTGAACCTCGAGATACTTCATCGTTTAAAAGGAAAAGATACCATCATTGATTGTCAAGCTGATGGATATCCTAAACCAACTGTCAATTGGTCTAAATCAGAAGGTATAATAATCAATTATATTTTATTTTATTTTTTTCTCTTCCTATCATTTGATTTAACATGACTAACATTTGAGTTATCATAACTAATACTATTTTATCGATTGACATGATGAATCTTCATATGTGTTAAAGTTAATTGAATAAATACTGTGTTATTTTGTTATTGTTATCTTTAGATAGATCAATGTTATTCTTTCTATCCATTTGTGTGTCATTGTTTATCTTGTACACTTGTTATTATTTCATATCAATAGATATAAATAGATATTCATCATCATTGTTATAATTATTATTATCTCTTTATTTTAGGACCAAATGAAACAGGAGAATTCAAAAGTATTATCATTGGTAATCGTATTAAAGTATATGATAATGGTTCACTTGCAATAAATTCAGTTGAAAAAAAATGATGCAGCTTCATATTTATGTCAAGTTTCTAATGTTAATCGTACTGGTCTTAGTAAAGTAATTAAATTTACTGTCAATGGTAAGTAAACTAATTGAATAAGAAGAAGTAAACAAATAATAAACTTGATAAATATGATTATTTTTATTTACTTTTTCAGTTCCAGCAAATTTTAAATCAAATTTTCGAGTTGAAACTGTTCGAAAAGGACAAACTGCTACAATAAAGTGTGAAGCTGAAGGTGATAAACCATTAACAATTACATGGACTAAAGATGGATTACAGTTAAGAGTTACTGATGATAAAAGATATGAAATAACTGATACACATACTAAAGATGGATGTTATTCCATATTAACCATTAACAATGTTGATCGACGAGATTCTGCAAGATTTACTTGTACAGCTGCCAATTTTTATGGTAGTGATAAAACAACTGTTCAAATGGTCATGCAAGGTAAGTTATTTCTTCTTCTTTTTTTCGTCCAAACATCTTGGACAACATTTTGTTAAGTATATTTGGTATTTTGTTCTATTTGGTTCTAGAACCTCCGGATGCTCCTGAAGGTGTCAATGTATCACATATCGATGGTCGATCAGTGATCATTTCATGGACATCATCTTATTCAGGTAAATCAATTAAATGACAACAACTTGTATGAATAATGTTTCTTCATCAATTTATCCTTATTCAATCAGGTAATTCACCAATATTAAAGTATTTAATTCAATATCGAAGTGATTCATTTTCATCAACTGATGGATCAAATGTTAATCGATACATCAATACAACAGTAGCTGGTGATGATACAAATGTTAATATAAATAATCTTAAACCAGTACATAAATATGAAGTTCGAATATTTGCAATAAATTCAATTGGTATATCAAATGAATCAGAAAAGGATAACATTTGAAACTGGTGAAGAATCTCCTGGTGGTCCACCACTTGTAATTAAAGCATCAGCAATATCATCATCATCAATTAAATTAACATGGAAACCACCACGTATTGATTTACAATATGGTAAACTAACAGGTTATTATATTGGATATAAAATATTTGATTCATCAGATAAATATATATTTAAAACAATTCAAATTGATTTATTTAATAATTTTACTGAAAATACAATATTAAGTGGATTAAAAAAATCAACAAAATATGCAATAACAATTCAAGCATTTAATTCACGTGGAACTGGTCCATCATCTGAAATAATCGAAGTACAAACATTAGAAAATGATCCACCACCAACACCAATACTTAAGGTTTCATCATCAACGATATCATCAATTAATCTTACTTGGTCATTTATTAATTCTAATGATATCGATAATGTAATTTCATGTCAATCAATGATATCACCCTCATCACCATCATCATCATCATCATCATCTAATATACAAATCACTGGATTCATCTTAAATCGTAAACAATATGAATCACAACATTGGGAAGAACTTGTTCTATCATCTGATGTATGTTCACATACATTCAATAATTTAGCTTGTGGAAGTAAATATGAATTTTATTTGATTGCATTCAATACAATTGGTAAATCAGATTCAAGTAATATTGTCATTGGTAAAACAATTGGTTCATTACCAATGGCAGCTGATAAAAGATTATTTATACGTAATAATACAACAACTGCATGGTTATATCTTGATCAATGGAAAGATTCATCTTGTCCGATAACATCATTCGAAGTATCGTATAAACCTAAACAGTCTAAAAATACTAAATGGGATAATATTAAAATATTCGATATAATCAACGATAAAGTCTTAACTTTGAATAATTTACTTGATGATACAATTTATGAAGTTAAAGTAATTGCAACAAATCAAGTTGGTTCAACATCACAAACGTATATATTTTCAACATCAATTATTCAACCTAAAATTCCATCTGATTCATTGATTGAATTTCAACCAATTATATCAGATTTAACATATTTATTAGCTATATTATTATCATTTATCATAGTAACATTAATAATTGTATCAATAAGATTTTGGATGATGAAAAAAACGACAACCAATTTGTTCATCACAAAGTACATCACAAAATTTATACGGTAATGTTTATGGTATGTGATTGATTGTGATTAATGTTAATTGATAACTGATTAATTTTTCTTTTTATCCTTTAAACAGGTCTAAGTGATTTAAGTAGTAATAATTGTGCAATGAAGAAAATCAGTGATGTCAATTATACTGATTGTGGTGGATTCGAAGATAGACCAGATTGTTTTAATGATGATGATGATGATGATGATGATAACAAAACTTCACCCTGTACTAATGGTAACAATTCTACTTATAATGATAATAATATTCAATCATCAATTGATTCATGTGGCATTTTAAATTCATCTTCATCAACAGTATCTATGTGTTTATCCGAATACTTTTGAATTAACTAAATTAACTAATGGTAATGGCCATTTATCAACAACATTGCCACATGCATCACATCATTTAACTTTACATCGATTAAAAGGACATCCAATGATTCAATCATCTAATGGTAGTTGTAATGATGTTCATACAATTGTATCCAAGAATAATGGTGTGATTGGTAATAATTTAGTTGACCATTTGAATCATATTGGTATGCATATTGCTAATTCATCACATTTAATTGATTACACCGGCAACAATGGTGAACCAATGTATGCGACAGTTAAAAGGACACCAAGAGCACCAAGAAACAATACAACTATTGAACATAATTCGTGTCATGTTTATCAATATCCATTGACAATTAATAACTTCAGTCATATTGATAATCATACCTTGTACAATGATCACAGCAACAACAACACCATCAAGTAATACTACGACTAGTTCTACTCCACCTTCTAGCAATGAAACTGAATCTTGTGCATCTTTAAATTCTACAACTAATGCATTCATTGGTTAAACTTTAATTGATTACACTTCAATTGATTTTATTTTATTGTCTTTTTCGTACTTGTCATAATTAAAGTAATCATAAAAAATGAACATTCATGTATTTTATATGATCGTTTGAGTTCGAGTACAAATTTTTATTGACGTTTCAAGGAAAAATCGTGTGAAATTTATTAAAGAATACTCAGCAATGACAAAGAACAATAAGTTATCATTAGTTGTTCACCTCAGGTTGTTCGATAGTTCATCTGTCCATCAACGTCTTGAGGTCGCAGTGGTAATCACAGTCGATTATCGAAGAAATGATCAACACCATAAAGTGTACTAGGATCCGCTTTTTCAAATACCACTTTTACTGTACTTGCATTTAGACTTGGTCTATAGAAGGAGGAGGTGTTGGGAGAGATGTAGTTGTTGCAATTAGGTATCGTGTTAGGGCATGGCTCTATCTTCGATAGTGCGGATGTCGCCGCTAAGTTCGATCCACACATGTTTGGATACTGATGAAGATCATATTCAGTTGGAGTTGAACCTTCAATATGGACTTTAGTGGCACAACATTGTCGATTAGAATACCCCATGAATTTATGATACTGATGTGCAAAAGCATCCTTTGATTTACAACAGAAACCATACAAATCTTCAGTTGTTAATCCAGATTCTTTTGGACGATTAAGCCTTTCATACAGGTTGTTGACTGAGAAGAAATATGGAAATTCTTTTGTGAATGAATGACCGGTGCAATTGGAAATAGTGTAAAAGTCTTCAGGAAATTTGGCATCTCTTCTTCACACCAAAATAAATCGGACTATCATATCTCAAATCTTCCCCAGCATTATCTGTTTTCGATTCAATTATACCAGATGATGGTGGACAAGTTCGGTAGTTAAGTTTACCAGAGAATCCAGTGACATCAGCATGGCCAATAATTTCAGGTTCACAGTTTGATATTCCTTTAGCTGATCGTCTTCGACAACAAGCAGGACTATCTGGTCGAACAAAACTATTACCAATTCTCCATGGAGTTTGAGCACCAGATTGACCACAACAAAATTTAGATGGAAACTTAGTA
>JASXTE010000059.1:0-174551 GCA_030280995.1 Hemileia vastatrix | reverse complement strand
ACTGATGACAGATAGTGGATTTCAACCAAGTTTCAAATTGCTCAGAAATAATCCTCATGTCTCACGAAACACTTTAAAACATGCAAGTCGAATCCCTCAAAGTACATCTTCCATGCCGTTTAATACATTTTTCAACTCACCTAATTTGCCAGATAACACCAATCCGATGATTCAATCACTTTTAGCTGAATCTCTGTCAAATGGTAACCGTTTTAACGATTTACTAATGTCAAGTTCACCAGTTGATTCACCTGTCCATTCATTCAAGCCACTCAGGTGATTCATCCAAACAGTCCATGAGTGCATCAACAGGTGTCAAAAATGGACACAAGTAACTCTCTTCAATCGTTTCTAGCATCACTCGCCCTACCAAATTCAGGGTACAGTATTCACTCTCCATCCTCATCTTCTTCTTCTTTTTCTTCCCCTGCTTTTATGTTTGAGCCGATGCAAATGATACCGCCAATGAGTACTATTGATCAACCGAGTAAAAATCCATTGTCTATCGATGCATTAAACAGCGTTCAGTCACAGATAATTCCATCCAACTCTTTTATCTCGACCAACAGCATCGATCAGCTACATCAAACTCCTCCACATCAACCATCCAATTCAGGGGGTCTTTCAAAAGTATTTAAATTTTCACAGCTTCTTTCTACCACCGGCAATCATGTCAAGTCTCTCTTTGAAGGTTCTAACAATGGTGCAACTGTTACCAGTAAAGTACATCCTCAACATCAACACAAACATCTACAAAAACATCAGTTACAACAAACTGCTAGTCATGATCATCTGCTGGCACCTGGATCAAGTCGTTTCATTTTCACGCAATCTGAATCGAATGGTAATTTAGCTGTTCCAAGTTTACTAAGCGTTTCGAGTCAACAGTCACACTTAACACCCATCATGACTGAATTTAACCAACTTCCGGCTTCTATTCAGAATCAAATTGCTAGTCAACTCGGACTAAGTGCACCGTTAAAACAAAGTCAAGTTAATTTGCATCTTTTAACCGGTTCAAGTTCACCTGTTTTTAACTCGGATGAGACAAGTGTCAATTTGGACAATGAATCACTTGATCCATCAAACAAGCCATTTGTCACGGAAGGTGCATTCGGATTGCCCAAAATCAATCCAACTAAACACAAAACACAGATTTCTCTGGATGAACAGCCACCAACAAGTAATTTCCATACACAATTGCCCAACCTTTTGCCATCTAATCATCTGATTTCTATTCAGTCATCAATGTCAACTGGCAACAACGATCAATCAGCATCCAAGTTGAATCAAGGAAATCAAGGGAATCATCATTCTCTTCAACAACAACAACAGCAACAACAACAACAACAACAAAAACAACCACAGCAACCACAATTGCAGGTCAAACCAATGCAACAAGCTCAATCGCAAATTCACAGTCAAATAATGATGGCTAAGTTTCCTCAAGCGACAAGTACCTCTTCTGCTTCACAAGGTAATTCACTAATCAGTGAATTGAATAATTTAATGAGACACAACTTCTTCACACGTTCTCGATCTCCATCCAACTCTCATTTTGCTTCGTCCAATGCTATTGTCAACAATTTTCCTGGTCACAATGGACAAGTAACAAGTGACCAACGTTTGTATCCACATCCACATCACCATCAACAACAACAACAACAACACCAGTATCATCAAAATATGCAAGCATCTAACAATATTCACTCGGTGACACATGGACCTAAATTTCCTGCCAATCCGTTCACCTGGTTGACAAAAACAATTACCCAAAAATCCACTAGAAAGTTTTAACCTGATGACATCATCTTCATCTCAAGGATCATCATATGCATCATTTGCTGAACCTCCAATTGACCCTTCGTTGCAGTCACCCAAGCGAAGAAGAAAAATTTTTGGCCAACTGAGTAAACTGTTCAACCAACAATCACAATTGCCTCCTGCTCTTGAACAACTGATTCAAGAACAACAAAGAGCATCCGCATCTGAACCTCGTCGGATAACTTCACTACTTCGTTCACCTCTTCAATCAGTGGCGAAAACTGAATTAAATATAATCAAACATGTCATGGAAAACTTGGAGAAAGATGCTGTTGAACAACAATTTGACATCTTCATTATCTATTGAACCTACTGTACCGTCTTACTTACCTCTCAACTTACCCAAACCGACTTATTTTCCCCAAACAATAACTTTGGCATCAACGTTTGCCGAAGCAAATGTCACGAAAAGTCAAAACAAGGGACCTCCAGTTGAAATAACTTCATTCGACAGAAGAAATGATGATCTTCCTGAAGAAGAAACTGAATGGATCGATGAACATCCGCATTCAATTAAACCATTTTTCAACTCTGTTCCGAATATTCATTCACTCGAGCAATTGACAACTGAGTCAAGTGTATCATTCAATTCATTTAAAGGTAGTCAACTAATTACCAATGATACTTTTGTTCCAATGATCAATCCACCCAAAAAACCGATCTAAACGACAAGCTATATTTCCACCCGATATGAATGGACGATTTGTAGCTCCTCGATTACCATTCGGATCACCAGTTCATCCATCAGGTGCTTTTCCTTTGATGTTTCCACCCACTGTAAATGCACATTCAGGTGACTTTGCTCATGGTGATTTGGGTAACTTGTTTGCCTCATCCAACAACAACATCTTCAAATCTATTTCATCACCTAGAATATCCAATAAATTAACAATGGGTCCAGATCCCAAGACGTTTAATCCAATGGGTCGATTTTTCCCTTTTCGCAATAACTTACATCAAAATTTGGCCGAATCATCGCCACCTTTAATGATTCCATTCATGTCCCATGCGAATCATGGTGCCGGTGGGAACAAGATGCCATCAACAATGGTTAAATTTAATGATCAACCAGCATTAACTCACCTACCAAATCCGTTTCCCACAGTTCCGCTTGAATCATTTGATTATGAAAGCATGAAATCAGCCATCGAAGCAGTTCCTCTTCCAAATGTCCTAAGTCCTCCGGGCCACGGTTTATCACTTCATCATCATCACCATCCACCACCACCTCCAAGATCTATGATGAAAGGACACTCAGATCATTTACCACTATTAAATCATCTTCATCAAGGTTTGATCGGTCACAAAAATTCACCTGCATCTCATTCAGCCTTGTCATCTAATTCCAAGGGAAAAGTTCTCCCACTAAAAATCTAACATGGTTGTTGCAAACGTTTACTCCAGTGAGCCTCTTTCACCATTGAACAACAATTTACTTGCCACTTCATTTCCTCCTCTTAAGTACGATGCTAAAACTGGTACTTTTTACGAACCATTATTCGGTTCTCACAATACCAGCTTCTTTGACCATGAGTGACTTTTCTTCTCCTCCCATGCATCGAAATTACATGAAAAACCATTCACCCAGTTCTTCAAGTGGCAATAACAATGTCAAGTCTCTCGGTCCTAAATACAAATTTGTCCCTCTTAAAGAACCTTCCACATCGGGTGTATCATCTGTCCCAGCTGGAAGCAGTAACCGTCATTCGACACAGCCAATCAATTCTTCACGAGCTCCGCATCACTTTTCCGCTGGACCAGCTTTGCCTCTCAACCAAGTGACATCTTCTTCCCCCTCCAATGAATTACAAAAACCTATGCTGATGAATTCAATTGTTAACAACAACATGAAAAGTAATAGTAACAATCCTGGAGCTTCGATGATTTCCTATGAATACTTGTTTAAAACCAATTCCATTGGGTCCGAAATTAGCTGGTTTACCTAAAAGGCCACCTTTGAGAGATCGAGTACCAGTTTCGGCGGTCACCGAAGTGTCCTACGAACGAGTAAATTTACCAAGTCTCAAGGACTCGAATGAAAATTCACTCACCTCCAATAACAATGGCATTCCAAGTGGAAACTATGGCAGTAAATTGATTGATACTTCGACCCTCGTTAAAGAATCCAGTAACAATAAAAGAGACAAAAAGCCTCAAGCCTCGGTCCCCACCAAGGTCACTTCATCACCTCACAATCCAATTCCTTTATCAAATGTAGCTCCAGTCTTCTCACCTGATCATGGATCTACTCATTCTACACATTCTAATCGTTATCATGTAAATTACAATGAGGCACCACCCATTAAATCAACCATCGAATTTTTCCAACCTGAAATAATTCGTAAACAACCTTCTAAATCGCCCAATGTTAATTATGACAGCGATTATCGGATTAATTTAAACAACAACCAGTTAAAGTTTCATCAACAACACATGTACCTTCGGAAGATGATCTGATGTCGACACCATTACAAAAAGAAGTTGAAGATTTAATCGATCGTAAAAAACAACATAATAATACCTACAATGATAATAATCTTACTTACTCTTATCAAAATGGTGACATGAATGACAGTACTTTGGACAAAGTACCCGCATCGACACAGGTTGAACAACCTGTCAATCATCAAAATCATGACAATGTTCAATGGCAACAAAAACCACTTAGCAAACCTATTCATAATGCTCAAGATGTTCCCAGTTTGTTTGACCAGGATATGGACCTGAAGTACCTATCACTGCCAATGTTCAACCTGAACATAGACCTATTTTCCCAGAAAGTGTTTCTCACTTTATGAAACAACCAAATGTCAACATTCCTCGTCCTCAATCTTACAATCCCATCACTCATCCTCCTTCTTCACATCCTCCTCCTCCTCCACCTTCACCTCTCCCTTCATCTCCTTCGGCAGGTTATGGACAAAAATTGTCCGTTCGAGTCCCCTCAATCAGCATTCAATGATATCAATATGGCCAAACCTACTCATAATCCAGTACCAAAGAACCAAGTTTGGTGGAATGATAGAAATTCTGTCAACGTGCGTCCACCATACTCTCAAATGTATCCAGCTGAATCATTTGATCCAAAAGTCACTGCCAGTCCATTTTCATCAACCACTGAATTTCCTCAATGGATGAAAACGGACTTTAATAACATGCAACAACCAAATTCAAACAATTGGAATGATGCTGATAGAAATTCACCAACTCCTGTTTACAAGCCTGAAAATGAAGAGGAAAAACAAGACTACTATGATTCAGATAGTAACAAACAACATCAACAACAACAACAACAACAACCAAACGAATCAGTTGATCCTAGACCCAAGATAACATCATACAATTTACGAAGTAAATGAAAATCATGATCAAAATAAATTTTATCAACCAATATTCCCTATGAACAGCCTCAAATGACCAATACTTTGGTTTTCTTCCACAACGATGGCTCCATTCGATTCACTTAACAATCATCACAAACCACTCTACGATCAGAACGTCGAATACTTCGATACTGATTCCAAGGGAACCAACGAACTTGACAATCACCGGTTAATGTAGAAATGGAACCAGTTTCGTCCAATCCAATCGAAGAAACAACCACCACACAGGAACCAAAGAAAATTTCACTCTTCAACAAACGACCTGGACATCAGTCTTTCGTTGAAAGATACAAAAAGCCGAACACTTTCGGTATCAATCAGAACAAGATCAACATGATCAGTAGTACAACACCCATTCCAATTTCTTCAACACTACCAAGTGTCACATTCAATGACATTGTTGATCCAGCCACAAATTATGGCTCACGAATCAATTCAGGTCGAACTCCTGTTATTTCGGTCAAAGCATCAGTCACTACATCAATAAAGCCATCAGTTACTTATCCTTACCAAGCAAAGACAACACCAGCCACTGTCAAGCCGACAGTTCGGTTATCTTCTTTCGGACGAATTGCAGCAAATTCTAGAACGACAGCGCTAGTTCGACGACAACAACTACTACTACTACCACAGACCTACCCATGGAATACAGTGACGACGAACTGGATTCCATGCCACCAGCAATAATCAAGTCAACAGTGACTTCGTCTACCACCACTGTTGCTCATCGTCAAAATTAATTAATAACAAGCTGATGAAGCTTCGAAATCGTTTATAATGGCAGTTGGTCATCATCATCATCTTCGACAACGTCAACTGTTGCTCCACCAGCAACAAGTAAAGCAACCACTAACTCCAATCTATTTACCGGGCGTGTAAGCAGCCTCCCTGATATTGGTTTACTGGATGTAGAAGATCCAGATGAAGAAGAATCCATCATAACAGATGACATCAATAATGATGTCGCGAACTTTGGTTCTTTCTCGTCAACAGAGTCGGCTGTATCAGCTGCTCTGGTGGACGTGACAACTGCTTCAACTCCTTTGATAATTGATTCAGTTGCAATTAATGCTAATAAGAAAGTTTACACTTCATCCAGTGGCGGATCACTGAATGCTCGTCTCAGTTCTCAACGGTTAAAGAATAATGAACTGTTTAATTTTAAGTCTAATCGAAATTAACTGTAAGCTTTTCCTCATTTCTTCATCTTTTCTTTCTCCTTCTTCTCCTCTTTTTGTCAAATCTTTTATTTTATGTTCCACTAGTTTATTAGAGTTGCACTTTGCAAATGTCTATCACACCATTTTTCGCTATTAATTTTATTTCATTCGGAATCGACTGTTACCCTATGAAGACCTTGAAATGACGGTTGACAGTGTTCAAAGCCAAATTCAATGATGAATCAATAAAAGAATCGAAACCTCATCAGAGTAATTAATCGGTAGACCATTTTTTCACTTAACTGTTTGCATTTTTTCGCAATTTATAAAATATCAAAGTAAGTGCAACAATCATTAGGATTTTAAAATTTCCATGATTGTTTGCTAGGTCAGTTGAATTGAATTTAGATTTCTTGAACGCTCAGCGGCTCCACCAGATGACTTGTCTGAGCATCTAATGTCGCACTTATCGTAATCGTCCCTCAAATCGATTTTGAATTTGCCGTCGGCCAGATCAAATCTTTTTTCAGGGATAAATTTCCCACCAAATTTCCTGCTGCATGAAATATGGCGAAACTTTGATGGCAATGCTATCTGCATTGGACATCCAGGAACATTCCACGAGAAAGTTGAAAGTTTGGAAAGTTTGGACAAATCCAAAGAAAATCCTTGTCGAGGACATGAACCAGCATAATCAGCCGAAAGTTTGAAATCACAGAGAGAATCAGCCAAATAATTATGTAGAAGATCGATCAATAATTCGATATATCGATCATAGAATTTCTCCCCATTTCGCCCAACATAGAAGATTCGTAATTTGGGTGAGTGTCCTGAGACATTCGAGGACATGATAGAAGTCATCATGTGCTTGGTGATATCTCCAAAAAACTTGGATCGACGGAAAAACTTGAAAGGCTTGGAAATCGTCCATTGTGAATTTTGACTGACCGAGCATTTAATGACATGGCTTTGAGATCGGGTAATGATGCATCAAGAATTTCAAAGAAGCAAAGCTGGAAAGACACAAGGATGTCAGTTTTTTGGGTAGATTAATGGGATAAGTTGTGTTTCGAGTTTGTAAAGCAGCAGATAATAATCTTAGCTCAGGAAACATCAGATGTAATTGTTTTAAGTTATTGTCCAAGTCAGATATATCTTGTCCGATGCACAACTTTTTCAGTTTTTTTGACGCTCGTAAAAAAGAAAATATGTTTCCACTGTCATAATCATGATTGAAATCAATCCAAGTCAATTGTTCTAGATTCGGTAAAGTTAAGTGAGGGTTGAGAGAAAGAGGAGGTCTAGCTAATGCATTTGAGGTGGGAGGGGGAGATTGAAATCGATGATTTTCAATTGCTCAGATACCTTCATTAAAATTGAATTGATGCGAGAATCGATCATTCCTGAGCAACGAAATGAACGATTATGGATCTTTTGAATATTATCGGTTTGTAAAAGACCAGTTGACTCCATTTGGCACGGACATGATTGTATGAGCTGGCCTGACGGATATGGTTGAGCATTTTTGAGATGAAATTTCTTTGGAGGAAGCCAAATATCCCAAGCAATCAGGTTGGGAAGATACTCGGCCAATGAATTGCCCTGATTGATACGAACAGAACTTAATTGATATAAACCAATATACTTGAGCTCTTTAGCAAAGCTCGCATTTGTTAATGTAGCCCAATTCATTAGTCTATCGTTAGCTTGTAGAACTTGTAACTTCGGACAGTATTTGCTTAAAAAACCAAATAATGACTCGAAATAATAATAGTCATGCTTGTAAAAAGTCATGCTATTGTTGTCATCTACATCAATTAATGAGCCCGCATTCAACCATATTGTGTCATTAGGTGGATTGACGACCACTTTGAGTGTTGTGGACAACTTGTATTCACATAGTTGTTTGAATTGTCGGCAGACAAGTCGAAGCTCAGCCAGTTCATTGCCAGTGGATAGAGGAATGATTTTGTATAGTATATCATTACTGAGTGAAAGTAAAGGACAATAAGTTGAACACATTTTTGGTCGAATAGGGTAGGATGAAAATGGTCCAGATGAACATGCAAACATGCTCTTTGGACAAAATGGGTAGGGGGTCAAGATGGACACAAGACAGAAGAAGTCACGTGTTGCCTGCCAATCTTTTCTAAGATTCTGCGCAGTTAACTTTTCATTCTAACCAACTCAAACCTAGAAACCTTTGGACAAAATACACTGTTAAATGCAACAAATTTGTAAATAATTGAACGATTGATGACACAATCAAAACGATCAATGTGATCAATGTGATTCTCGTCCCGCTCGATAACAGATGACTCAGTTTTCCTCAGTTAAGAATATTTGTATCTTATCATTTATATTTGTTAAAATTTTTTCTTTTAAAAGTGTCAATTTTTTCCTATCTAAATGTTTCAAGAAACATTTCAAGATTCTGTGTTTCAACTTGTGCCCACTGATTCCTCAAACTGTTGACTTTTTTCTTGCTTAAAATAGTCTTAGAAACAGATTCGTATTGGTTCGATGTGAGTCAGCAATTTGTGAGTCAAAAGAACGAATGATTTATCTTTGTGTTTTACTTTGGATGAACAATTTTTAAATTTCCAAACCGATTAGTCGATGTAAATCAAGTGATAAACATGAAATCAGTTACCTTTAGAATGTTGAGTTGTTGACAATTGGTTATCATTGATTTTCCATTGACTCTATCACGGTACCAGTGAAACATTTTTGATTGTTGTTTCCTTCATCGAGTTGTCGATTGACAGCGAATGATGACGCACACTTGGTTGATCGACACACTGAGAATGTGAGATTGGAAATTCATATCACAAGTCAGCAGAAGCAAGTGAAAGAAAAAGTAACGGAAAAGTCAAATATCCGCAAAGCATGGAGCTAAAGTTAGCAAGGAAAGAAAGGATGTGAATTTCTTCCCCTAGGGAAATGGACGGATGCTCATTTGGTTGGAGAAAAGGGAGGGAAAGCAGCTTAACAGTGTCTGGGTTCTAATTTGGTGTATGTGAAGAGTCTGCTGTAGCAACAGTATGGCTGACAGAAGCTTTTTAGTGTGTTCTAAGAAAACAGACTGGTAAGAACAGCAAAGACAAGAAGTCAAGCACCAACTGCCTTTTTTTCCTCGAAAAAAAAGTGGGCGGATGCTGAAGATGTGAGAAGAGTGAGAAAGAGAAAAGAGGACTAAAAGCGCGAGGTCCACCCACACATCAAAGGAAGAGGAGAAAGAGGAAAAGGAAAAAAAAATAAAGAGAAAGAAGCAGCCAGCAAACAAGGAAAAATAGCTAGGGTAACTGTTCAACTCTTTCCTCAAGTGTACGAGTGAAAGTCAAACTGATCTACCATCCATCTTTGGTCTGATTCTAAAGTGGCCACTAGTCAGTCATGACTTTAGGTCCTTCATCAGCTGAACCAACCTGTAGGTCATTTGAATCAACGAGTCAACAAACTGGCCATCATCAAATGCGACCAGAAGTATGAGAATCATTTGCATAAAGAAAAAAATTCATCTACACAAATGAAGAAGAAACTGAAAGCCTGTTCAACAAGTATCGAAGAGCAACAGGCAAGACAGTCTGTTATATCTCGTGAGTCCTGCTGATGCTCATCTTTTGATTTGTCAAGTTACATCTTCAAAATCACTCATCAGTTCACTTTGCCCGGGAATATGGTCACTGGCTACATTGACAATTGTCCTTGTTCTTTGTTACTCTTTCGCCCAAGTCAATCCGTTGGAAGACTCATCATCATTTGAAGCTTCGTCCTTACCTTTGAATCGAAACGTTCGAAGTCCACTTTTATTCCAGGATAATTCAAGACCACCAAGTAACAATGGAAGTTCTCGACCTCAACAGAGTAAATGTTACGATGAAAATGGTCAACCTCTTCGCTGTGTTCCTGAATTCGTGAATGCAGCTTTCTTGAGACAGGTGGAAGTAACAAATGTCTGTGGTGTGAAAGGACCTCAACAATATTGTTCACAAACAGAAGTTGGTCCAATTGACAACAATAGATGTGATGTTTGTGATGCCCAAGTAACTGCTAAAGCACATCCTGCTTATTACTTAACTGATCTCAATGATGGAGCAAATGCAACTTGGTGGCAAAGTGAATCAATGTTTGAAGGAGTTCAAAATCCAAATGCAGAAAATCCAATACAACAGATTAACCTGACGATACATTTAGGTAAGTTTAAAATACTTCATGTACAGATAAATGATAAAGTGTGATGGAAATGATCAATTTGTTCAATGATACCTCATTGGAATCATTAACTGATAACCAATGATCAAATGGTACTTGCCAAGTTACAAGTCATCCTTTGATCAAAGGTTCTCAGGCAATTCGTAGCAATTTTACATTTTAAATGATTCTTCACCTAAGAAATGATGGAAGAAGTGGTTGCCACTTTAATTTTTGTGCTGTGAGATGATCTTTGAAATTTGTTCATTTGACTCCATCGCTCTTGTGAAACGTCAAAAAGTAATTCTAACAATCCACGCCTATTATTATACTGCCTGAGGATAATTTTGAATATTTTCTTTTACTTTTACTCTCAAGCCAGGGTGATTGTATGATTTTGTGATTTTCTGCGTGAACAGATTTACTAGAAAGAAAAAAAATATGATTCATGATGTTGATGGTCAAATTGTTTTCGTGAAAAAAAAGTCTCCACTTTGTATACATCGTTTAAGAGAATCAGTTCTTGTCGGCCATTTGACTGAATCATTGAAAAACAATCTTTCTCTCTTGTTGTACTTGTTGTTGAGTTGAACTTGTTAAAAGTTGCCAACAAAAGCACTTGAAGGGCCAAATAAGTCAATTGCTTTTGATAGTCGGATGGTTGGATGGTTGGATGGTCAATGATCAATGGAACATTCGTGTGCATAACAAATTAACATTGAATATGTTTTTTCTTTCATGTTTCTTTGTTATTTCTCTTGTGATGGTTGTTCATTTGTTCATTTGTTCATTTTTTCTTTCCTTCCTTTATTTCATTCCTTGCATTTTGTCCTGATCGTTTCTCATCCGGTCAACTTGTGGATGCACCCAAAGCCACACTTGATACACACACTCTTAGCCCATTAGATTAAGTGGAAGGTTGAGACAACAGGTCGATTCAACAGCAACAACAACACAAGCAAATGAGAAAATATCCTCTCTTTATCCTCTCTTTATCCTATTTTGCTTCTTTTACCTTTTTTTCCTCTCTCACTTACTTCAAACCGGTAACCAGTTTTAGGCAAGTCTACTTTACTATTTGCAATTTGCAAGTGTTTGACTTTTCCATCTCGTCTCCTTTAATTTGCAGAGTGTTCTTTTATTAACTTTAATCAAGAAACAGGACACTGTTCACAGCAAGGCAAACTTGTAACAACAGCAACAACAACAACAAATACGAAGGTAAAAGAGTACAGTTGACTTTGCCTTCACATTGGGTCATTCGGTATTCGCTTTTCTACATTTTCAATTTAACATTCACCATTTCGGGTCATTTAGGTAACATTTGCACCTGCAAGTGTAAAATTGGCTTATTTCAAACATGGCAAAGGTTAACATGGTTAAGGTTCCCCCTTCACATACAGACCTGTTACTTGGAGTAGATATTTTTTACATCACTTGCCATTTTTTCCTTTGTTTATCACTTTTTCTCATTTTCTTTTTTTCCCCATTTAACATCACACAACTTGGCATCACGCATTTTTTTTTCCTTTCCTTTTGTTATTGAATGATTTATCATACTATTTTGATCTAAATTTAAATTAGATGCTTAGTTAAAAATGATTCAGTGGCAAAAATTTTTATTCTCTTGACCACAAGGACTTCACTTTGCAATCTTTCACTTGTAATTGATATTTTTTTCCTTCTTCTTCTTCATCTTCTCATTCAACCGGATTCTAGTCAAGTATTTTGTGCGTGATGAGAGTATTTTCATTTAACTTTTTATTTTAACAAATTACAATTTGTTTGTGCAAACTTTTTTCCTTTCTCAATTCAACTTAAGTGACATTGACTTTTAAACTAAATATCTTTGGATAGTTCATCGACATGACAACATTGTGTCAATATTTTTCATCAGATGAACTTTTAAATGTGACATTTATTCAAATTGAACATTTTTTTTCATTGGTAAATTGAAACTCCTTTAACCAATCTCCACCTTTGAATTTTAAATTTGTTTTTCATGGTAATCCTTGTAAGGTCATCAATTACTGCAAAAGCAAAGTTGACTGAATTCAAATTCAAAAAGATCACAGTAATTACCCATTCACATTAAGATGAGTAGAGAAAAATTTTCACCGAGACATCTGAAGTTACGAATATATAAAGATGACAAGGATAGAGAGAGAGAAAGAGAGAAAGAGAAATAGCATCTTTCAGATCAACTTTCAGCTGGTGCATTTGATTTTGGTCTTGTAGTTGTTTAGTTTTTTTTTTAACTTTTTCACTGTGCAATTGCAAGTCACTCAACTTACCAAGCCCAAAAAGGCCAAAAAGGCTCAAGTTTGAGCATAGTGAGTGTTGTGTGAGTTTGTTGAATGTGTTGACTGTTTCTTTGAGTTTTTGTTGAGTTTTGTTGAATCTGTTGAGTTCGGAGTGACCTGTCTGTCAGGTCGACGAGTCAACCAGTCAACCAGTCGTCGGCCGCGTGTTGATCTGGGATGAATTAAAGGAAACCTGGGAAAATTTATTAACCCATCACATAGATTCAACCAGCAGCTTGATAATTGAAGAAAAAAAAATTTCTGCACGTCCATGTGACTCATAAACAAACTACTTGTTTCATCATCACTCACAGTGCATCATTGAAATGTTTGAATGTTTGTTATTTCACATGCCAGAATGTTTTCTCATCTCTTATTTATGCTTTCATTTCCTTGCAAAGGTGGACACTTCATTGCCTCATTTGATGTGTAATTAGATATCTAAATGAAAATACTAATACAAGGTCACACTAAAGTAGACATCAAGTGTTTACATCATTATGACTCAATGTTTATGAATTGCATTTCCTTTCCAGTGAATTTTGCACTTTTCTACAGATCAATAGACACTTTATTTTCTTCATCTTTCTCTCCTTCATCCGCTCTAGTCTTTTGCTTGGTAATAATAATTTTGACTTTTTCTTCTTCAATGTTTAGGCAAAGCATTTGACATCACATACATCACACTCAAGTTCTACTCGCCTCGTCCAGCCGCATTCGTCATCTACAAAAAAAGGACTGATGATTCACCTTGGGTTCCATTCCAGTACTATTCGTACAATTGTGACCATTACAATGTTCCAGATCGAGCATTGGTCACTCGTGACAATGAAACCAAAGCTTTGTGTACGACTGAATATTCGGATATTTCACCAGTTACCGATGGACAAGTTGTTTTCACCACTTTGGAAGGTCGACCTTCTGGACGAGACTTCGAAAATAGTCCAGAGTTACAGGTGAGTCTTCAATTTAATCTTTCTCTCGTCCAAGTGAAAGAAAGAAAGAGAGAGAGAGAAAGAAGAAGGAATAGAAAAAAAAAAGAAAAAGAAAAATCGTTTACACATGTTGGTACCGTGAAAAGAGCCAGGAAAAGTTAAGCAAGATCAATTTTCATGCTACTTTGAGTTCCCTGCCCTCGGTTTGTACATCGTTTTACTCTACTCCTAACTTCTAAATTAGCACTCGAGGTAGAGAAATTTTGTTACATTGCAAACTAACCTTGAATCAAAGCCACCTCCAGTGATTTTAGTGATTCAACTGATGCAGTGATGCTAGTGATGCTAGTCTAGTAGTAATGTTGGTGATGCTGGTCTCCACTAAATGGTCTCGGTTTCTTTGCTTGCAAATTACCTTTTTCTTTTCCCTCAATTCGCCCCTGATCATCGGGTCAGATGCACTGGCTGCTCAATTGGCTGTAAGTTGCAATTACCATCCGATCGAATCTATAGACCAAGGAAAATCTCTTTTCTCCTCTTCTTCTTGTTTTCTCCTCTCTTTTGCTTTCTCCTTCTCCTTCTTCTTCTTCTTCTTCCCTTCCCGCATCACTAAATACTGGATAACTTTGACCATTCACGAATAATCGAAATAATGCAACATGATAGATGGAATTAATACAAATTACACTACTCTGTAAATCATCACAAGTGCCTTACTACTTTTCTTCATTTTGTAGATATTATTTGAATTCTGTAAATTTTCAGCTGTACGTTCTTTCTCCTTTTTCTTTACTCTCCTTCCTTCTATACTTTTGGTTAATTATGCATCATTTTTTTTCAAACTTTACCTTTAAGTAGATAATTTAAATTACGGTGCATAATTTATACATTTCACTTTTCATGTGTGCATCTTCAATGGGTTTTTGTTTTGCTTGTTTTATCTTTTTCTTTTTCTCCATATCGACTTTCGGGTTGAATGTTACATTATACCCACGAACTAATTTAACATAAGACACGACTGTGTAATTTTTATTGCCACAGTTAACAAGTTACAAAGGTAAAAAAAGAAAGAAACAAACTACAAGATAGAAAAAGTTACAAAAGTATCAAGAGAAATATTACCAATTTTAATTTTTTTAAACTGTCCATCATCAAATGCAACTTTTTTTCCCCTTGTAACTTACCTTCTTTGAATTGTCAATTAATTGTAAGTCATTTATATTTAGGAATTCATTGCTGCCACAAGTATACGAATATCATTGGATAAAATGAATACTTTTGGTGAAGAAATCTTTGAAGATGCTTTTGGTACTTAAATCTTACTTTTTTGGAATTTACGATTTATCCATCGGTGGCATTTGCAAGTGTAATGGTCACGCATCTGAATGTATTCCAGTTCCAGGTGACACATCAGCATCCAATCAAACAAGTCGACTCAGGTGTAACTGTCAACACAATACTGATGGGTGATGATTGTGAAAAGTGTAAACCATTCTATAATGATCAACCTTGGGGCATGGCAACAGCTACTAATACCAATGAATGTAAACGTAAGTTACATCGACTTTGACAAATTTTTAATCGAATCTTTCAATCGAAAGAATTTTTTCTTTCACTCTCTTTACTGTATCTTATGCATCTTACTCAATGTTATCAGAGCTTGTGTACTCAATTGCATCACCTCTGCACATTTTTACTCCTTCACTAAATGTTGAAGGTTGGCAAATGTGTGCTTTCAACGTTCATGTCAGCCTGTACATTCATATTGGTCGGGTGGAGTAGGACAGTTAGTCTGACGATGAAGTCTATTCATGAATTTTGTTCTTTGTGAAATTACATACACCAGTCATGAGGAGGTATAAATGGAGAGACGGAGAAAGAAATAAAATTAGGAGGAGGAAGAGACTTGAAGAAAAAAAAAGGTGATTCAGCTTGCACCAGGCAAATGAGCAAATGAGTGTGGGCCGAATTGGGAAGGAGAACTTCACTTGAGTCCCACGCAAAACTAACCTAGGACAGGTCTAACTCCTGTTAACCTGCTTTTCTCTTTCTTTCTTTCTTTCTTTCACCGTCGATTGATCCAAGTGACTAAAAGCTCAGTTTGAGTTTGGATTCTTGTGTCTGTCTCTTTCTCTCTCTCTCTTTCTTTTGCCTTTCAAGTGAAATAGTGAGCAAGTGAACGAGTCGAACACAGCTTACAAGGCCCAAATGGCCACTTGTATCGCTCATCCTGCAAAAATAGCCAATTAATGACCTTCAATTGTCCATGTGTTCATCCATTTTCATTGCAATAGATTGTTTACATTGATAATCATTGTGATACCACTGATAGTTCATCTGTTCACAACGATTTAGTCAACAGGTGTTCACGTCCATCACTCAATTTGGCGTACTTTTTACCAAATAAATGGTACGCTTCGTCCACTGACTCAAGTGACTCAAAATCAAGTGAATCATCCTGAGTTTCCTAGTCTTTGTCCACTGTTTAAAAATTCTTTTTTTTATATATTTCGTCGATTATTCATCAGCGAGTTGATCATTACCCGTTGATCACTATATCGACCTATGAGTTTATCAACAATTAGTGTGATTGTAGCAACCAAATTGTGTTCACGTCGTCAAATGACAAATATATATCACATGAAGATGCTGTTGTTTACCTTGATAATTTACTGCTGTTGGTTGATGACACCTGTTGCATCTGAAGGAATACGCATTCATAATGGACAGATACAAGTGTGGTCAGGACGCGATTACCAAAGTAAATAACCATTTGTTCATACACAATACATCATCAATGTCTTTGCTTATGATGATAGAATGACTTTTCTTTGAGCATTTTAAAACTGTCCTGAAAATCGTCTGTGTTCGGACGTTCCCTTTGGTCATATGATACGCTTGAGTCGAATGTTAACTTACAGTGAGGATGTAAAAACCATTAGTGCCACTCTCTGAAGATGATCTTTTCTCTCTTTTTACTTGGTCTTTTTGTATTTTTTTTCTTCTTTTATCTTTTCTCTTTTCTCCACTGTCTCTCTCCTCCTTTTCCTTTTCTTCCTCCTCTTCCTCCTTCTTTTTCCTTCTCTTCCCTCCCTGTTCGTCGGCTCACCCAAAATCTTTTAGCATCCAACTTGCAACTTGCTACATCAACCTTTCACCTGAGCGCGTTTACATTCAATCGACTTGACTTGACTTTAACACTCACCTTCAACTGAGCAACTAATGATCATAAAACGATGTCTTTTCTTTTTTCCTTTCACCATGATAACTCACAGCTTGCAACTGTAATGGTCGATCTAATCGATGTTACTTTGACCAAAAACTGTACCTTGAAACGGGCCATGGTGGTCACTGTCTAGACTGTTCGGACAACACTGATGGACCAAATTGTGAAAGATGCAAAGAAAACTTCTACCATACTACTAATAATGATTGTGTTGCCTGTAATTGCGATCCACAGGGTAAGTTGAAGTGTCAATGTTGACGATGATTGCAAATGCTTTTACATCAAAGGTAAAAGTAATGAATGTGACCGTTCAATCCAATGAAAAAGTTTAACTTGCAGTTTGAGTTTGAGTTTGAGTTTGACTGTGCCAGTGCTAATCGTACTTTTTCTTTACTTTAAATGGTAAATGTTAACTTTCACTTACAGGTTCCATCAGTTTGCAATGTAACAGCCAAGGACAATGTATGTGTAAACCTGGTGTAGAAGGACAACGATGCGACCGGTGTGCAGCAAATCACTACGACTTTTCTGCCAGTGGATGCAAGTGAGTATTTTTTTTTCTTTCTCACTTAGTCTTTTACTTTTTTCAGTCTTTCCACTCTCTCAGTCTCTCTCACTTGTGACTCTCCAACTTTGTTACTTCTTCTCCTTCGGGTAAAATAAATCAGCTTTGACTAAGAAGGTAGAAACTAGCTAACAAACTACTACTCTTACCTGTTTCATTTTATTCCACATTCCAGTTCCAAGCCACCGACTCTCTTTGCTCCTCTCTTTACTTCTCTCTTTGCTTCTCTTCATCTTGCTCTTCGCTCTTCTCTTTTTCTCATTCACTCGGTTTCACTCAAGTCTTTAGTCGCTCAGCTTCTTGCTGATGCAGATGCTCAGCCTGATCATGCTTAAAATCGCTCCTCTCTTACTTTTTTCCTTTATAATTCTCACATCACATCGTACTTCTACTTTTCCCTCTTAGCAACTGACATTTTTACCTTTGACATAAAATTCGAACTAACATTTTATTTTTCCATTTGATGTAACTTTTTTCTTCTCTTGTAAGCCTTAATCTCTCTGTCTGTTTGTTAATTTACTCACTCACATCTTTCATCTTTCATCCTTGATGTTTCATCTTGCCATTATTTATGTTTCTTCATCATCGGCATCTTCTTCTTCTTCTTTGTTTCTTCCTCATTTCATTTGAATCTTCTTTCATCCATCACAATGAAGATCTTGCGGTTGCTACGAAGCTGGATCATTGAATAATACAGCAATATGTGATGCTATCACTGGTTTTTGTCGTTGCAAGGCCAATGTCGAAGGTCCACAATGTTCATCATGTAAACCTGGACACTTTGACCTCAGCAGAGACAATGAATTTGGTTGCCTTCCTTGCTTCTGTTACGGACACTCAACCATTTGTCAATCAGCAGTTGGATATTCTAAGTTTAACATCGAATCCAAGTTCACACGAGACTCTGAACATTGGAAAGCCATCACTATTCGTAATGGACAAGAAGTTCCACTACATTACAATTCAGTAACTAAGAACATTGGTGTAAAATCTGAATCCGAAGATGTTTACTTTGTAGCTCCTCCAAGATTTCTTGGTGATCAAAAAGCATCCTATAATCAATATCTTGGATTTTATCTGAAAATTGGTGAAAAAGGAGCTAAAATATCTGCCATCGATGTTGTCCTCGAAGGTGCAGGCATGAAAATATCTCAACCAATTTTCGGACAAAGTAATCCAGTTCCTTCATCTGTCGCTAACAACTACAGGTTTAAACTTCATGAAGATGCCGATCGTTATGGATGGCAACCAAAATTACATGCAAAGTACTTCATTTCTGTCTTGTCCAATTTAACTTCATTGAAGATTCGCGCAACTTATACCAATGGTCGTCCAGGAACTGGATACCTTGATGATGTTGTTCTTGAATCAGCTCGACAATTAAGTGGTGGTTCACAAGCTACTTGGATTGAATCATGTACATGTCCTCAAGGATACATCGGTAGTTTTTGTGAATCATGTGCACCTGGATATCGACACAATCCACCGGGTGGTGGATCATTTGCTGAATGTGTTCCATGTAATTGCAATGGACATTCAGATCTGTGTGACAATGATTCTGGTAAGTATTTTTTTTTTTTTTTTTGCTGAATTTTTTAAACCTTAACTTAAACTTAGAACCTTGCCTGTGCATTGTGTTGAAAGAATGAATCGAATTGATTTTTTTTCAAATTTTCATCTTCACTGCATCACATTTTATATTCAAGCATGATCTTAAAGATCTTACAGTCTTATATTTTTTAATTTTATCAAGTTAATTCGATTTTTTCTGCCATTCTGAATGTGACTTGACGAATTAACCATTGGAATGCGTGTAATATTACATACAAAGTGTGACCAAATGTGACGTTTTTTTCTTCTTCTTCTTTTCAAAGTGAATGTTGGTGAAAAGTTGCTCTTCTTCTTATGACCTCAGTGTATACAAAGTGTACGAAGTGTAGAGAGGTTACAATGGTTTGAATAGTTTGAAACTTTTGCACTGGTTGGGGGTCAATTTGGAGCTTAGAAGAAAAATTTATTGCCACTTGTATTGCATGTGTCACTTTTTTGTTACTTTACAAGCTCAAATGTTACCCTGTCATTTGAATTATGATTTCCTGTCCAATTGAGAAGTGGTCAGAAGGTTGTTGATGCTGGTTAGTCGGCAGCAACCATTGTTTTTCTCCTCATTGGATATTGTCTCCATCTCATTTCTCTTTCTCTTTGCCTGTGAGTGTCAATTGTTTGCCGGATCATTTGATTGTTTCTTCTCATGCACCGAATATTGCTGAGTGAATGACTGATGGTCACTTGCAACCTTGACCATTGTAAGCCTGCACTTTGGTTTGCATTTTGTTCTCTTTTTGCGTGTAACATCTTCAAGTCGATGTTTCAGATACTTTAATGATACTTGATACTTGATACTCGTTGTTACCAAGAATGGCGATGATTTACATTGCCAGCTCCACCCTGCATCAATTTTTATTGCCACCCTTTTGCCTGGTCTGACTTTTTTTTCCTTACTTTACCTTTACTTTTTACTTTATTGCTTGGTCATTTGAAAAATCGCTATCGCTAAATTTCTCCTGCATCTTCTACATCTTTGTGTGCTCTCTGCTCCTTGCTCTTTGCTCTTTTAAACCAGTTACTTCAACAGATGCATCCATCTCATCTCTTTTTCATGTATTTCGTGTTGTGCATTCTTTTATTTTATTTTTTCCTTCTTTCTTGTTACAAGTAAAAGCATGCAATTTAACTCAATTGTCTTTACTATCAACTTTAACCGAAACAATTTTCACTTATTTTTACCTATTACTGTATAACTTTTGCTTAATAATTCAATTTTACTTCAATTTAACCAAGTTAATTTTCATCTTAACCTTTATTATTTTCTTTCTATCTTCTTTTTACTAAATTTTCATCCAACAACAAATAACTTGTGCCACCACTTGATGCTTTCATCTTTTTTTCAACTAAATTTTCAATTAAAATGAAAAACTATTCTACTTTGGACCAAAAAAAGGCGCTTGTATTTGTGATCACAATACAACTGGATTAAATTGTGAAAGGTGTGCTGAAGGTTTCTACGGTGATGCACTTTCGGGTAATATTAGTGCTTGTCAACCATGTCCGTGTCCAAATGGAGGTCCATGTGCCATCTTACCCAATGAACAAATTGCGTGTCTTCAATGTCCATCCGGATATGGAGGTAAAATTCAATTAATTATCACATTGTCAAGAAAAAAAAATGTTACAACAACGGCAACAAAGTTAACTCATAAGAGTGATACTTCCTTGTTGTTCACAGTAAATGTGTTATTCTTCTTTTATCCCTCCCTCACCTTTTTCATCATCACATTCACTTCCTTCTCACGATGTCCAGCTGTGACATTATTCACTGTTTGCCAAATAATACCCACCACTGGAAGAGAGTATTTTTTTCTTTTACTTTTTCTTATCCTCACAAGTAGTCTTGACGTTACTCCCCCTTCACCTGTGAGTCAATTGGCGAATGATTGATGCTTCAATTCAACTGGGCTGTTAATGTAACCACATTCACAAAAGATGACTGAGACTGAGAGCGAGGCAAAGAGAAAGACAGTGAGTGAGAAAGAAATAGAATGAGAGGAAGAAAGAAAGAAAGATAGAGAGAAAGATAGAAAGATGACGTTGAAACAAAAATAAGCAGTTTAGCTGTAAAGTGTTTCTCTCAAGCAACTTGTGTGTTTACCACTTGATGACCACTGAACCAATGAAAACAATTGTATCCACTAAGCAATTGAAGTGTCTGGGTCAGTTGAGTTTCAGAGAGAGAGAGAGAGAGAGAGAGAGAGAGAGAGAGAGAGAGAGAGAGAGAGAGAGAGAGAGAGATAGAAACAGACTCAACAAAGTCAACCAACTCAACCAAGTCATCTGGGTGGTTGGCATCATCAAAGATCACTCAAGTGTTGGCCCTCGGCAAGCCCACTCATTGATCATGCCACCCAACTTATTTGAACGTGTTCATTTACAATTTTGTACTGACCTATTATTTGTCTTTGTCATTCAGGACTTCAATGTGATTCGTGCATTGACGGATACTATGGTGATCCTAAAGGTGGACAAGGAGTTTACAAATTGTGTCGAGAATGTGACTGTAACGGCAATGTAGATCCCAATGCAGTTGGTAACTGTAACACAACAACTGGTGAATGCATAAAATGTATCTACAACACACACGGACCTCGATGTGAACATTGTTTACCTGGTTATTATGGTGATGCTTTGATCCACCCCAAGGGTAATTGCAAACCCTGTCGATGTAATCATCTTGGTACACACCCATCAATTGAAAAAGCTGGTAATACCTATGAAACACAATTTAATTGTGAATCTAATGGACAATGTCGATGTAAGCAATACGTCATGGGTCGTATGTGTGATCAGTGTATGGACGGATATTTCAATATAAACTCTGGCAATGGCTGTGAAACATGTAATTGTAATGTCATGGGTTCTTTGAATCGAACATGCGATCAATTGACCGGTCAATGTTATTGTCGTCCTGGAGTTACTGGTAAACATTGTGATCAATGTTTACCCCTTCATTATGGCTTTTCACGTGAAGGTTGCAAATATTGTGACTGTGACAGAGTGGGCAGTATATCAACACAGTGTGATCCAAATGGACAATGTACTTGCAAACCTAATGTTGAAGGTCGTCGATGTGAAAGATGTCAAGAAAACAAACATGACAAAGAAGCTGGTTGTGTTGATTGTCACGTATGTTACAATTTAATCCAAGATGCAGTTGATGAACATCGTGCTAAATTAGCTAAACTTGAAGAATTACTTGATCAAATTGCAAAAGATCCTCAAACTATTAATGATGCATCATTTGATCGTCAATTAACTGATGCTACTATTCGAGTAAAAAATTTATTAGAAGCAGCTGTCAATGCTCAAGGTTCAGATCGATCATTGGTAGTTCAATTAGAATCACTTCGTAATCGAACAGCTAAAGTACGCTTAATGTCTGCTGAAATATCTTCTCGCTTACAACCAATTACTGATATATTCAATTATGGAGATAAAAACATCACCATGGCAGAGACAACTATTGATCAAGCAACAAATTTATTAGATTCAGCTAAGAAGATGCTTGAAAATGAAGGTAAAAATGCTCTGATGAAAGCATCTGAACGATCTAAGAAGTTTGGTCAACAATCTGAACGAATGACTGAAATAGCCAAAGAAGCTCGAACATTAGCAAATAAGCACGAAGATGATTCTAATCAAATTGAAAAGTTGGCCAAAGAAGCTGTTTTCACAGCTGATGATGCCCACAAATTGGCACTTGATGCCATTCAAGCTCACCGAGTTAATGGGGAAGAATTGAAAAAGTTGGATCGTTCACTCGAAGAAACAACTGAGTTGATGATTAGAACAACCAAATTGGCTGAAGAAGCCAAACAAGAAGCCTCAAAAGTGTACAATGATACACTGGCCATCTACACAGATATCAACTCGATTGTCGTTCCGCCCATCGATTCGGATAAATTACGAATTGAAGCTATCGATCTATCAGGACAAGCTTCGAGGATTTTGGATGAAGCTCAGTTGTTATTGCAAAAGAATGCTGATGCTCTCAACAATACTCAATATCAACAGCAAGATGCACGTGATTTACTGAGTGAAGCTCATCGTCAACAACAAATTGCAGATGGTTTACTAACTGAAGTAATGAGCGCTTTGGCCAAAGCTAATGAGTCCATTCTATCAGGTGAAAAAACTCTTGGAGAAGCTCAACAAACTCTTGAAACATTGAAAGAATTTGACCGAGTAGTTCAAGAGTCCAAAAGTAAAGCTGAAGATGCTTTACGTAAAATTGGTGATATCAAGAGACTCATCAACGAAGCCGAATCTAAAACACATGATGCAGAAAAAGCTCTAAGTGGAGCAATTCAAGATGCTTCTGAAGCTGCGGATGTAGCTACTGAAGCTAAAAAGAATGCACAGAGAACATCAACTGATGCTCAACGAATCAGACAAGAGGCTGCAATTACTAAAACTCGAGCTGAAAATTTGAAACGAGATGCCCAACAATTAACTACAAGAGTGACAGATACAAGTACCAGAATGAAGCAATATGAAGATCAAGCTTCGAGAGATGAAAAAATCGCCAGAGATGCTCTGGAAAAAGCAAACCAGGCCAAAACTGCATCAAATGACGCAAATGCCAAAGTCAAACAAGCAGTTGAAACTGTCAATTCAATCCTCAATTCTCTCAGTAAGTTGATTAATTTAAATGTCTGCAATTCGTCTTCTTTCTGTACCTTTACTCTTTCCATTGGCAATTTCATTTTCATTTCACCCTGAAATTGCCAACTGCTCTGTTTAATCTCATATGAATGTCCTGAAACAATATCAATGTTTGCTTATCCACTGAATCAATCTAACTTTTACTCTTTTACTCTCTTTTTCATTGTTCTCAGGCGATGTTCATAACATTGATCCCAACCATCTGGCTGAATTGGAGAATAAATTAAAGGAATCTGAAGCTGAATTGGAGAAGGACAATTTGGATGCTCGATTGTTGAATTTACGAAGTGCACGAGAATCTCAACAAACTTGGTTGAGAAATTTTGAAGCTGATATTGATCAACTGAAGAAAGATGTGTCTAACATTCAGGCCATCAGACATGCTATTCCTGAACAATGTTTCCGTCGATACAAACTCGAGCCATAGATTGTTCTTTCGAACATTCAATGACTTTTTCTTCACCTTTTGGCGTTGCATCAATCTTAATTTCTCATTTTTCTTCATTTGCCTTATTCCTTTTTTTTCAGTATCGATGGTCAGTTCAAAAGATGAGTTTTACAATTTGATCAATCGATTTTTCCTGTTTCAATGTTCTCGCTTTGACATATTTTTAGGGTCCTTCATTGGTCCACCATTTCATTTACTTTGATCGAGTTTATTTCAAAGCACATATTACTCATCTGTTAAAATGACACTCAATTATTAACCTAATTGTCTGTGTATCCAAGTCAACTGTATTGCAACAGAACCATTTGTATCATTCGAATTGCATTCGAAGAATCATTTGGACTGCCCAGTACAACCTAAATCGGACTAACCCTCCTCATTTCATCTGTCTCTTGCCTTTTTGATCTTTTCCATTGAGAATTCACAATGAAATTATTTTCTCTAGAACAAATTACTTTGTCAACTGTTCTATACCAATTATAATTGTCATTTCACTCATAACTTAGTAGAATTAGATATTTCTTTTCTTTTTTTTCTTCAGCATTTTCATTTAATAATTATACTCTCTCAATATTCAACTAATATTAGATTCTATGTTTGTCTTTGTTCTGATATTTCTCTATGAGCTTTAAATAATTTTCACAAGAGAAATTAACGAAAAAGGGTCCCCTTGTTGCATCCATTGACAGGTTGATTAATCATGTCAATCAACTGTCACGCGAATGGTCAAATGTACCTGTAAAAACAATTATAATTTCTTCCCTCGCTTTCTTTTCATTCTTTTCTTTCTTTCTTTTCTTCAGCTTCTTCTTTCTTTCGCTTAATTATAATCAATTTATTTCTTCCTCCTTTTCTTTAACTTTCTTCTTTTATCGTATCTTCTTTGTATTCATTCTATTCATTTAACAGTGACCTTACAAATTAAACCATAAATAGTTCTTTTTGTCCGCACTTTAAACTTGTCAAATTTTACTTTGCTTTTCAAATGTAAAAGTTGATTCAGTTTAATTTGCGAAGAGCAAAGGATGAACACTGGAACTCATAAGTGCCAACAATATGTGTAAAAAGATTAATTTTCACCTTCTCTGTCAAACTGTCAAACCTGCTTTCCTACTTAATGATCAAACAAATATCTATGCTGAAAAAAAACAAATATAATATTTCTTCACTATCGATTTCGTATCAACTGCTATCTTCAAAATGGAAAACTCAAATAAATAAAATTTATCGAATTCGCTATTTGCCCTGAGTGTCATTTGATTCCACAGTGTATTTCATAAGAGAGAGATATTGTGTGTCATCATCATCATCATCATCATGAGTTGGTCATCCAAAAGGTCTGCACTTTATCCTGTAACAGTTTCATTCTTTTCATCAAGTTAATGTTTATCGATTGACTTGTTGTGAGGATGAAAAGTATATTTTCATTACTCCTACGCAAACATCTCTCTTTCTCTATGCGGGCAAAGTTTGATTTTAAACAGATGAGGAAACAAAAATATTGGTGAAGATGATAAAGATGATGAAGATGTTAGCATAAGTTGACAAGTGACGGAGAGAATAACAAGTAAACGTCAAGACGTATTATTAAATGAAAAAGTGTTTTATTTTACAAACATCAACATTAACAAGCACACTAAATGTCAAATGTAACCGGTAAATATCGAATGAGAAATATTTTTTTGATGAGATCTGACTGAATTTATGTTCAAATTGAAGATTGATGAAGAAAAATTAATTAATTTCTTCAGCAAAAAGAAAAAAAGATAAAGAAATTACACTTGAGGATGTTGATTTTTTGTTCCATTCAAACTACGAGAAGATATATTAGAAGCAGTTGAAGTGTGTCCATGAAAAGTCAATTGATGTCCAATTGATTTGACAAAAGAACTTTTAGATAATTTTTCACTGAGACTTTTTTTAACTTTTTCAGTTAAAGTAAAAGAACAAAAGATAAAAAGTCCTTGAGTTGTATTAAGAAGAATAAATAACAACCAGATGAAAGCATTAGGAACCAAAGTACCAATTAGACCGAGGATCCAAGTTAAACCCATCAGTACACTAAGTTTAAAGTATAATTTGGAATCATTTTGAATTGAATGAGTAGCTGATGAAGTAGCAGGTGATGATGATGATGATTTTTTAATTGTTGTTGATTTGTTGTTAAATGTTGCACTGTTTACCTTGGCAGCAGATGTCAACAGGCATGAAATTGATGCAAAGAAGCAACAGTTGAAAATTAAAATTACAGAAACAGGAATAATGAAGTACGTGATTAAAGATGTTGACAGAGAGAACCAACAAGTTGGAGGATCCATCGGTGCCATCGGTAACATGGGAAATGTTGATGGTGACAATGATTTTGTCACAACAATGACAGTAATTGAGGATGAAGTTAAAATTGACACGATGGTGTAAATTTTAAATCGTAACTTTTGACTGCCAGTATTCAATCGTAATTCAGTTGAAGCGAGTCTCAATGATCGCCAAACATCAAAGGATAAAATGGCTGACCAGATGAATGAACTAATAAATGTATGATACATTGTGATGCCAACAATTTTACACAAAATAATTGATTCATTCAACCAAAATGGTGCTAATTGTTGAACAAGAAAACAAGTATATCCAATTAACAGGTAACATGCAAGGCTTGCTAAATTTTTACCACTTAAATTTTGTAATTCTCTGACAATTAAAAATGTCATCAAATGAATTGACAAGCAAATTATGCTGATAGTAATACCGATAAGTGTAAGAATTGGTGATAAGTTGTTTACCATCAAGCTTAAAGTAGAAATACTTGGTATGGATGCAAAAAGTGATGATTGATCACTGGATACTTTTTCATCTGATGCTGCCAATTGTAACCAATCAGCACAACTGGCCAATTGAATGAAAGATTCATTTCGATAGCTAATGATGTACTCATCTGCACGAAAAACTTTACCATATTCAAGTAGATAAAGAGATCCATTGTTCATTTCTACAAAAGTATCATAAGGAAGATCAACATTGACTTTGGTGCAATTGAGAAATTCACGTGATAAATTGACCATATTTTTGACCACTTGTTGTCCAAGGAAATTATTTTCTTCTTGTCTTTCTTTTTCTTTTTCTGAATCATCAATTGAAAGGTTATTTTGTTTATTTTGCTCATTTTGCTCACTTTGCTCAGTTGTCTGTTCATTTTGATCATTTTGATCTTTTTGGTCATCATCGTCCTTGACTGAATTGACTGAATTGACTGTATTGGCTGTATTGATTGGACTGACTGTAGATGTATAAATATTTTCCATGACAATGGTTTGAAGATTTTCACTATTATTAAACTTTTCCTTACCACCATCAGCAGTAACTTGTGGTGTTTGGTGGTATCCTTCAACAAGTGACAAAGGGTTATTCAAATCACCCGTATTCGAGGTGGAGTTGAATTTGGCAGGTGTTGAATTTTCCTTTGAAGTGTTCACATTGGACATCGTAGATTCATCAAATGCTTGTATTGTACTGGAAAGTACGTCAATCGTCGTCGTCTCACCTGTAGTTGCCAATTGTTTATTCACATCCAAGTGGGTCTTAGAAGAGGCAACACCTGTTATACCGTCTAATGTGCTAATTGTTGTAACATCTCCATTTGAATTGGCGACAAAAGCATCATCAGTGATAACATCAAGGTTGTCAGTAGTATTGGAAGTCCAAATGACTGGTGTATGTGTTGTGTATGGTGTGGTTGATTTAACGCTATTGGTAGAAGTCAATAGGTCATTGGGTGGCACACTTGATTGGCCCAAGTTGTTTTCATTTTGACTAAATGTAGTATTCATGCCGTTCATTGCCAACGAAGTATAATTACCGAGTGAACCATTTAAATTACCATCTTCAGTCGTTCTTATTTTCGTTGATGTGTATGAAGCATTGACATTTGAATTGGTGTCAACAGGTATTGAAACAGAAGTGATGGTACTCACAATTGGTGAAGTAGTTGTAACTGTTGTTGATGCTTTCGTTGATGAAACAGTTGTTGAATGGCTTGGAACACAAGTTCCATTAACAACATGAGTATCCGGCAATCCGCACAGTAAATTACGACATTTTTTACGAAATGGATCATACAGTTCATACTTGAGATTACAAGGTGTAGCATGTCCATTGGTTGATATTCCATGTTCAGTGGATATTTGATTGTCCACAGTTTGACTCAAGTCGAACAAAATGGAAAAAGGAGAAATTTTGGGTAATTTGCCACCAGGAAAAGTTTTTTCTCGACTGGGAGTAGAAAAAGGTGTAAAAGAACCACGTTCTTCCACCAAATCGAATTGTACACTTTTTTCAATCATCGGTCGACATATTAAATCACTCCAAATTAATCCATGACACAGAGCACAATGTGCATTTCTGTAAGCTTTACCACCGATTTGTCTTCGCCAAATTGTAGCTTGATAATTTTTACATGCATTGATTACCAATTCATTGTGATAATCTTCAGGACACTCATCAACAACTTCCATTACACAAGGTCTCAAAGATGTGAGTAAATATTTGGGTGGTTCATATGTGAATTGAAAATAAATTGCCTCTGGTAAAATGTCGGGCAAGTGAAGAGACCATTTTTTCTCTTCTTCACTGAAAACCAGTTTTTCTAAGATGAATCTTTGTGACATGTTTCCTAACAGATGAGTTATATGATCTTTGGTGGTGTGGTTTTCAACCGAATCTTTTGTCCACCAATCAATTAGGTCAATACGAGTGTTCCAATGAACCCATTTTTCACTGGGAATCCCGTTGCATTGAGCGCAAAAAGCATTCTTGAACGTAAAGGAACCTGAGGTCACCGGAATTGACCTCAATGGATCAGATTCCGGGGCATCTGCTTCACAGTAAGATCTAGACTGTTCACTGATGTAATCAACGTTCTTTGGACATGTTGACTTGAAATAAAATGATCCAATATTTGTTTTTGTACAAGTCCATGCAGATTTATCTTCATGTGAACTGTTGCTCATGGTTCTTCGTTTGAAAGGTGAATCGATACAACAATCGTCATAGATGTTACAGATTTGATCGCAGTAGCAATACTTTTCAAAGGCAACTTCAAGACGACTTCGACCACCGGTTGCACCTTCACAAGAATCAATTTGATTGGGACAATCTGCACCGAGTGCTTTGATGGATTCATAATTGAGTGCATCTGATGGTGGAACTTTTAGTTGCAACAAAGTAGAAACATTGATGACACTGAGAGGAGAAGTTACATTGGTCAAGTGCGGAGGTGGAGTGACCGTGCTGACTGTCTGTGATATCGGTGGAAGTGATGAAGACAAAGATGATGGCAAAGTGACCGTTGTTTCGTCATGCTGGTTACCATTAGACGGCACCGAAAAAACATCGCCGACTTTGGATAGATAATCTTGGTCGGGAAAAACCACTCTACCGCCTTTACTTTCCCTCGTCACGATGGTCAGTAAAGTTAAGTAGGTCACAATAAATCTGCACAATGTATGAGCAGTCATCTTGTCGAATGATGAGTAGATATTGAAAATCTACGATGGCGATGAATGATGAAGATGACAAAGTGTATAGGGATGGTTGGACAGAGACATAGGTCACTCAGATTGAAAGTATGGTAAGGTATGCATGTGGTTGAAATGATGTCACTTTTAGCAGTGAGATGCCGAAGGATAGAAAGAAAGAGAGAGAGAGAAGAGCGAAAAAGATGAACAGCGAGTGGGAACTGAGAGAGCGAGAGAAGTCAGAGTGAGAAGTGAGAGGAGGAGAAACAGGGATAAAGAAGAAGAAGAACGAGCAAAAGACCGGTTGCATCGACTCACGCAATAGATGGGAAGAAGAGTCGACTCGTCCAGTGGTTTTTCGGAGGCAACAAAAGCAACACAGAGAGAAAAGAAGAAAGAGAAAAAAATAAAAAAAAGAGAGAAGGAGAGTGCATTTACTCCCTACAAAGTAAATGCTCAGTGGAATGCAATGTATTTCTTCCTTTCTAGGACACAATAGGCAGACTGCTCAAACTGGTCTGGGTTATAAAAAAAAGAAACACACCAAGACTCCCATGGTTTATGTATAATTAAGTTTTTATTTCATGATTTATATTCGATGATGTCGAAACTTTAAGCGCAAATATCAAATTATTGATTTACTTCAGCGTTTTTTCCTCACATCCTTAATTCTAGTATCTTTATCTTTTTTTCTTTCTTCCCTTTTTCTATCATCTTTTTTCCTGTCGTCTTTTTTACGATCATCTTTTTTGCTCTCTCTCTTACTATCTTTTTTTCTACTTTCATCTTTGTCATCTGACTTTTTTCTTCTGTCTCTTTCTCGATCTTTATCTTTATCTCTATCCTTTTTACCTTTATCTCTATCCTCTTTATCTTTATCCTTATCCCTGTCTTTATCCTTTTTAGATTTTTTGCGATCTCGAGATCGACTTCTCGATCGAACTCTTTTCTCTCGCTCACTTTTTTTAGTTACAACTCTGGGAGGTGATCTATTGGATCGACGTTCTAAAGCTCTAGCAAACTCTTCCACTGCCTGATCATAGGGAAGTGAAGCAATTTTACCGTAAGTTGATGTTTTAGGAAGAAGAACACCACTAGCATCTGTTGCCTTTGGTGGAGGGGAACTAAAGTTATTATTGTAAAGAGCATTAGGCTGTTGATAATAAGAATGATTGTTGCTGTTGCTGTTGCTGTTGCCGTAAGATGCGAATGAAGATGGAGGAGGATGCACGGAAGCGGGTGGAGGAAGAGGAGGAGGGGGAGGATGATGATGATAAGATCTAGGTGGATGTGAAGAGTTACCATAAGGAGGCATGGCCATGTATCCATTGGACTGAGGGTTAGGTGGTTGCACAAACGGTGGTGGCAATCCATTTGGACCGTTGAAACTGTGACCGCGAACAGCAAAGTGAGGACCATGACCAGGACCAAGGTGATTAGAACGAGAAGCCGGGCCATTAAAACGACCATTGGGACCATTAGGACCATTGAAGCTATGTCCAGGATTGAAATGAGAAGGACCGTTAAAGCGTCCACTCAGTGGTGGACATTGTCTTTCAACTGTAACTTTGTCCATTTTGACAGAGGAAATAAGTTGTGGTTGCGATTTCAGCTGAGGCTGAAGCTGAGACTGGGGTTGAGGTTGAACCTCAACCACAGGTACTTTATCTTCTTTGCCATCAGCTATCTTTGATACATCTGAATCTTTTGTCACTTTACACTCTGATACATCATCAACCTTTGTCTCATTGGTGGCATCTTTTTCTGATTTTACTGGACCAGGAGGAATAGTTTGTGATTTAGTAGTAATTTTAGACTCTGATACATTGACCGTATTTTCATTAGCAGCTATTACTTTTTCTAATTTCACTTGACGCAGAGGATTAGTTTGAGCTAAAAATTGAATAACCTCTTCCCTTAATTTAGTACATGGAATAAGTGTGTCAGGTGAAACATCTTTCATATGACAGAGAGGACACTCATGGTCATCTGATTCAATTAAGACATATCGAATACACTCATCACAAGTGACTCTTTTACAGCATGAAGCCTCAACAGCATCACGTAGTAGTCCATAACACAAAGGACATGTTAATTCTGCAGGTACTTCTAAAGAAGGTTCGCTTGGTTTCGTATCGTCCATCGATGCCATTGTCGGGGGTTTTTCGCGTTTAACCACAGAGTAAGCTTGAGCTTCGACCACAGGTCTGGCATAACCACCATCAGGAGTCATGTATGCACCTTTTTCTGTTGGATCACAGGGAACCATAAAAGAACGAGGAATACCAGTTGATCGTTTCATCTCCAAGTTATTTGTAGGACATTGTTTGATGTGATGGCCAGTCTGATTACAACGATAGCAGACATAGTTAGATGGCAAAGGACCTCCAGGTGGACCACGGCGATCTCCACGGGCAAAATGGCTACTGTCATACTCCTCAGTCGATTCAGCAATCATATCTTTTATTAATTCATCTTCACCTTTAGCCGTTTTAGTACGGTCAGAGGCTTTGGTTATCTTACTTATTGACACATGGACAGAAGTGTCGTTTGTCACTGGTGTACTGGATGCATCCCGACGATTCCAGTTCTTCTTTTTCTCCAATAATGGTACTCGAGATATTACAACAGATGAATTTTTGGGTATCAACGTTTCATCCGTTTCATATGTGATACCTTTTTCTGGGTCAGTGATCTTGAAGTCAGAATCTGTCTGGCCGATTTTCTTCTTTTGGAAAACAGCTTTCTTGAAATCACCTACTGAAATGTGTATTCCATCGAAGTTAATGGTATCATAGTCTACACTATTTTTGAATTTATAGTGAATAGACATATTTAATTAAAGTTAACTATGAACAAAAAATAAATGATAACAATATTTGGTTGTCGAAAGCAGACGTGACGTCGAGACGAAACCAAGAAAGAAGAATGTGATGGCCGATGGACGACGGCCTCAGAAATGACAAATGTTGATGGTAGGAGGCGCGCGAGTCGTTTAATGGGTCAAATAAAGGATTTGCGCGCTCGCAAATTCAATGTTGTTGTTGCTGAATTGTGGTGAGAAAAATCTATTCGCAACCAACAGGTTGTCAATTTTTGACAACTTCATTCATTATTTGTCTCTTAATTATGTTAGGAACTCGGCATTTCCTGGCGTATTCTATTTAAAAATGTTTTCTGAGTTTCAATTACTTGAATAAACGAGTTAGAAGTCTCAAATATCCTAAGTTTCTCGAAAAGCAAGCAAGTTTCGATGATTCTTATAGCTTTATTTAAATGAAGATGATGTGAATTCAGGATGAAATGATTGCATCATTCATATACTCTCAATATCACGTTTGTCGAGTTGTTCGATAAACTCGGACTAAGGAGTCCAATTTGATTACTTTGTGACCTTAAAGAAGAAGGTATAAGTTTGTTAAATTAAATTGCGGCTTTAATTGATTTATAACTTTGTCAAATCTGTTCAAGTCTAATAGTACAAAAGTCACTAAGACGTCCACTGATTATAATCAAGCATATGAATGATAGAACGAGAATATTGAGGCTAATAATTATTTAATTCGAGTCATTCAGTTCTTTGTAGATTCATGTTCCGCTGTTTGATAAGTTGTTCTCTATAGTGATCAACTTTTTCTTTAACTTCATCAGCCTTTTGGTCATTCTTGGGGGTACCGATACCTTTTCGGTACATTATCATCAAATTTTCGCAAGATTCGAAGTGATAACCAGAATCACATCCTTTTTCGGCATATTGAAATGCTTTGACTGGATCTCTGTCGATTCCCTTGATTCCAGCAACCAAAAAAGTGTGAGCAGTAAAACAAGCATCAGCACATCCCAAAGAACAAGCTTTTTCCAACAGACTGAGACCTTTTGATGGATTAGGTTTTATCTTATTGCTTTCAGTAAAATCTTTATCAGCACCAGCAAGTATTTGACCAAGGTGAAAACATCCATCGCCATGATTTGCATCACATGATTTTTCAAAATACTTCATAGCACCAGAAATATCCTTTGCGGTGCCATATGCACGTACTTTCATGATACCAACTTCATTGCAGCTTTTACCATAATTGTGAGAGTCACAAGTTTGCTTGAAAACTTTGTAGCCTTTAGCGTGATCTTGTTGAACAAGAGAAAGGAATTGACCTAATAAGTTGCATCCTGTGTGTGTAGATTGAAATGAATGAGTCAATGAGTCAGTTGTCGTACTATCAGCATCAACTCACCCTCTGGATTTTTCTCTTCATAACATGAAAATCTATATTCAATACCCAAATTGTGGAAAAACTGTTCCAGTTCTTCCTTGTCTTTGAACACTTCGGCCATCGACGACGGTGACTTACTTCAATTCAAAGATCCACAACGATTGTGGCGCCACTGACTTTTCAATCAGCTGACCTTTCATCACGTGATTCTATCCGCTTGAATTGGGAAGCAAAACACTTTCCAGTTGAATGTTATTTTCACCGACCGTATCTAATAATACTCAAACACTCTCTAAGTCAATTTTTAATGACATTGTTTTACTTTGGTTGCACTAGATTCAAATTGTCAAGTTGAATTACAATCATCTGAAGCCATTTTTTAGTACAATTGATGATAAGGTGCATCACTTGTTGAATCGAGTTCGAGTAATTTAATTGAATATTTGAATAATTTAATAATTAGGTGAGTTTTTCTTCAACAGTAGTTGAACAATTAGTTGTTTGCATGGTTAGCTAAACTAATGTTTTTAGATGGTATTTTAGATGCCGTTAAGTCACCCATTCGTCCTTTGACTTAACTTGCCCTGTTTCATATGACGATGAAACAGTAACTTGGTTTTTCTCTTGCACATTCGGAGGAAATACAACCTTGATGCTATTATAATGGATACTTCAACTACCAATACTGTGTCTGCTGCTCCAACTTCTCCAGCCGTCGAGTCGCTTAATGTGCCGATTTTAATTGTTACTTCAGATGCAGATCATTTACAAGGGGAAAGGGAAGAAGAAGAAAGTGGAGAGAAGGAAAAAGAGGTAACCTTGGCGACAAGTCCAGCAGAAAGCATAATAGAAACCACAACACAACCAAGAGCTCGGCTACACTCAACACCAATTGCCGCTACTACTCCTTCATCTCCAGTTGCAAGATCTTCATTGCGAAATGATAATTGTCGATCATCAACTTCACATGAAATTGATTCATCTGAAAGGGATACTTTATTATTTCACTCAACCAATCAGCTGGACCATTCTCCAAGTAAAAGAAGTAAACGCAAAACATCCAAGGCCAGTAGAGCCAGTCAATTGGATTCACCTTCGTCATCTTCACTAACGTCAGGTGAAACCACAACTCATGCCCCAACTGCTCTCAAACGAATAGTTTCACGAATTCGACTCGCAGCATTAATATCCAATGATAGAAGAACAGGTCAAGCAGGTCGCGAGGCCGAACCCGATTCATCAGCACTTCTTGGTGACTTTCATCTGAAGCCAGTTGTTCGTGTATCAACTCCAAATGCCATCGCTATATTGAATGTCCCTTTGCCTGAGTCACCGATGATATTGAATTCTGCTGCTACTAATACATCAAATTCACGACCCAATTACGGTAGACAAATTAGTACACGCTCAAATAAGAGTGTTAACGTTACTCGCTCTCCATCAAGACTTTCTCAAATGGATCCACCTGGATATCCAGCAATTGGTTCTAGCACAGGTCCTGGACCAGGACCAGGACCAGGACCTGGTGGTCAATCTGCCAACCCACCAAGCAATCTGTCAAAGTCCATTCACGCCATTGGCTCAATCCATTTTTGGCGAAATTGTGCCTTCGAACAAGAAGGACGTCCATTCATGAGAGTTGGACATGATGTTAACGTCGATGATGTAGCATCCATTATGCATGACTCTTGGAAATTAGATCCACCTCGTATTGTCACCCTAGTCATATCGAATGTCTCTTCTCTCAAAGAATGGTCGAGTGTCAAACAAAGGCTAGCTTTTCGTAAAGGGCTGGTCAAGGCAGCTAAAACTACTAATATGTGGATTTTTACCAATGGAACAAATTGTGGAGCTGCCAAAGTAATCGGTGATGCAGTTTTTAATGAAAAGAAAGAAACCCTTTCATTTCATTGCCACAAATCACACGTAGAGAGAGACTACTACTACAATCCAATACCAGTGAGTGAACCTAACATAACTGTCATCGGAATCGCACGTGAAGATATGATCAAAAATGTTGACAACTTGGTCTCTGGCCCGGTCAATGTTGAAAACTGTGGAAATTCACCTGAAGATTCTAAGTATGATTTGAACCCTGATCATTCTCATTATATCATCGTCCGTGACAATACTGTCAATAGAACTGGGTCTAATCTATTTACCTCACGAATTATGCGAAACCTTTCGACAATCGGAGGATGTGATGCTGATGCCACTCTAACTGGTGATGTTCCTGATTTATGTTCACTTGTCAGTATGGAAATACCTGTTGTATCTATTGTCATTCAAGGTGGATATGAATGTGCTCGTTTGGTTGTTGATTGTTTGAAGAAACAATTTCCAGTTGTCGTTCTTCGTGGATCAGGTGGTTTGGCCGATCTACTGGCTTACACCTACAGCGAATTAAAGCAAAGAGCTCGCGAAACTGGTCCTTGGGGTTCATGGGACCCAGAATTCGTTGAGTCCTACTTGAAGCCTGAGCTAAGTTCTAAAATTGCACATCATTTCAACAAAATGCGTGAAAATACAACTTCAAGAAACTTATTTCGTGATCGAATCATCGAGTGCGTAAGGCTCGCTAAACAAGACAATTTAACGTTCTTGACAATTTTAAATATGCACAATTATAGTGAATGCAATTTGGAAAATCTTTCTGTCTACCTACTTCGAGCACTTTTCAAGTCAAAGCCAAGAGTTGCGCCTAAAGCAGGTCAAGGTTTATTGGACACTTCGAGGACAACAGATCTGGAAGGAGCGCCTACAACTGATGAAAGGCTGCTCAAAGAAATTTATTTAACTCTTGACTGGAATTGTCCTGATGTTGCCCGTGATGAAGTCTTAATTCGCGATCCTTCCTATTGTCAGAGATTACCCAAAGACTTATTCTACACAGCTCTTCTACGGTCTGACCGGGAAGAATTCATCGATCTATTTCTTTCACATGGATTTAGAGTTCACACATTTGTCACTCCTAAAAGATTGCTCAGACTATTTAGACACATTTATAATGAAGAATTCTTTCATACTGTCTGCTGGGAAGGAGTACTGGGCCACAGTTTAGTGTCCAAACCGTCTAAATATTTTGTCGATACTGACCTTAATTGGTTGATTGAGACTTGCACTGGACTAGACAATTATGTTAATTCAGATCATCTTTATTACAATGTCATGTCGATGTATATTCACAATCAAGCATCGGCCGAAAGAAAAGCTCTCGTTATACTTTGTCTTTGGGCAGTCTTTGCAAATCGAACAAAATTGGTCAAAACACTTTGGAAACACTCAGATCAACCTATTCATCTTGGTTTAATTGTTTCCATGGCATATGAACGACTCTCCTGGTATGTCGGTGACTCCAGCCTCAAAAATGACTTGAAAGTTCAGTCCAAACTTTTTGCTGATATGGCAATTGGAGTTTTAGACCTTTGTTACTCCGAAGCTACTTGTCGTGCATTCGATGTTTTATCCGAAGAAGGACCTGACTGGAATTATAAAACCGCCGTTGATATTGCTGCTAGTGCTAGAACTCGCAGTTTTCTTGCCCATCCTTGTTGTCAGAAATGGCTGACGAGTACTTTTTTGGGTGAAATTCGAATACGTGAACTCTCATGGGGATTTTTAACTGTACCTGCTTTCATGAAAGTATTATTATCAGCATTTTTCATCTTTCCTATGTTCATTTGGGTTCGCTTCAAACCTAAAATTGTACAAACAGATTTAACCCGTAAACCAGACGATGATGGCGATCAAGAAGATGAAATGGATCACTATCATAACGATGAGACTGCCTTGATTGATACGGATGCCGTTACAATGGGTCCCAATGGTGATATCGACAATCGTACAAAAATCAATTTATCCGACAAAGACAAATCAAATGTTTCCAAAGTGACCATCAATAATAAAGGGTCAAATAACAGTGTTAACAATACATCTTATGGTCAACATCGAAATTCAATGCGTCCTGATTTGTACACAACACTCTTAAAAGACCGAGAAGTGATATTACGTTCACAGCCACCTCTTCATAAAATGATCTATTATATGTGGACTGCTCCAATCACCAAGTTTTGGACTTTTCATACATTTTATATTTTGTATCTGGCGGCATTTTCAATCGCTGTCATTTGGCCTTCTTGTGGTAACACATACCTTGATTCAGCTGTTTGCCTGTGGACATTACTCATCGTCATTGAAAATATCCATCGTACATGGATTCTTTACAAAAAATACTCATCAGTGCCTCTATTTTTTAAAATACTAGAAACACTTTTGATTTTAGGATTTGTCTTTGTTTATGCTGCAACGAGTGTGTGGCATATTGATTTCTTTAGACCGTACACTCGAAAAGTTATCTTGTGCTTTGCATTGATTTACTTTTACTATCGACTGGTTGCAATATATTTGCCTATTTCACCTACTCTTGGTCCACTACTTTATCGGCTCAAGTTGATGGTGACAATTGATTTTATGATGTTCATGAGAATGGCTCTGGTTTTGATTATTTCATCAGGTAAGTTAGTTAATGCTTGAACACTTGAAACCAATAATGATCAATGATTATTCATTGTAGGTATCGCTATGCAAGCTGTCATGTATCCTGATGATGAACTCAGTTGGCAAACTTTTGAACGTGGATTTTCACGTGCTTGGTTCACTCTGTTCACAACACCGATAAAAGACTTGACTGCTTCTCCTGAATGCCAACAATACATTTCTCAAGATGATGATTCTTGCTTCGCTGGTCGCTACAACACTACCGAAATGCATTGCCCGACAACTGGATTTTGGCCTTATTTCTTCACCATTCAATACTTCGTCCTGTTGAAATTGATCATGACCACCTTGCTTTATGCTTTGTTCGCAGCTACTGCTGCAAAGTTAGAGACTGACTCCATTTGGAAATATCAAAGATACATCCTTGTCGTTGATTTTGCTTCTCGACTTCCACTTCCATCTCCTCTTAGTATATTTTGTTACATATATTATATCCTTAAATGGATAATACGCACCACATCGTGTTATTATTGTATCAGATGGTTCAAAAATCGCAAACGTGGTGATGCAGTAGATGAATTCGATGGAGCTGGTTATGGTGAATCTAAATACAATATGAAACTTAGCGAAGAAGATTTTAATTTTTGGCGACATTTAGCTCGCACTTATAGTAGAAAACTAGCTGAAAAAGATGAAGAATCTGACCTACAAAAGAAACAGTGGGAACAAATTCAAACAATCTATGAAGAAATTGAGTATGAAAAACGAATTCTCAGACAACTCAAAGGAAGAATAATAGAAATTGAAAGGATGAATTTGACTACTCACGTGTTACTTGAAAATATCAAACACTTGTCAACTTTAAATCGATCTGAAATTGATCCTAACTTCGATGTTCCTTCATCAAAGATCATTTCACAATCTGTCACTTACAAACACGGACATCACGTTTTATCTCGTCAATCACCTTATCCCTACACAACAGTTGCTCGAATTCCTGTTCCTGACAAATTTGTTCCTTGGGAAGTGACTTGGTTTGATTACGATCCGGTTGCTTACTCTAAGCAAAAGTATGATTTCCCTCGTCAACTTCAATCATTTGTCGATGAGGATATTCTACTCTTACATCAATTACAAATGGAACAAGTCCAACAAAAGTTGCCCGTTTTCAAATGGAATTCATCTTCGCTCAACCCGGCTGGCATCACAATCGATAGATCTTCTCACTGTCTGGGACCTGATGGACATCAACTTATTTACAAACTGGATCAAGGATTCTTACCGAGAAATCCTTTCGGTCGAACTGGACTTAGAGGTCGAGGTTCTTTACCACGATGGGGTCCTAATCACTATATCATGTTGCTGGTCACCAGATGGACAGGAGGACGACTCTTGGAATTTGTGGCCGTCAAAAATTTACCGAGGAGAGACTCTTACGAAATTCCAAGTTCATTTGTTTCCGGTGAAAGTGTCTACTTGGATCTACAGAACTACTTTAAAATTCCCTCCGACTCACCAAACTGGATCACATCTGATTCAATGATCGACTTCTTCAAATCGTGTGATGCAACGACCACTACATCCACAACTTCGACCGCTGTAGTCGAACCTTCTCCTGTAATTATTCACATGGAAGGTTATTTGGATGACCCCATGAACACAGATAATGCTTGGAAAGAAGTTGAATTGTTCCACATCCATTATCATGGACCAGACAATCTTACTGAAAAATTGAACCTTCTGTCTTGGAGAGTCGTTTCTGAAGATGTCTTCGTTAAATTGCCTTCAGGCCAATCAATGATTCTTCATGAGATGATCAACAAACTCCAGCCAACAATAATTTAGACTTCAAGTATGTTTAATCAAGATAGTTACAAATTCATTTGTAAATAGCTAACAGTTCATTGCAGATAAACCAAATAAATCAATTGATTGTTTATTTAATTAAAAGCTTTGTTCTGATAAAAGAATTTTTACTATGTTTTCAATTCTCAGTTCTTTTCTTGCTTGAAAAATACTTTGATTGAAAGACGAGGTTTTTAGATGGTAGATTACCTGACAAATAAGCGCTAAATCAAATTATTCAGAACCAACATTTGTTTCATTGCGAAAGTGATATAAGACGCAAGCGATCCTACCAGATGGCTCTGAAACCAAAAATCCTAGAAAAATATCCATCTCTGCTGTTTGCGACCGAGGTCACCTTTCTTACCACTGTCATCGATGGCCATTGGAAGACCTTATCCGTCTTATCCCGAAGCGGAAAAAGCTTCAGAAGAATATGCTTACGTGGATCCTAAAAATGCATACTATAATATTGCAAAATTACCCCGTGAATACCATCCTCTCGAAGCTTGGAATCTATTGGGGCTCGACGACACACATAAACATTTGTACCGTAGATACTACCCTTCTGTTGGCTTGGCTGTCGGACTGCTCTCGGGTGTGATCATCAACTTTTTCAATAGAAAACCCTTGTGGTCGAATGTTACAAGAACCTTTGTGCTATGTGCTCTTGGTGGAGGTTCAGGTGAAATAGTATGGCAAACGTCAAGATCGAGAGCAGCAAGACATGATGCTGCCATTCAACGTTACCTCGAGACCCATTATGACGAATTTAGCAAGATTAGAAGATACAAATACAGTGAAGTTTTCATGCCTTGGAAAGTTGCACGTTAAGCTGATCACTTGGATATGATCAGAATTAGTAATTGAATCAACGAGATGTTTTGGTAGGCAATGTTTATTCACTATGTCAATAGAAAATAAAAATTCACCATAGAACATCTATGGCTTTATCTGAACATTCGGAAATTATATACAAGGCTTTTATAAGTAAAGACTCATGAACTTCATCGATAGTCAAATTGTCAGTCTCTAAAACGTTCCAGCTGTCGTCACATAAATATTCGTACATTTTTTTGACTTTAGCTTGGAAATTTTCGGACTCGTAGATTTCATCTCCATATCCTGTTCTGGATTGAATTTTGTCAATTTCATTTAGAGTTAAGAAGAAGACGGAATCTGGCTTGGGAAGTCCAGAATCAGATTGTTTACACCATTCAACGGACATACCAGTTTTGGCGCCAGAATAAGCCACGCCGGAATGAGCATATCTATCCACAATTAGTGTCGTCCCGCTTAAAAGTGATGATTTAATTCTTTCTTCCCATTCCCATCGATTGGCGGAGAATAATAAATGAATGGCATGATCGTCGAGTTTTGCTTTTCCACTCAAGTAGGATGAGATCAAACGTCCTATCGGGGTATTTCGATCAGGAAATCGAATGTAATCAGCTGAATGTCCACGATTTCTGAGAGATTCTACCAATTTTTTTGCTATGGTAGTTTTACCAATTCGATCGACTCCTTCAATTGCTATAAGAACTCCGCGATTCATTGTAAATTCGATAATTCGATTTCGCAATGCTTGCAGCTTCAGCTGAACTTGTCCTTTGTTATGAACTAACCGCTAGAAGGCTCTGTACTCGATAAAAGAAAAAAAATAATAGAAAATTCGCTCGCCAAGTAAAGTTGATGATCGAACTGTCACCCATTGAGAGTGTGGTACAATATTTTATAGTTATATAATTAATAATAGAAAGTTAATTTATGATATAAAAAATTATAATACAAAGTGGTATAATAATAAAATAATAATGATAATTTCGTGGCACCTGATAATTGTATCACAATTGTATATAATTCAGAAGGGTGAAATTTAAAAATAGTCTTATCTGAATCAGGTGCATTAGTTCTGATCATGTACTATTTGCCATCAAACACTTGTAAAGTACTTTGTTAAACAATTAACACTCAACTGATGAAGTGGATTCATCCTCAAAAGTAAAAGTACTAAGTAAAGGTAAAGGTATGAAGTTCATTTGATCTCACGAGAATGTTTTTCCCGACTTGAATGTTGAAAAATGTAAAGGAAAACGATTTTACTCAACTATGACTGAATTCTAACTTCATTGATAAATGAAAATGATCATTAACTTTACATCTGGAAAGATCTTGGACTGTTTTTGCTCAACCATGTATACTATTGGTCCTTCATCGGCACCCATAGTGTCAAACAATGTGAACAATTGCACTGACAGTCCTGTAGTGATCCATCAAGTGCAAGTACAAAGTCGATAGGCAGATCTATCTTACAACAATTAATCACATGCCTGTTTCAGGTCTGTTGACACACTCGATGGTGAGTTAAATTAACCCTTTCTCCTAATGGATTTGACGTGTTTCACTTGTGGTTAACTCTTTCACTGTACTGAACTGTTCTCTACTGTACTGTACGATTCGCCAGCAAAAGGTCAACCAAGTCACAGAGATCAATGGAGTGAACTCATTGACTAAAAATAATGGACCATAAATCACCAACTTTCCAATGTCCAAGTGAATTGACTCCTTATTTATTGACTAGGAATGTTATAAAATGATTTTTCATCCTTAAAATAAACATTGACATCAGTTTGAATGTACAAATGGACCATTTGAGACTGATGGATGCTTTTGTGATGAAGATTCTTTTAAAATTTTCACCGTCAATCTGTCCAAGTTTACCATAAATTTTCTTAAACTTTGTCCCTTTTTTGACTTTTTTGACTTGTTGGGGCAAAACATTCAAACTTTTAACTTAAGTTAAAGAGTAAACTCAACAAGTAAAATAATCTGTCAAATGATCCTTTCAAATGAGTTTCCGTTGTGAAAAGGCGAAAAAGGTTAACCATTGAAAGTTCGTGTTTGACTTTGACAAGAGAAAGTCGTCAAAATCCATCTATTGGAAATTCAAGTCAAACAACAAGGTCGATCAGTTGATGATTGTACGGAATGTACAACAATTGTCCTTGATGAAAAAACAGTCCAATGATTCTCTCACAGTTGATTCATTGCAAATAGACTGACTTTTCCATCTCCGGCCAGAGGAGAATTGTTCAGTGGACTTGTTCATCCGACCCTCATTTATTTATATGAATCGGTGGTCATAAAAATAAATGTCCTTTCAGCTGAGTTGGACTCAATAAAAATCACCCAGTGACTTTGAAAAGACTAAACTTTTGAATCCCTGTAACACACTCAATTCATTGTAAAAGCCGTCACTGCTTAAACTTTTTATTGCAATTGATTTGTCGAATTTTTCTGCCAGTTGAATGAAAAAAAAGAACCTTCAGTAACAACTGTTAAGACGTATGTTGTCAGTACCCACCGTTCAAGTGGAAAGAACAATTGACATTTGTACAAAGAGTGTCACATAAGTCACCTTGGCGCTTTAATCCACGAAAAGAACTAATTCAAGGACGAGGACGAAGGAAAAATTTTGTACACTAGAAAATTCTTCTAAGCCCACTATGAACACGTGTCGACGAGCAGAATGTTCTTATTTGCCGCTACTTCCAGAACATTTGATCCGTCCGTCAATTCTTACTTGTACAAATGGTTTTTTTTCTTTCTTTTTCATTCCCTCATTGTTCGCTGTTTCTTCCTTTCTGACATCGGAAAATGTGTTTGTTCCTTCTGATGGTTAATTTGGCTAAAATCGCCCATCACTTACGATATCACTTAAGTCTGATGGACTTGGAAACAAAAAGAATATACTGACACTGCATTTCACTTCCATCACAACTGCTGCTGTTGCTGTTGCTGTTGGAAGGCACAATTGCAGATCATTAGACAATTTCCTCTTCAAGACAAACGGAAAAGGACACAGATCGGTATCAAGTCTAGTGTTCATGTTGACACCGAGTGTGCTGATGAGTCGATCAGATAATTCACCGTAACCTGTCTCACGGTAGATTGTGTTCAAATACAGTTCTACCTTTGCCAACTGCCCAAACCACTCATCAACGATCGGAAGTCGTTTGTGTCAAGACTGGCAAAACAGCTGCAGCAGGTGGCCACTTGGATTGCTTAGAGAAATGAATAGTTTGATCGTTTTACAATTGCACCTTTGATCGTTGAGCGGTTTCTGTGATTAACAGGATGATTTAAGATTGATCATTACATTAATTTTATAGGCAACTCCATCAGATTTGTCGCTGAAGACTTTCGTTATGCTGAAGATCTGTTGACTCCAAGAGAACATTCAATTAAGCGAACAAATTTGAAACAACAAATAGGTTCGATAGATAGAGGCTAGAACCAAACGAAATCCAATTGTCTTTTCACACCTGGACTTGCTTGTAGACAGTTCATTTGTCCACTCAAACAATCAAATGAACTCTGTTAAAGACAGTTGTTATTGTTGCTGTTTGTAACTACTTTATATGACATCGATCAGTCACTGGATCGTGGCAACTTCATTGTCTCATTTCATTTGTGTACTAACATAAGTAGCCTCCGATCGTATGAACTGTGATCACTTGTGATCCATCAGGCAGTCAGTGACTGGATGCAAGTGAGTTTCCTTCCGCTCGGCTGATGTCTCATGCAAAGTGCCCTCGGTCATAACAACTTATTGCGAGTGGACATTCACTCGGACAGTTTGTATCTGTATCTGTGCTAGACTTTCTCCTCATTACAGGACAAAAAGAGTTTATGGACCTTCTCTTGTCCGATGCGAGTTCTCAGAAAGAACAAATTAACTGTTCACGACAAACAACATCATCCGTGTCCGAGTGATTGTAATGACCGACTTGCATCCTCAGCAAGATGTACTTGATCACTTGACTTGACTCTCTTCTCGATGGACCAGTGACTCACGAGTCAGTCCATTGTTCTTCTCCTCCTTGTCCTTCTCGTGATGATCTCACTCGTACTGGTCAGCATATACTCTTAGGTGGCCGATGACTGATGCCAAGTGAGGATACAGTCAAACAAGTCACTGCAAAGGGTTACCCAGTCAACAGATGCTTCTTCTTGGAGTGACCAGTTGGCATCTGTGCGGACAGACAGGACAAGTCAGATGAAGAATGTGTTTGCTACCAATTCAATCACTTGTACACATTCGCCTTTGGTCATTTGTTTTCATTGGTCACTCTTGCCCACACTTTGGACATCGAGGTATACTTCATGTTCGCAGATGTATTTGCAGAGAGTCTGAAGGCCATTTGCTGTCCTTCCTTATGGTCCATTTGACCGAGGAATGTGTCTCTCCTTCATCCACACCGATAATGGTCTCACTGAGCACTAAACATTGTCCATTGACCAACAACAGTCAGGCTGACCAGCGAGTGGTCAGCGATACCTTGAGCAAGTTGCTGACGATGAAGCACTTGCATGTTAAGCATTCATTTGTCGGCCAGTGAGAGAATGAAACTACTGAAGATGACGACAAACGTCCTCAGACATCTCGCCATTGCCAGTTTAGTAATTTGACCGGACATAAGAGACACATTCTCCACGAGTGACCAGTGGTCACTGGCCACTCATCCGCAAGGCAGTAAAATTAAGTCTACTCTTGCGTAAAGTGCTACTTTGCCTTTGTAACTCACGCAGTACAATTCATTCCATTTCCACGACTCATGTCCAATTGATGAATTCGATGAGACAAACTCTTTACTAAATTATGGAAGGGTGGAATTATCAAGGGACGAACTATTCAACATTTGGCCATCAGAGCAGAATTCAAAACGGCTTCTGCACAAATCGGCTGAATCCAAAAGTGAGCGTTCTTGCGAATCGCCACTAATTAAATTAATTCATCAGTTAATCGATAAAAGTTTCGGGTTGAACATTTTGCTCGTAACATGATCGCAGACAAACTACACAATTGAGAATATTTAACATTTGATTGTCAGCATATTTCGACTGGTGAGTGAGTCTTTGGTTTGATTTAAAGTGAATGAGGATATAATATTGTGTGTAGTACACTTGTCGGGTGAGTGTGATGGATGTTGTAGTTGTGAAGTGAGAGAGAGAAAGAGAGAAAGAGAGAGAGAGAGAGAAGTAGAAACAGAGAGGAATAAGAGAGGAAACAAGGGGTTGAGGGAGGACAAGTGGTCTCTTGTAATCAGATCAGCAGGACACGCGATCTTCTCGACATCAGCTCGTCACTGTGGGGCAGACTGCGACCACAGCTTTTGCAGCAAGCAAGAACATACAGCAGAACAGAGAGAACACACAACACACAGAACACAGAACGAAGAGAAAGAAGAGTGGAAGAGTTGTCATGTCACTTCCTGTGTTTCATGCAAGTGGCTGCTTGAGAAGACTCGATGTGACACCGACAACTCTTTGTCCTCACAGTCTTTCAGTCTCTCAGTGGTCTTTGCTGTTCGTTCAGTCCATGCAATCCTTCCTTCCGTCTTACACGGCAATTCGTGTTGTACGTCCAAATGTCCTTTTCTCTTCTCTCCTCTTTTCTCTCCTTTCACTCTTTTATCCCTTCTTTCTTCTCTTTTTCCTGCACACTCAACCCACGAATCTTTTGTTGCTCCTCATGTCAATGGGTCACAACTCACTCCTACAAAGACTCGACTCATACACAACATCCTCAACCATCGGAAGAAATTCACTTAAATAACCTGTAATGTGACCAACGGATACCATCCAAGTCATAAGAAAGAAAGTGAATTACTCGCTACACTTCGCCTATGACTCACCGGCGACAGTTTGCTTGGAATTCTCAGTGAAATGCGTTATTTTATCTCTTGAATGAGGAAAAAAGCATTTTATTTCAAAGCGTGTCATTAAATAAGCAATGTTCAAAGGGAAAAAGGCAAATTTTAACCGGGTAAAAAACGCAGGAAGTCAACGACACGCGTCTGCCTTTGATCGAATCCGTTAGTTTTCAACTGCGGCTTGTACTTTGAGAGAAACGAAAAGTAAAGTTTACCACTCAACTTTCGCACGTTGGTGAAAATCGAATCACAGATACACGTGTCACACAAAGGGTGAGTGTTGACGATGAGGACACACTTGACTCATTGTTCTTTGTGATGAAGGGAAAAAAAAGTACACTCAAACCAAAGTATAGATTGACGCGTGTCACTGTAAACAATAAATTGGAGTAAAAAAGCATCCACACAACCTGAGCGAAGTTTTTCTCACATGACACGTGCAACATTTCGGTAATGAGGAGGCGACGCATCGGTCCATCCGATCTACCCAGTGGCAAATGAACACAAATACACGCAAAGCAAACAAACTACCATACAATCCTGTTGTCCTTTCAATTGTTGACTTTGATGTCCTTCACAACCACGCAATTTGTTCCCAGAGCAAACAGACCAAACATCTCAGAGGAAACATTGGCACCTTTTTCCTTCCAATCTGATGCAGCAAACATCACAAATATACATGTGGGAAAAGATCTCATTAATCATAAAAATCTCACATTCAATGACAAATTTAATTGACCAAAATTTCACTGGGTTACTTTTGATTAGTATTTTTGTTACTTTACAATACAAAGAACACCTGCTGATGAAAAGATTTTAACATCCGTTTCTCATTGCGTGGGATTTATTTCTAACGGAATCTATCAATTCGAACGGATTTGACTTAATGGACGAATGGACAAGTCGCAACATTATTCAGTTAACTGAGTAACTTGACAACTGTACCTTAGAAGAATGATCAATCAATCAACTTCTTTAGTGAGCGATCGAAAGGATATGGTATCATAGACACAAATCTCATGCAGTCAGACATTTGGTGAATGATTAGAATGTCCAGATGCGGTGTTGAATCGAGTGAGGTTATGTGTAACCGATTACGATGACACGGTGGACACGATGTCTGGGGACGGGTGATGGGTGTAACTGTTGTTGTCAGGGTTGTTGGTGTTGTTGTTTTTGTTGTTTTTGTTGTTTTTGCTGTTTTCGTGTGGATGTGGCGGATGATGAATCCGTGTTTGACCGATGAGTCTTGAGAGAAGGTGGAAAAGTGATTTGTCATTTGACCATGAGTCAGCGACGAGAGATAAAGGAGAAGAAGGACTGGACAAGGAAGAAGGAGAAGGAAAAGAAGAGATTCCTTTCGGTGGATAGTGGTGATTGTCGCCATCCGCATCTGTTACCAAGCAGTGAATCGTTAAATGGTCTTCCCTTAACCAGTGGTCTGGACAAAAATGGAAAAATGGATTGGGGAGTGGGTGAAAGTCAAACAACCAGCCAACAGGGGTGAAGAAGACGGGCAAAGAGAAAGGGAGAGAGAAAGAAGGAAAGAAAGAAAGAAAGAGAGCAACTGGTCTGAGAGCTGCAATGGTGAAAGGTGATCTCCTCGCTCACCCTTTGTCCCTGCTGCTGAGTTCTGTTCTGTTCTGTGCTCTGTTCTTCTCTCTCTTTCTCTCTCTGTCCGTGCATTTTGTTCTCTATTGCATCACAAAAGAATCACCAGCAGTCACTGATGAATATTGGTGGCGAAAAAAAGAAGAGAGAGAGGAAGGAGCGACCACCGATGAATCAATCGCCTTTGCCAGTGTGTCATTCCTCTTGTTCTTGTTGTTCTTGTCTCTTTCTTTGTTGTTTCCACTGCAAGTGTGAGGTGACTTTGTTCGCCTGATTCACTTTGCTGACTGTGGTGAGTCTTTTCACTTGTTTCCACATGGACAGTGCATGTGGATGTGGATGTGGCTTTCGATTGCTTTTCATGGTGGATTGATGCAGCAGTGACGGAGAATGAAACAGTAAGAGTAACAGCCGTGGACTTTTAAATACACACAACATTGCTTTGGCCGATGCTCGAGTGACTTTAAAGTCGACTTTAACTCCCTTCCTGGTTGACTGGATCACTGGATGACTGGGTGATTTGACTTTTGGATGAGTCAGTGATTGAGTCGTCGGCATCTGTGCCCTTTTCTCTCCTTTTCTCTCCTTTTCTCTCCTTTTCATCTTTCTCCTCTCTTCTTCTCTCTTTTGCTCTTTTGCTCCTTTGCTTTTGAAAAGTGAGCAAATGGCCAATTTTTGTCCAATCGATGTGGCCTCTCATTGATGGACGAGATTTGCCATCTACAGATTGCCCGTGGTGAGTACAATTGCAAATTGAGAGGCTGGAGGTGAAACTCCTTTTAATACAGTCCATCGCCCAGTGGCTGTGTCAACAAGGCGCTCTAAAGTCACCCAGACCCGAAAGTCGCTCTGGGTCCTCTTTTAATTTCACTTTAAAGTCCTTTTCTTTTTTCTCTCTCCCTCTCTCTATGTCTGTCTTTGCCGGGCCGGACGAAAAGTCGGTAATCTGCTGTTGACTGGGCGATTATTCGCCAGTCATCCACTCAACTTGTGATCTGTTTTTCCCTACAAGTATGCGAGTGCGACTTTTCCTCTCTTCTGTCGAAGTCTTCTTCCTCCCCAATCCACAGGGAAATTTGCTTAAAACATAAGTTGAACTTACAGCTCTAACCAGTAGACACTTATGACGCTTCACATTTGTCTACGAGTGTCTGAACTGATCATCGTACTTGTTGGAAATGTCGAGTCTCTACAGCAGTGAACATGGTTATCAAAAGAAGTTCTCGTCAAGAGTTCGCTCGAGCCTAATTTAGCAATGGTATCGGTAGTTTCAAATTTCAGTTGAGTTGAGGACTGGCAAAGTGCACTTTCTTCCTTTCTTTTATGACTTGAATGGTGATGTTCACGCATGAAGCAATTCGGACTTTTCTCTGCTTATTCAATGGGTTATTTGCGTCCGTCACTCTTGACAGAAGTATACGTTTTCTTTTGTAATTATAAATAAAGAGTGAACATTCAATGTACAAAAGTTATGTTAATCGACCAGGTGACCCAAAGCCATTTGCAGTTAGGCCTGAAGAGTCGGATAAATTGAGTGACAATATTTAGCAGTTATTTCATAGTATTTTTCTTTTTTCAAAGTCCAATGAGTCTTGCGGGTCCTGTTTTATCTTTTTTTTTCTTTTTTTTTCTTTTTTTTCTTCTTTTCCTTCTTTTTCTTTCTCTCTGTTTCCTTCTGCTTGTTCTGAGCTTCTCTTCTTTCCATATTTTCTTTTCTCCCGACCAGGAGAAAACTCTTCAACTGCAAATGGCTTTGCAGGGTGCTAAAGTCCTTTGTACCTTTGTTTCTGTTGGTTGTGCGAGTGTTTTTATTGGTCACAAGTCACCCTGTCTGCCATCAGTCAATTGGCGAGAGACACATTGTGCTAAATTGCTGAAAATGCAAGTACGTGCGGTCATTTACAAAATTCACGTGCATTTCACCTCTCTAACCTCTCTCCTAATGGGCAGTAATTGTCACCCTTAACTGCTTTTTCTGTGTGTGTGTGTCTGTCTCTTTTTCTCTGTTTTGCTCTTTCTCTTCTATTCATAAATCCATCTGGATGTTTAGTATGCGCTACTTTTGACACATTTAGCACAACCAGTGTTTTTTCTACTTCTCGTCTCTCGTCTCTCTCTCTCTGGGCTCTTCATTTACATTCTGTTCTTTGTCACTTGCACTCACTCACGACTTCAGTGAAATCAACTCACTCAATTCACTTGACTTGATGAAGAGACGAACAAATTTAACATCATGTTCACTGTTTTTTTTATCTCTCAAACTAAATACTTTGTGAAATAGGAACCAACAATCAAATACAATTGTTAAATTCAACATGACACGTGGCACCTTTTGATAATGTTGAGGCGAAAAAATTTCAAAGTAAAATCATGTGAAATGATGTCTTTGAGAATTTGAATGAAGAAAGAAAGGAAGAATTCATTTGTTACCAAGTAAATTCAATTGTATCCATGGTAAATGTGTAGGACATTGTCCACTCGATTGTCCGGTCAAGTGTACTATGTGAAAAGTTTGTTGAGCGTGTTCAATCACTTTCTCAGTGTCTGTTATTTCGATTTAAATGACCTGCAGATTTTTTGGAGTGTTCACGTGTCCAATACACCGAGAGTCCAGTTTGAAGGGAAATGTCCATGTGTTGGTAGATGGGTCAATTGTGTGGGTGGGACAAACAGACAATTTTCACCCTTGTCGAGTCACTTGAATACTTGATCAGTCAAAAGAAACACTCTACTGTACACTGTGTGTAACTTGACCCGTATGAAATTTTGAAAAAAAAAGTTCTCACACACTCTGACAACTTGTCCATCAGTAGAAAGTGACCACTGGTCAGTCTCTTGGGTACGTTTAAATACTTTGCAGTGAACAATTCTAACAATTCTATATATACTCACACCCGAGTCCTTCGACAAGTTGCTAATGCAAGTTGAACAATTACAAAAGTTCGATGAAAAAGCCAACCAGTGGAAGAAACAGAGCCAGATGCGAGTTATCCTCAGGTCCTTTTGGTCTTTTTTTCTTTGTTACCACTACATGAGCAGCGGAAATAAATGACCATGAAATGACGAATGGTTCTAAGTAGAAGTGTCGAGTGATCAATGGTCATTCTGCGGTCGAGTCACCATTGGAACATGTTATTGAGCTAGAACACTTGTCCTGGTGAATGGAAAAAATATTTCATTTCCGATTGAGAGTCAAGGTTGAACCGATGTCAAATGGTAGTCATGATGAATCCTAACGATCCATGTTTTATGGAATAAACTTGAACTTCCGGGCGGTTCTTCTTCCATTTTCATCCATTTCAAGTGCCATGTGTCCGGATATCCATGGTGCATCATGTCTATGTCCATGAACATGTTCTTTGACATCAAACATACTCCACTAACCTTACGGTTCTAATGAATTGACTTTTTCGATTTTTTTCTTCTTTTCTTCTCTTCTTTTTCTCCTGAACTTTCTTCCTGTTTCACGAGTCCATTGATATTCTTTCTCATTCCCCGCGAATCTTTCATTATGCGCTCTTGACACAAGAACATTTTACTTACATCACCGAAAAAACTAGCCAATGACATAATTGATTCAATGAAATGCCCAAATGGTGAATCATTTGGCCCCAAGCAGCATCATCCATCAAAGTCCAGCCGGCCGGCCAAACCAACTGGACTGGGCTGGATAATGAGCAGTACATCATAGATCCTTTATAGGTGGGCTCAAACATCCTTTGTTCTCCCTCCACTCAGTCAACTTGTCTGACGAAATGATTTTCATTACAGTTAACCTTGTATTGAAACATCATGGAACAGGGAGAGAGTGACCTGAGTGAATGAAGATGGAGATAAGATCTCCCGGTTGTCGGAGTGGCTTGTAATGCAGGCTTATCCATGTGTCGAGTGGATTTACGTGGAGACAAAGTGTCTCTCTTCCCCTTTCTTCACTTGATTCCGGAAAGAACGAAAGAGCTGGTCCACGTGGGGAATTGACTGGGCGAGTGAGCGAGTGAACAAATCAGCCAGTCAGTCAGTCTGTTACCCTGGAGTTGGGTCCATCACTGGTTGTTTCTTGTGTTCGCAGTGTCTGTGTCTTCGCTCAGTCCAATGATGGATGAGGCTTGTTTGTCTCGCCGTGTCCGTCAACCTACAGCTACAGCTGGGACAGCGAGAGTTGAGAAATTGAGAAATGAGAAATTGTAAAATTGAAACAGTCCAAGTTGCCAGTATTGCTCTTGTTGCTCTTGTTGCCCATGTCATATGCAAAATGCAAAGTGCTAGATGCAAACTGCAAAATGTAAAATGGGTCCCCAGCCACTGTTGGCGATTGGTTTGTCTGTCTGTTTGTCGGGCAAAACATGTTGTCGCCGGGGCGAAGAGTGCATCATCTCGTCACTGCAGACCTAAGCGACTGTCAATTGTCTCGTCAAAGGCAATTGCGAATGATGCCAATGCAAGTACAAGTGATGCGGATGAACCGAGTAAGCGATCAGCTGCTTTGTCTCTTTTCTCTCTTTTTTTTCTTTTTTTCCTTCATCTCCTTTTTTCAGCCTCTCACTTGAATAGCCATTTGAATGTTTGAGAGTGTCGATGGGTCCGTCGACACAAAAAATCATCTCATCCAAAGGTTCCTGTAGCTCTGTAGTTCTGTAGGACTGTTGTGTGAATTTTAAAAAAAGACACAAATGTGAACAAAGCAACATAAAAGTGAGTTAGTGCAAGTGCTCGGCAGGGGAGATTGAAAGTGGCCAGTTCGGCGTGGAATGCACCAAGCGAACAACTGAAATGTCGCATCGAAGGACAGAAATGATTGGTTCTGTGACAAGCCGCATGACACGTGAAGCGAGTGCACCTGTGACGTTTTTTATTCAAATGGAGGGAGCCAATTGAAGTTTCAAGTTGTTTCAGAGCAATCTTCACAATGTTCACAATACTCAGCAGATTAGACTGGCAGTTTAAAGTGTCGACAGACCACTCGACTGCATCTCAGACTGAGACGAATGAATTGACTCACTTCACTCTTCGCTCTACGTTCAATGTTGTCAAACACTGACTTATGTCTTTTACCCTCTCATTTGCAGTTTTTTCAGCTGTTCTATTTCGCATTGATACTTTGCCCTTTGAACCCTTCGAGGAACTTGGAGATGGGTTGCCCGGTTGTCCATTGGATACGGACAAATATGACCTGGGACATTGGTTCATTGTTTACTGTACGCGCGTACATATGACATGGGTGGTGAACATTGATAGAAGAAAAAAAGAGTGACAGTTGAGGATGAAGAGAGGATAGTCCGGTTTCCCTGGTCACATGAGTGAGTGTTATTGTGTTATTAGCTTGGAAAGAGGTTAAGCATAGTGAGAGAGTATCTTTGAGCGCTCTTTGACACACATCCTGTCTCCACCGAATTGCAAGAAAGGGAATCCGATCCACTCGAACGAACATCACATCCTCGTTAGGGATGTCGCCGAATCCTTGTTTACGATAGGTTGAGAGTACACGACTGATGGTGAACTAAAGTGGCCGACTGGACCCGCTAGTTGATTTCAGGTTCGTTGAATCCATTTTTGGCTGCGAATGCCACGTGTCCTCTTCACCAGGCATCGACTTCACCTTTGACTGTGTGTGTGTTATTTTTACCGCTGAATGCATCAGTAGGTCTCATTTACTCTTACCATTGCTTTGACCAATTGTATTCACTAATTCGCTTGATCAGTACTCCAATTGAACTGAATGTACTCGACTGTTGGCTGTGTGTACTTTATACCCTGATCCAGTGAAAGGGAAGAATTATTTATTTGAATGAAGATTCTACCAACTGTATTTAAAGTATCTGTGCCATTACCTTGGTCAAAAGAACTTTGCACTATTACACTGTTATTTCTTTAAAAGTATCCCCCTATACCAATGACCGGCTTTGCTTGTTCATGTATCACTGGTTTAAGGTAAAATTGGATGACAGATGCAAATGCAGCTGCAACATGATGACATAGAAGAGTAAATTGAACTGTACAGTTACAAGCTCACACTTTAACATGATTGACAGAATAAACTTGTGTACAACAGGCAAAACATTTTTACTTTTTCTTTTGATATTTCATTTTATTGCACTTTTACACTTGCCAATGTGTATAAATCTTCTTTGACATGTTTAAAATGTAAAACAAATCGAAAGTTGTGTTACCTCGATAAAATGTTCTACCGTAATGATAGAATGCACCATTATACCATTATATCGTCATATTATTATTCTATTGCTTATTGGGGGTGGAAAATTGGTTCGATAGGTTGAATGAAAAGAACAAATGAAAGTCAAGTTGAGTAAACGATTGCAGGTGGCTGCCTGATGAAACCGGAAGTTCTGTAGGGGAGGAACAGTGTATGAGTCACTTTTACACCTGGTGATGGATTTGCTCCTTGATCACGTGATAAATCCAAGGTACACGAAATGGCAGAAGTAAAGATATTGTAGAAACAAATAAGCTACTGTATCTTATACTTGAATATAACTTGTGTAGACGCACCTGATCGTTCGATTGGTAAGTTCATTTTGCTTCAACTAAAAGAGTGAACAGATGGCCCTTGTAGTGAAAACTATTGGAGCGGAAGCCGCAGTTTGAGACACTCTTTCTATTCATCATGTTCCCCCATCGATGATATTTTTTTTCTTTCTCCCCGCATCACCTGTCTGTATGATCCATTGGAAAAACATATGCCCTTTAAACTTTTCATCCATTCACTTACAATGACAAATGAACAATTGAATATCTTTTTCATATTTTCTTTTATTTTCCTTTCTCTCTCTCTTTGTTGAAGTTTATTTGTTCCACTTTAAGCAGAGATTAAACTTTTCACTGATACAAACATTTTCATCCCTTTTTTTCATTGTTTTTCAATTAGTCAGTTAATTAAACGATAATTTACTGTAAAAGCCAAAGATTACACACATTGGCTGGATAATTTAATCATCATAAAATATTATTCGATTGAAATTAAATTAAAATGTCAAGTGTAAATAAATGTTTTTTTTCTATGTACATTGTAACTTGAAAATTTGATATTATCATGTTGTTGTTGTTGTTGTTGTTGTTGTTTCGTTTTGTTTTAGCTTTTATTCAATGTAAAAATGTGTGTCTTTATCAATTTGTTGCCTCATTTACAATTGTATTAGAGTAAATTGAATGAGTTGAATGTAATCGATTGTTGATAAGTAAGGGTAATTTGTTTGAAATGATTAGATAATCATTTCAACTTGAATTACAATTTACAAGGTGGACATGTGTTGGTTGGCAAAAGACAGATGAAAGGATTCAGCCAAATTTCGTAATTTCATGCCACTGACTTTGCGATTAATGAATGTGAAGATGTTGAAGTTGCCGGTAAATTGAGCGAATGTTGGTCCCCTTGATCATTTGAGGTTGAATCGGGTACATTAATCTGTTTCCTTAATCGTTGTCGCTTTGCAGCCTTTTCCGAGCGTCCAGGATCATTTGTGTTTGTGTATTTAAATTGATCCCTAAGTTGAGTGCAATGTCTTGCTGAGTCACAGGAGTCGGAGTGATGATAAGTTTGTGATGTTTGTTGTGTCTGTGATCTTTGCGCTCTGGGCAAAGATGAGTGGGACTGAATTTGTTCATTTGGACGGTGAAGATGTAATCGAGGGCAGGTAGAACAGGTTGAAAGGTTTACTGATGTCATTTTAATGGCTGTTTGTGAGTCTCTGCAATTGATTGGATAATCTTCTTCTTCTTCTTCTTCTCCCTTTTCTTGTGGATCTTCTTCCTTGTCGTCCATTACCCTGAACAAGGAATCATTAGCAGGTGTATCATTGCTTTTTTGTGTATCCACCTGACTGGCGTGGCAGGAAGAATCGTCAGGTCTACTGTTTCCATTAATGATATTTACTTGGTCGTGATACTGGTTAAGTGAAGACAGCAAATGATTCACTAAGTGTTGGTCATTGGTTTCCATCATCAAGTTGGCCAGTATAAGTGGTAAGTTGTTGCTTGATGAATTATTCGAGGGTGAATCATTACAGGAACCAAAAGAAGTCGGTGAAGTTTGTGAAGTTTGCGAAGTCTGTCTACATGAATGACAGGTGTGAGACAATGGACGTTTTTTCTGATGCGATGATGACTGATGCAGGTGGAGAAAAAGCAAACTTTGCAATTGACATTGAAGAAGAACACACTCAAGACACTTGGCCATCTTTGACTAGTTAGCGACACGGGTTCAATGCGAGACGAGGCGAGTTGAAACAGTGAAAATGCTAACTTGACAACCTCTTCATCTGCTCAAAGTATGAGTAGTGACTAGCCGAGTTGATCACTAACTACTCTTATACCCGGGCCAGCCTCGAATTTCGGGGGCGGAAAATGTGCGTCAAAGTAAATGCGCAAAAAGTTTCCAGCGAAACAAGTGACCTTTTGTTGTAGCTAACTTTCCCTTTTTCTCTTTTTTTTCTCTTTTCCCCTTCTCCCTTTTTACTTTCTCTCTTTTTACTTTCTCCCTCTCTGCCCTGTTGACCACCCCTGGCCATTGAACCTTTGTCTGTGGGAGTCTTGAGTTAACCAAAAGAAAATCAAGAACAATGCACAAAGTGACCAGTGAACCAGTCAACTCGAAGAAACACACACAGAACAAAGTTAAAAGTTGACATCAGTCGATGCCAGTGAGTGATTTAACTTTGTTCGTGTCTGCTTGGGTCCGGGTGAAGACATTACCAGTGCTGGTAGAAGTAAAATTGGCAAATTTGGCCCTTTTTCTGAAAAAAGAGAGAAAGAGAGCGAGAGAGAGAAGAACCTAAAAGAACTTCAGTCCCGCACTAGGACAGTGCGAGGGTGGATGGGGTGACAGTGATGGATGCACCAAGTGACCATCAACATACGACGTGGTCACTTCATTAGCGGTCAGAGAATCAATTGAATAAAACACCATTCAATTTCACCCAGGACCATGTGAATTCGTTGGATGTGACAGAGTGTGCGAAAACACGTCTGCTTGACTGATTCGGTGGAGATTTCTATTTAGACACCGCCAACAATCAGTCTCATCCGCATCGTCAAATCGTCACATCGTCACAACGACACACCATGTTGTTCCAAAAAAATGCCATGTGAGTGATGCAACTGGATTCGGTAAAAAAAAAGTCTCATCATCATCTCATGCTCGTTCTGGCAAGATTGTCCCTTCGATTTTCCCATTCAACTGGTGATCAACAAAGTCTCCTGTGGACAGTCTGACGGTTTCCTGTTGTTTTTTTTCTCTGTCTTGTTGTCTGTTTGTTATTCACTTGTCCAATGACCGTTTCTCTTTGACTGGCCGATTTTCTTTCTTCCTTGTTTTTGCTTTTTCCTTTTTTTTTGCTTGAGTGAAAGTCAACTTCCTATTTATTGCGTGTGTTGGTTGACTTTGATTGAAGTGAACAGTCTCCTGTCCATCAGCCAGTCACAAGTGAAGGGCTTCCATTGTCAACTTGTGTTGGGCAGTTTGTGTCATTTTTTCCTTTTTCTCTTTTATTTTTTCCTTTCCTTTTCTTTTTTCTCTCTCCCTCACAACTCACAACTCGACGAACCAACACAAGTGAGCAGTGTGTGACTTGTTGTCTGTTATTTTCGATACTTCGCCCCACTTCGATGCACGTGGACACAAGTTTGTCAGTGTTGTACCTCTTGTGTTTATTCTTATTTATTATTTGTTGCGTGCAAGTCGAAACTTGGTCATCATTTCTTTCTTTCTTTTTCGTTCTTTCTCTTTCTCTTTCTCTCTCTCTCTCTTTCACATACAACCAACTGGACACACGTTCATCCCTTTTTCCTTTTATTTCTTCTCAGTCTCGGTCCTCGAGTGTGAAAGTTGAGTGCTTCATGATGATTATTGTCACTGGTTGAGTCGAGACACTCATATTCAATGCAACTCCATTGACAAAGGAAAACAATCTCAACCAGCCACGTGTCCTTGCACTTTGGGTATATTTTTTTCTCACAAACAGTCAAAGGCACAACTGACACTTCTTGTTGCCCACAGAAACCGGCTGAGTAAACAAATCCAATTATTTCATCCCAATGCATTGGGTAACTGTGATCACAGTCGGTGGTGAGTACATCTACAATCGACTGGACAGTAGATTATGTTTGATGCATCAACCATCTACTAACCAGTCACTCTTTCACCATTTACTCAGTTTGTATCCTATCTGTTAGATGCTTTTTGTTTGTCACATTACAGGTTATTTAAGTGAATTTCTTCCGATGGTTGAGGATGTTGTGTATGAGTCGAGTCTTTGTAGGAGTGAGTTGTGACCCATTGACATGAGGAGCAACAAAAGATTCGTGGGTTGAGTGTGCAGGAAAAAGAGAAGAAAGAAGGGATAAAAGAGTGAAAGGAGAGAAAAGAGGAGAGAAGAGAAAAGGACATTTGGACGTACAACACGAATTGCCGTGTAAGACGGAAGGAAGGATTGCATGGACTGAACGAACAGCAAAGACCACTGAGAGACTGAAAGACTGTGAGGACAAAGAGTTGTCGGTGTCACATCGAGTCTTCTCAAGCAGCCACTTGCATGAAACACAGGAAGTGACATGACAACTCTTCCACTCTTCTTTCTCTTCGTTCTGTGTTCTGTGTGTTGTGTGTTCTCTCTGTTCTGCTGTATGTTCTTGCTTGCTGCAAAAGCTGTGGTCGCAGTCTGCCCCACAGTGACGAGCTGATGTCGAGAAGATCGCGTGTCCTGCTGATCTGATTACAAGAGACCACTTGTCCTCCCTCAACCCCTTGTTTCCTCTCTTATTCCTCTCTGTTTCTACTTCTCTCTCTCTCTCTCTTTCTCTCTTTCTCTCTCTCACTTCACAACTACAACATCCATCACACTCACCCGACAAGTGTACTACACACAATATTATATCCTCATTCACTTTCTTTCCAGCATACTTGGATGGAGTACAAAGGCCTCAGGCTGTCATGGTATCATTTGACCACACAATCTGCCCGAAAAAAAGGTTGTTCTTTGTAACTGATCGAATGAACTTCTCCTCATTTGTTATTTAGGGCATGAGATGGACTCTAAATCCACTCGGAGGATAGACAAGTGTCTCTGGATGAGACAGAGTTGGAGCAAAGTGTGTCCACCATTGGTAAGATAAAAAGAATAGACGAGTTGCAGCTGGCATCTGGTCATTTTGTGCGTGTTGACTCATCAGGTAGGTTTTTTTCTCTCCCTGTCTCTGTCTGCATCTCTTCAATGTAACTCAACTGTGCATCTACACAATGAAGAAAATGTTCAACTTTGACAATATGAGCGCTTTCGATATTTCGGTCTCTGCATGTGTCCCCGTCGATGGCCAGCTGAAGAACCTCGATGCTTCATGGATGATTGTTCAAGTGGCAAATGTTTTTTTTCTTCTTTCTCTTCTTTGAGTTCACCGTTGACCGAGTCACATGCTATTTTTATGCTTTACCTTTAGCTGTGACCGGTGACCAATGGCCGATGCAGTGTGAAGAGACAGTGATTGACATTTGACATGAAGAGTTTGGTCAGCGGTTTAATTCAAACCCTTTGGTCGGTCTTTGATGGTGCAAAGGACTACTGAAACTTGACAATGAATTCTATTATCTATTTGACACTCGAGCCAATGGCTAATACACCAAATTTAGCTTCATTTGACAGGCCAATGAATTGACACGACTTGTGCTTTGTGTCGACCGTGTCAAGTGACAAAGTCTGTCCCCTGGTCTCACACTGTCCTACTGTCCAATTCAATTGAAGCTTAAATTGGCCTCAACCGAATGTATAATTGGCCATTGTCGCTGGCAAAGTTTAACCATTTCACAACAGAACAATTGTGACAATTGAACAAAGCGATACAATGATTCAGCTGGTCTTGTGCGTTCAACCCTTAGATCAGTCAATGGCTCTAGGTATGATGAAATTGCATATAGATCGTTCCTATTGATCATAGAACATTCTATCCATATCCCTTTACTAATGTGTATTTCGCTCTAGAGTTTGTTTCATCGAATTCGTCAATTGGACATGAGTCGTGGAAATGGAATGAATTGTACTGCGTGAGTTACAAAGGCAAAGTAGCACTTTACGCAAGAGTAGACTTAATTTTACTGCCTTGCGGATGAGTGGCCAGTGACCACTGGTCACTCGTGGAGAATGTGTCTCTTATGTCCGGTCAAATTACTAAACTGGCAATGGCGAGATGTCTGAGGACGTTTGTCGTCATCTTCAGTAGTTTCATTCTCTCACTGGCCGACAAATGAATGCTTAACATGCAAGTGCTTCATCGTCAGCAACTTGCTCAAGGTATCGCTGACCACTCGCTGGTCAGCCTGACTGTTGTTGGCCAATGGACAATGTTTAGTGCTCAGTGAGACCATTATCGGTGTGGATGAAGGAGAGACACATTCCTCGGTCAAATGGACCATAAGGAAGGACAGCAAATGGCCTTCAGACTCTCTGCAAATACATCTGCGAACATGAAGTATACCTCGATGTCCAAAGTGTGGGCAAGAGTGACCAATGAAAACAAATGACCAAAGGCGAATGTGTACAAGTGATTGAATTGGTAGCAAACACATTCTTCATCTGACTTGTCCTGTCTGTCCGCACAGATGCCAACTGGTCACTCCAAGAAGAAGCATCTGTTGACTGGGTAACCCTTTGCAGTGACTTGTTTGACTGTCTCCTCACTTGGCATCAGTCATCGGCCACCTAAGAGTATATGCTGACCAGTACGAGTGAGATCATCACGAGAAGGGCAAGGAGGAGAAGAACAATGGACTGACTCGTGAGTCACTGGTCCATCGAGAAGAGAGTCAAGTCAAGTGATCAAGTACATCTTGCTGAGGATGCAAGTCGGTCATTACAATCACTCGGACACGGATGATGTTGTTTGTCGTGAACAGTTAATTTGTTCTTTCTGAGAACTCGCATCGGACAAGAGAAGGTCCATAAACTCTTTTTGTCCTGTAATGAGGAGAAAGTCTAGCACAGATACAGATACAAACTGTCCGATTGAATGTCCACTCGCAATAAGTTGTTATGACCGAGGGCACTTTGCATGAGACATCAGCCGAGCGGAAGGAAACTCACTTGCATCCAGTCACTGACTGCCTGATGGATCACAAGTGATCACAGTTTGTTTGATCAAAGGCATCGTCGTGAAAGTGTTTCAATGAAGTTCAGACAATGTGACTTTGTCGATGTGAGTGATGGATGTAGGATCAAAGAGTCGTGCCTTGTAACCCGCTCAAATTTCTAAGAGAGTGGATGAGAGGGTATAATGAATGCAATGATCGAAATGAGTGAAATTCAGGCTTGTAAAGAAAAGAAGAGAAGAAGAAAGCTAATGCATTTGCCGGCTGTTCATTGATGCAAGTGTCAGTGGTTTGAGTAATTGTGTCCGGTTACCAGAGTCAATCTTTCCTTCATCCAATTCAACCTCCCCCACTTGGACTCTTTGCTCAAACAGTACTTCCCTCAGTACGACTCATTTTGACCAGTGGTCAGTAGAGGGGAGAAGAATTTGAATGTCATTCTGTTGATAGTTTGTGAGTTTACGAGGGTGTTAGATGTTGAATGTTGAATAAACTGATAGAAAAATATGCAAAAAGTGTTTCGATGAATGGTCAGATTCACACGAAATAATTTTTCACGAGGTGACACACTTGCCTAAGCCAATATTACATTTGTCTTCTCTGACCGGGGTCTTTTCATTGTTTGCGTGGGAGTAGGACATGGAGGACATGGGTCACTTTTTGTTAGGCTTTCTTTTTTCTTTTTTTTTCTTTTTATGATGTAAACCACAACAGTTGCTTCCAATTGACACATCATTTAGCGAACTCATCAAATTTCTACCCTGCAACCTTCAAAGCACCCCAAATTGTACTCTTATGCGTATAAAAGGCTCTATATTTGTCAGGTTGTGTTAACAAAGTTGTTCTTTTACTTTATTTCCTTTGATCAGGGAGAACAAATTCACTTGGTCAACCTTGTGAATAAACTCACCTGCATTTTCTTCAAGTATATTTGTTTGATGTGGTAGTTTGTTTGCAGCTTCTTTATTTACTTTTCACCCATGACAAGTCCATTACTCAAGTACAATTATTAGCAAGTGACGTAATTTATCCTAAGCACATATTTCAAATTAAATTTATCGGTCAAGTTAAATGATGGTGTAGGTCAATTTATTCTTAATCACTTGCTTTCCTCGAAAAACACGCAAAGGGGCAGGAAAATTGACTAATAACTAAACGCTTGACTGGAAGGACGGATTGAAAGTCTTTTCTATGTAAATGAGTTCAACTAATTGACCAAGCGGTCAGTTGAATATCGTTATGTTGCCATTGATGATTCATGAATGCTGATAGTTACAGGATCACGAGTAAAGTGAAAAGATCAACTGGACCTGATGTCAAGTGACTTTACGTGTATGTAGTGTGCAGTGTGCTCACAAGATGAAGTAATGTACAGAGAACAAGTCAAGGGTAATGACCATTTTATTTGCATAACACAAAGACACGGACCGAGTGTCTGAAGCTCTTCCTCTTGTAGAACATTCATTATGTGGTCATTTGATGGTTGTTCAAATGATCCTTGCCAATAATGAAAAGTCCATCAGCGGTTTCGAGGTGCGGGCTGGGTGGGCAAAGGCCGGCCAAGTGACCACCTGCTGTAACCGCGCCGACCTTTGACTTATGTTCACCCCTCATCAATGTCCGGGTGACACTAATGACATTTGCCTCACCTGAAGAACAACTTGAAACAGGACTTAGCGTCAAGTAGCACGTGTTTACTCATGCACGCACCCAAAGATGCAGAGACCGAAACAGAAACAACATCCACACTGTAACAGTGAAAGATAGAAAAACACTGGAAAACAGGAAATTCACTGAGGAAAATCAACAATTGAGCAGTGAACTTGTTGGCCACTCACCAAATACCATTGGAAAGAACACAAATGAATATCTTTGAAGGTGATCGGATGACTTTCTGTGTGTGTCATTGTCTCATAAACATCATCTTTAGGTAAGTGTGTTAAATGTCCAATTGATTATTACCGGGGATCCAGGGAAAAAAATACACAATTACCCAAGTCAATTGGTCACACTCAGGGATGAGCAATGGACATTGACCGAATTGACTGTCTTGCCTGATGAGAATTAAATTGCAATTGGAAAGAAAGAGAAGGAAAAAGTATCTGTTTGCCTTGAGGTTGAAAGGTGCATCTAGTCAAGTGACACGCAAGAGATCCATCCGACTGCAGATGCAATTGCAAAGCAAGCGAATCCAAGTCTTAAACATACCAATGATGATGGAAATTGGTGACTCAGGGTCTACCTGATTACTTTTTTCTTTCCTTTTTTTCGCTTTTCTCGCTTTTTCCTCTTCTTTTCTACTCTTCTCTGTTTTTCGCATCAATGTGCCGGTCCATTGTTTCCTGTGACGACTATTTAGATGACTGATGGGCCAAATAGAATCGAGTGACCACCAGTCCACTGATCCGTTTGTCGGTCTGTAATTTGGTCATTGGTTGTACCCCTCGGTTAGAAAGAACTCATAAAGTATTAACGAGCGGGGGTGGATGGTAAAACATGGATGAAGAGGAGAAAAAAAATCAGAGCTTTAAGTGAATTGGACAACTGGTACATCCACTCCCTGCTCATTACCATTTGGTGCACTTGGACACCTAATGGCCTCCATCAACCGTCAATGGACTCATCACTTCTTCCAGTGTCCTTTAGATAAAACGGTAAAAGTGAAAGGAAAAAAAGAATCACAAGAAGAAAAAAAATAGACAATCGAAATGATACAACGAGGGAGTGAATAGATGAATGAATAGATTCCATGAGTCTATGATTCTATGAGTCCACGACTTTCTCTTGGCCGCGTCAAGTGTAACTCATTTAACGATACTCAATGAGAGACAAAACAGTGTCCGCTGTCATGTTCAGTAAGTGGCTTATGTCTCACCATGTCATTTGAGTGGCCATAAGGAGGAAAAAAACTGCCCTTAGCTACTGTTTTGATTAAATCATACCAATCTTCTTCTTTTTTTTTCCTTCTCAAACATCAACCAAGTCAAATGATTTCATCGTGGGTGAATGACAATTGTGTTGTCAGTATTTTGAATAATCGAGTTGGTCCATTGCATCAGTCCATCGGTGCATCATTTGACCATATTACCATTGGTACCATTTACCATGTTTCTATTTCACTATGAGTTCAAGTAAAAGAAGTAAAGAAAAAAGAATAAAAGAATTTTCCTCCGATGAGTCTTTGATTGACTCACCAAAACGTCCTTTGATTGACAGTTGATTTGGTGGCAAAAAGTAATAATAACAACGCTCCAACTGACCACGCGTGGGTGGATGCGGTTATTTGGGTGATCGCATCTTTCTCTTTTTCTCTCTTTTTTTCGCTTATTTCTTCCTGCTGTCCAGTGCAGCTGTGTCTCTGGTTCCCTTAACTTTGACCGCTATGCCCTTACTTTTTTGGCCTGTTTGTCTGTGAGTAGCAATGCAAATTGTATCCTACGAGTTCACAGTCTGGGAGAGTGAGGAGAGGAGACTGAAAGACTGAATAAGTGAAAGACTCAAAGGAGCAGAGACACAGAAACCGTGAGGCCTTCAAGAGACGTCCGTTTCTTTTATAGGATGTGGACACAAGACAAAAGGAAGTCAGACCAAAACGACTTTGTCACTGCAAACACACACACACATTGACGATTGACTTTTCGCGTGAGCAGGAGGAAAAAGTGAATCAAGTGATGCGGAGACTGTTTTATCCTTTGCTACATCTGATTCTTCCTCTGTCTTGCCTTGTTGCCTCTTTACTTTTCTATCTGTCTCTGTTATAATTTTTGTGTATCTATCTGTTCGTGTTGTTACCGTCGTCCTTTAATTGCACCTCACATACCGGAAGTTTATTTTGACGAAAGAAAAAAAAATAGCCCCACGAACAACTTCGAACAACCACGACCGATGGACTAACAACGGACGCGACAAGTCACCGTTGTAAGGTTGCATTTTTTCATTGAATTATTTGCTTGAACAGAACAGCCAACAGCTTATCTGCTTGAGAATAGCTGCATCTGCCCCTTGTCAAAGTTGCCTTTACAATTGTTTTCATTGTTTGGATCCTTTTTACCTTTTAACTTGTACCTTTTACCCTGCGGTGCGTTGTCTCCACCTTACTCGGTCTTCCTGTGTGTCTCTTTTTCAACACGCAAATTTTACATCCACATACATCTATGTACATCTAACAGACTAAGTTCTGTCACTGTTCTACCTGAATTTACCTGAAGAACAATGATTCAAGTGATTCCATTCACTTATCCAATTCCGGTGAATATCGTGACTCTTTGGGTGGCCCATGTATGTTGAAATAAACACGTGCAACCATTTTTCCTGTGCGAATCTGGTGAAATCACAGTTCATTAGACCCATCAGTTTCATTGAGCGGTAAAATTGGCCTTTGATGGCTTCGGATCAATTGAATTTGTCTATTTTTACTTTTTTTCACTTTTTTCTCTTTCCTTTTTTGGTGTTGAATTTCACTCTGTTGGCTATTGTCAACATTTACTTAGAGTGAAATTCTTACCAGTTTTAAAACATAAAATGAATCCATTTTAAGGATGAATTCGACAAATTTGAAAGAAAAAAAAGAATTCGATTGTTCACTCGATTCACCCGTATCAAGTCTCAGGGTGAAAAGTACTCCCTTACTTTACCATTCATTGGGTCACAAATGATTCAATCAAATTTTCTTTCCTCATGAACAGGAGAACTGGAGAAGAGAGAAGTACACAAGTACAAGCTAAAGGAAGAAAAAAGAGAAAAGAGAAGAGCATTTGGACTCAATGGACAAAAAGAAGATGGAAAGAAGGGAGCAGGAGAGAACATTGGATGATGTAAGGAGTGACGGACGGATCAAATGTCCTGGAAGTAGCGGCTCCAACTGAAAAGAGAGAACACATCGAGTATTCGAGTATTAAAGTGAATGCACTCACGACACGTGTCCTCAGTGGGCTAAAAAGCAACTCATCCAACTCACAAACTCACAAACTCATAGAATCGTAGCAGCTTCATCACTGAAAGGTAGAAAACAAAAAAAAACTTCCTCTTACAATAAAAGTAGCATCTGCAGGGTCAAAGAGAAACTTATGAGCGTGAAAACTGTCCAAGTACACTGTCAGTCCCTCTCTTTGTGACTCATCAAACCAATAGCGATGAAATACATTCAGTTTACTCTTCAGAATGAAAATTGAATCAATTCAACAACTTACAGGCTTGAAAAAAAAACTTATGCTCCACACCGATATTTCTTTTTCTCTCTCTTTTTTTCAAGCCATTTTATTTGATTGTCACCATGTGAAAAACTCAAAATGCAACAAATCCACCTTCATCCATTGTAAATTCGATTTTTTATAAAAAACAATGAAGCGAAACATGTTGATACTCAAAGTGTAACGTGAAAACTTGTGTACACATACACTGTGTACTACTACTGATGTTGAAACACTTACATTCTGACAAACGTGACATTTGATTTGCACTTGCACTAAGAACATTCCGCCAGTTTGTATGGCCATCAACATACACTACCGAATGGAAAGTTCGTAAATAACAATCATGCAAGTTCTTATGACTTGTTCTGTTTCACTCGCCAGTTCAACTGGTAACACTGAGTTATACTTGATTTAAGACATGAATGAATGGTTCTTTTATTGTAAAAGGCACATGATGAACAATTCACTGCTACTGAAAATGGCTCACAAACAGCTTAATGACTTTGGCTGTCTAGACTTTTGTGATCTTTGCTTGAGCAAACTGTGTTACTTTGTTTCAAACTTTGTAACCCAGTCGACAGACCAACTTACTGAACAAACAAAGGGTCATTCGTTCTCGCACTTCCAGTGAAAGGGCAACATTTCACTGATAAAGTTTGCCTTTTGCCTTAAAACCTTCAACTTTCTTCCTGTGCATCATTAATTCACAGGGTAATTAATGATTACACTGACGCTTTTTACTCTTTCCCTAAAACTAAGTATACAAATGTTCTGTTCATATTTTTTTTCTCCTTCCTCTTCTTTCAACCATATTTTTGTAACAACCAGCATGTGCTGAAAGTGATTTTGTTGACTGACTGATGACAGTTGAAGAGGAGAAAGAAAAATTAACTTTTCAACTTGAGACTAAGTGAGAAATCAAGCACCTGCTTTTGAGTGAATATCCGTGCAAGTGTCAATCATTGATGATGTTCTTTGTTCTTCTTGTACTCTTCTTTGACTGTTGCTTGTGACAAGAATTCATTCGTTCTTATTCTTTTCTTCTTCTTCCCGGTCTCTGACAACTGGAAAAGAAGAACTAATTTCCTCGAAAAAAAAATGACCCGACTACTCACCAGAACATTTGCTAAATTCGGCCTGAAAGAAGTTCTTTTGAGACATTAGTGGTAAATAACAGGACAGTAAAGAAAAAAAGGCAAAAGTAGTTGAGTTGATTTAGAGCTTTTTCTGGCAAAGAAAGGAACATTGTGCTCTCTCTCTCTCTCTTTCTTCCTTTTTCTTCCTCTTTCTGTCTACCCTTTAACCACGAAAGTAAATTGGGGAGGCCAAAACAGGGCGAGTCACTTTCACTCGGTTCACTTGGTTTACTTGGCTTTACTTGACTTTAACTTGGTCTACTTGGAAGGGTTGAAAGTGATTTGGCCGTCGAACTTTCTTTCAGTCGCCAGTGAGTGTGTCAACAGACCTGAAACAGGCATGTGATTAATTGTTGTAAGAAGGATCTGCCTGTCGACTTTGTACTTGCACTTGATGGATTACTTCAGGGCTGTCAGTGCAATTGTCCACATTGTCCAACACGTCGAGTGCCGATGAAGGAGCAATGAGGCCAATTTAAGGCGAAAATTGAACCCTCAACCTTGTAGCAAATCAATTTCACCCTGATCTCAAGTCACTTTGATGGCGTGTCCATCATGTTGGACTTTAAATTGCAGTGGATACTTTCGCCTGACTGGTCACTTTTTACATTGTGACTCACCCAAGGTACGGTCAGTATGAGTGTGTCACAGGCTGTAAACTACGGACAAGCCAACAATTCAGTCGTCTCGGTATCCTGGACACACATGAAAATTACAACATTGCTCCATTCACCCCACCCAGTGTCCAAGTGTCCAGTGGCAACAATGCCATGGACAATGGATTACATTTTACTCCTAAAAAAAAGTAGTCAAGTGTAATAGTACAGGGACAGTACGAATGCCAAGTAAGTTGTATGTTGAAAATTAAAAAAAAAGCAAACATCCTCGTGACTCACTGTCGATGACATGTAGACATTTGGACATTTGGACATTTGAACATTCTCAACTGACCATGGCAACACTCGAATGACAGGCGTTCGCATAAAGTGAACCATTCGATTTGCTCTGTCATTTTTCTATTGACCAGTTTGCAGTTTATCTTTGATCTGCGGATCAAATTCACTCATCTTACTCATCAAGTATGTTTTCCATGGTCATTGTGTCCCCTCCGACTTTGTCATCTGTCCTGGGTGTCCTTTTATCTCGATGCATCTCTCTTACATCTTGACTGTCATAGGACAAAATGACTTGTGCTACACCTTGTCCACTGTTCCTGACTTTGTGGATAAAAATAAAGTGACAATGACAGTGGCCATCATGGTAATCAGCTGTAAATTGCTTAAGCCTTATTTATTTCTTCCGATGATAAGAATCGTCCATTGTTCAAAGCTTAACCAAGTGACAAAAGTGACCTTTATTTACTTTCCATTTGAGCCAAGTGGTCCTGTGTCCACTTTAGAAATGTCCGCACTGACAGTATTTTTCTTTTTTATGTCCAGGGTGACACTTAGTGTTCTTTGTTTGCTTTAGAAATTCACCAGTCGAAAATCTCCGAATCTTTTTGAGTGAAAAAGTCATCCTGAAAAGTAGAAAAAGAAGAAAAAGAACAAAAAGAACAAAGAGAAAATGCACAAAGAACAGACAATGGTCAGCCCTGAACAAAGATAAAAGATAGAAGATAAAAGCCATGTAATAATTAATTCTAAGGCTGAAAAATTCAGCTAAATTCAGCTGGTGGATGAAAAAAAAGATGCTATAGATAGAAGAGTGAATCACTCATCGAATGTTTGTCCTGAAAAGAATTTACTTAAGGGAAAATCCGATTTACACTTGCAACAAGGCAACTGGGCGACGAGGTGACGAGGCAAGTGAGGAGACGACTGAGTCTTCTTTTGAATTAGCTTTTAAATTATCCTTCGAATAAATATCCTTATGACAGGATAAAATTAATGACTATCAGTGATGAATTGTCTACAAGAGGAATCTGTAAAGAATGTATGTTTATTTTATCCTTGCTTGCAAATTGAAGATTCAAGTCCAATTGGTATTCAGTATCCTCTTTTTAGATGAGGAAGATTTCTTCGACCCAGTTAGAACACAGTTCTGTCCTTCGTTTTTTTTCATGCCTTCGCTTTGGCCACTGGACAGAGAAACTCAATTGATGCTGCTTTTTCTCCCTCTCGGTCCTTTTGACTGATCAAATGGATTACTAAACCGAAGCTGAACACACTGTTGAGCTAGCAGACGTTCTTCGAGGTTCGAGGTTCACGAGGTCTCGCGGACCTCAACAAAGAACGGAAGCAAAAGAGGAGAAAAAGAAAAAAAAGAAAAAGAAAAAAAAAGAGAGACAGCGAACTAGGGGAAGAGACAAAATGACAAATGGATTTTCATCCGCTCATTCCTTTCATTGTGCTCGTATGTTTTTTTTTCTCCTCTTTCCTACTGGTCCTCACTCTCTACAAGCCCACTTAGCAGTTTAAAAGTTTAAAAGAAAAACTTACGAACTGTTCTTGTGACTGCGTATTATTCTGTTATTTTGTTATTCTGTGAGTTACTTCCTAGTTGCTCGTTTTCTTTTAACTTCCTTCCGCATCCACAGCGCGTGTTTAAGTGAACAAAAACATTTCAAAGTGCATCTTTTACTCTCCTGACCAACAATTCAGTGTAAACTTGACTTTGACCGGTGTATGCAGTTGCATCAGTCTTCGAATTTGAACTTACTTGTCCTTTTTTCTCTTGTCTTTTACTTGTCTTCCTGAAAAAATTGAACTGTCGATGGATGAATTATTACTCTTTCCGGTTGCACTGGTTGTTGCAGCTGAAGAAAATGTAAGGTGCTTTACACTGGATAACACGTGACTCAGATGTTTTCAAATGTTCTATTGTCTGGTGTAAAATACAACATATACAGAGTATAGACACAGAGACACACAAATTGAAGGAGGAAAATAAAAAATGAATGAGAGGGAGAAAAAAATAAAGGAAAAGAAAGAAGAGAAGAGAAGAAAAGAAGAGACTTTCAAAAGCTCAACAGGGAAGGAGGCAACAAGGGATGCAGGACAGCAACATCAATTCGCCCATCAGACACACCAACATACATTGTAGACAGTGCGGAGCATCCCTCATCATTTCAAATTGTTACAATGAAAGTTGAATTAGAAATTAAACCAAAAGAAAGAATTAATGTGACAGAGACAAAAAATTTTCACTCTCTCCTTCAACATATGTGACCGTTTATTCAAGCGAAAAAAAGGTTGCTTGTCATCAATTGATCTTATTTAAAATCAATTGAAAAATAAGCTCAAGTATAGGTCTCTTCAATAGATTCGATATGCTTTGGCCCCTCCTGCCTGTGCCCAGTGTTAAGATTGTCAGTGGGCCAAGTTAGCTTATTCAGTTGACTCAGCTTCACTCAGCTCAGTGGACCCCACAATTTCACCGTTCGAAGTCAATTTTTCACAAGTTCGACGAAGGACACAGCTTTCCAATTTACAATCGAATGATTTATAACACTTTTAAAATATTTTGACAAAATATGCCCTCACAGTGTAAGTTGTAAGGCTTTTAAAAGTGAAGATGATGCAGGGCAAAGTGTCCCTTCCAAGGATAGGGATACTTGTTCTAAGCATCCATGTCCAATGGATATTTGGCCATTCGGTCACGATTGCGTAATTGATGCACACAATAAAGAACCATCCTCAAATACTTGATTTAATTTAAAAAGTCTCGCCTCTCGATGTCCTTCTGACTTTCATAGCATAGATAGAAATATTTGCCTTATTTCTTTCATTCTCTCAATGTTCAAATGCACACTCCACCATCACAAGCTCATAAGTGTCAAGTATCCCTACACCAGTTTTGTCGAGTCAAGTTCATCCTCCTGACTCATACACGTGATCACCAAAAGGGGAGATGGAGAGGATACACGCGTCTCTTGTCCTTTTTGTGGTGACTCGGTTTGATTCAAATGTCGACATTCATGAAAATATCATCAGATCACTGCATGAGTTATTTTACTACTTTTTCTTCCCCCTGAAATTCGACTCGTTGAAGAAAAGGGTCCAAATATTGTAACCTTATCAACAGCTGATCCTTCCTCACGCTTTCAAACTTACATTTCCACTTGCATGAATCATTTTGATTGAACACGTGAAAACAAATCTTTTTATTTTCACTCGATCGAATTGTACAACGAGTTCAGTTGTAGCAATCCTTTACGCTTATGCGTGCTTATTGATGAATTTTATTGTCATTAATTTTTTGCCTGTGTTTATGCATTTGGTGAATGATTAGAATGTCCAGATGCGGTGTTGAATCGAGTGAGGTTATGTGTAACCGATTACGATGACACGGTGGACACGATGTCCGGGGACGGGTGATGGGTGTAACTGTTGTTGTCAGGGTTGTTGGTGTTGTTGTTTTTGTTGTTTTTGCTGTTTTTGTTGTTTCTACTGTTTTCGTGTGGATGTGGCGGATGATGAATCCGTGTTTGACCGATGAGTCTTGAGAGAAGGTGGAAAAGTGATTTGTCATTTGACCATGAGTCAGCGACGAGAGATAAAGGAGAAGAAGGACTGGACAAGGAAGAAGGAGAAGGAAAAGAAGAGATTCCTTTCGATGGATAGTGGTGATTGTCGCCATCCGCATCTGTTACCAAGCAGTGAATCGTTAAATGGTCTTCCCTTAACCAGTGGTCTGGACAAAAATGGAAAAATGGATTGGGGAGTGGGTGAAAGTCAAACAACCAGCCAACAGGGGTGAAGAAGACGGGCAAAGAGAAAGGGAGAGAGAAAGAAGGAAAGAAAGAAAGAAAGAGAGCAACTGGTCTGAGAGCTGCAATGGTGAAAGGTGATCTCCTCGCTCACCCTTTGTCCCTGCTGCTGAGTTCTGTTCTGTTCTGTGCTCTGTTCTTCTCTCTCTTTCTCTCTCTGTCCGTGCATTTTGTTCTCTATTGCATCACAAAAGAATCACCAGCAGTCACTGATGAATATTGGTGGCGAAAAAAAGAAGAGAGAGAGGAAGGAGCGACCACCGATGAATCAATCGCCTTTGCCAGTGTGTCATTCCTCTTGTTCTTGTTGTTCTTGTCTCTTTCTTTGTTGTTTCCACTGCAAGTGTGAGGTGACTTTGTTCGCCTGATTCACTTTGCTGACTGTGGTGAGTCTTTTCACTTGTTTCCACATGGACAGTGCATGTGGATGTGGATGTGGCTTTCGATTGCTTTTCATGGTGGATTGATGCAGCAGTGACGGAGAATGAAACAGTAAGAGTAACAGCCGTGGACTTTTAAATACACACAACATTGCTTTGGCTGATGCTCGAGTGACTTTAAAGTCGACTTTAACTCCCTTCCTGGTTGACTGGATCACTGGATGACTGGGTGATTTGACTTTTGGATGAGTCAGTGATTGAGTCGTCGGCATCTGTGCCCTTTTCTCTCCTTTTCTCTCCTTTTCTCTCCTTTTCATCTTTCTCCTCTCTTCTTCTCTCTTTTGCTCTTTTGCTCCTTTGCTTTTGAAAAGTGAGCAAATGGCCAATTTTTGTCCAATCGATGTGGCCTCTCATTGATGGACGAGATTTGCCATCTACAGATTGCCCGTGGTGAGTACAATTGCAAATTGAGAGGCTGGAGGTGAAACTCCTTTTAATACAGTCCATCGCCCAGTGGCTGTGTCAACAAGGCGCTCTAAAGTCACCCAGACCCGAAAGTCGCTCTGGGTCCTCTTTTAATTTCACTTTAAAGTCCTTTTCTTTTTTCTCTCTCCCTCTCTCTATGTCTGTCTTTGCCGGGCCGGACGAAAAGTCGGTAATCTGCTGTTGACTGGGCGATTATTCGCCAGTCATCCACTCAACTTGTGATCTGTTTTTCCCTACAAGTATGCGAGTGCGACTTTTCCTCTCTTCTGTCGAAGTCTTCTTCCTCCCCAATCCACAGGGAAATTTGCTTAAAACATAAGTTGAACTTACAGCTCTAACCAGTAGACACTTATGACGCTCTGCATTAGTCTGGTTAAGTTTCACCAGAGGATCGAATGACTGCAAGTGTCCCACTCGATTACGATTTAGTCTGACTGCGAAGAAAAAGTATTAGCAAGCAAATGGCACATGGTACTTTAAAAGTAAAGTTGTATCAAATCCTTTGTTCTGTTCTTAGCTGTTTTGTATATCTTCATTGTACTTTCTTATAACGATGTCTTTTGATTTTTATCGCTTCAACTTTTGAAATTTACACGCCTGGTCATTTGAATCTCCTCTTTTAATGGGTCACTTTGCATTCACGGGCAAATAACTGTTTTATATAAACCATTGAAAAGTGACGAGTCTCAGCTGATTGTCACATCACATCAACTATTCACCCTTACGCAGCTGACTTCTTGTTTCCCTTTATTGCCTGAACAGTTAACATCTGAAACAATTAGCCCATTTAACTTTTTCACCAATTTATTCGTCACTTTTAACTGTTGAGTCTATTGTACTCGATGTCACTCATTGCAGGTAATTGAGGGAATCGCTTGCACCAGTTGCCCCTTTCTTCTAATGTTAATTCGAACCAGGCGAAAAAGGGTACCCCGTCGTCCTGATGATTTAGAGTGTGAGTAAGTACTCATTTACCTTTGTCTTTTTTTTTGTTACGAACGAAAATGTTTTTTTCCTCTTTCACAAGACCCTCTCTCTTGGGTTACCAAGAGGGAAGAAAGAAAGAGAGAAAGAAAGAGAGGCACATTTTGCCCCAGCAGAACATTGGATGTTTCTTTTGCACAAAAAGTCGACGAAAGACTCACCTCTCAACTCACCCTTCGACTTGGTCGATGGTTTATTTTAAACGGAGAAAGTACTTTGCTTTACATAATCACGAGTGCATCCATCGGACTGTACTAAGTATTCACATCACATTCGACATCTACAAATGCTTTGATGGCTTCTCACTCATCAGATGCATCCTTTTTTTTTGTTCTGTGTCCTCAATGTCTGTTAATTTGACGAAGGGAGAGAAAAGTGGCAAATTTGTTAAATGACCCTGTAAGTATTTATTTGTTTGCACTGTAGAAATCGAGGTCACGATCTGTCATCAGCATCAACTAAAGGAAGATTTTTAATGTCATCGAATATATTCTATCAACACACGAAGTACAAGTTGTTCCACCTTAAGATGAAAACAAGATGAGAACAGTTGTTCATTCAATTCACTGATCGGTCAGTGATTCAAATTCAATTGAAGAAAAAAAAGTAACACCCTACAATCAAATTACAATAAAATGTAAATTGAAGATTGTGAGTGCATTTCAAATGGTTCGTTAATTGTAGTCGAATCCTTCTCAATTCAATTGTATATAAGTTTTTTTCTCACAAGTCGCGTGTCCATCCTTGAATAGTTGCAAAGAAAGTAAAATTAGATGTGGACACAAGTGAAATTCGAATCCAATGTATGGTACACGTGTCTTCTTGATCGAGAGAAGAAAAAGTTCTGTACCAAGTAAAATACGAGTTGGCATTTTCACTCGTCAAGTGAGAGAAGAACGACGTTCAAAAGAAATTCATTTGCAGGCGAGTGAATCGCATGGTCGATTCAAATAGACTCGTAAAGTTCAGAAGTACAGAATACACAAAGTACAGAATACAGAGTCCAATGTCCAGCGAACTGTCCGGTGTATCTTGAGTTCTTTATTTCTTTGCCTCTCTCTCTTTCTCTCACTCTCATTCTCCCTTCTCGTCAAAAGTTGCTGACGCGTGTCCACTTTCACTTTGATTTGGATTCAAATGACCTACAGTTGATTTGAAGTGGACACAATAGTAGACGAAGTTTCTATGGCAGATGAATCAATTGTGTGGGTGGACAAGAGGGCAAACTCACCCTGCTCGAGTGGAAATGAGTTACAAGTTCAGTCATAAACTACATAGATGTCCACTCGTCTAACATCACACACAGGGTGAACAAAAAATTGAAGGACACTTAAGAACTGTCCACTGTGACTTAAGTTGTGTCCGAGTGACCACGTACTGAGTACAATTGTCTCAAGTGTCTTTTCTTTCGTCTTCTTTACCTTACTTATACTTGGTTGATGAAGCAGATGTCAAATGAATGAATTGTTCTTACCATCAAAATGAGTAACTGGCAGACTAGTGTGAGTAAATGGACAATCGAGATGGATGAAAACAGCTGCGTTTCCTTGTGATGGTTGTGATGGTTGTGATGCAGGTTGCAACACTTGCCTTTATCCCTTGATAGGATTTACGCATGAATGAACCCAACACAGACGACCTATAAAAGAAGGTCCAAGAAGAAAAAAAAGAGATTTGTTCTTTAGTCCAACTAGTGCATCCTTAATATGCTCCTGGTAAGTGGTTGATCTATTGAATAGACCACAAGAACAACTAACACATCGACTCATCGACACATCGATAGGACAGATGGTTTAGCTAAACACTGTTAACTGTTGTCACTTGATTCACCTTTCACCATTTGGTTAATGGTGGAAGATTCATTTGCTCACACCTCGGGTTGATGGTCACATCCATTTGTGTTACACATAAAGAAGAGAAAGAAGAAAAAAGTACACTATGTAGTACAAGTGTTGTAAGTGGATTCATTTTGTGTTGGATGAAAAATTAACCAGTGACAGGAGAACAGAAAAGCGAGACCAGATGCGTGTTACAGTCAATGGACACTGTTGGGTTCTTTTTTGTTCCTTTTGTTCTTTCTTTTTTCTTTTTTTCCTTCTTTTTCCTTCTTTTTCCTACTTTTTCTTTGGTTCCATTGATGTCCCAAACGGAAGTCACCGCAAACTACCAAAATGATTACAAAAAAGTCACTGATCAATGGTCCTTCTCTGTGGTCAACCAACAATTTGTATCACTTGACCATTTACGAGTTCGTACTTTACTTCAGTACCAAACAAATTCAACTCAGTGACCAAATTTTATCCGTTTACACTTGATTGACCTTTCAATAGAATAGAAGATAAATTTTTCTTTCCACTGTACACTTTTACATGTGAAAAGTGTACTTTTATTTTTCAATGGTCATCTTGTTACTTACAGCAAGTGCTGGTTTTTATTTTCGGGTCATTGTGTTTTACTTTGACTGGAAATGTTTGATCCCTGTAAATGTTCTAATGCACTCGCCGAAACAAGAATTTTTTCAACTATTTTATACACAATAGCCGATGAAATTATTAATTGCTTAGTATCATGTAATATTTGAACAATGAAGTCACATCCATCAAAGTCATGTAAGAAATGTCCATCGAGAGTGTTATAGGTTCGATGCTTACTGCCCTGCTTATCGGGTCCAAGTTAAAATGCAAACCGACCGCTATTGAATCGAACGTAGCAATGACCTGAGTGAATGAAGATGGAGATAAGATCTCCCGGTTGTCGGAGTGGCTTGTAATGCAGGCTTATCCATGTGTCGAGTGGATTTACGTGGAGACAAAGTGTCTCTCTTCCCCTTTCTTCACTTGATTCCGGGAAAGAACGAAAGAGCTGGTCCACGTGGGGAATTGACTGGGCGAGTGAGCGAGTGAACAAATCAGCCAGTCAGTCAGTCTGTTACCCTGGAGTTGGGTCCATCACTGGTTGTTTCTTGTGTTCGCAGTGTCTGTGTCTTCGCTCAGTCCAATGATGGATGAGGCTTGTTTGTCTCGCCGTGTCCGTCAACCTACAGCTACAGCTGGGACAGCGAGAGTTGAGAAATTGAGAAATTGAGAAATTGTAAAATTGAAACAGTCCAAGTTGCCAGTATTGCTCTTGTTGCTCTTGTTGCCCATGTCATATGCAAAATGCAAAGTGCTAGATGCAAACTGCAAAATGTAAAATGGGTCCCCAGCCACTGTTGGCGATTGGTTTGTCTGTCTGTTTGTCGGGCAAAACATGTTGTCGCCGGGCGAAGAGTGCATCATCTCGTCACTGCAGACCTAAGCGACTGTCAATTGTCTCGTCAAAGGCAATTGCGAGTGATGCCAATGCAAGTACAAGTGATGCGGATGAACCGAGTAAGCGATCAGCTGCTTTGTCTCTTTTCTCTCTTTTTTTTCTTTTTTTCCTTCATTCCTTTTTTCAGCCTCTCACTTGAATAGCCATTTGAATGTTTGAGAGTGTCGATGGGTCCGTCGACACAAAAAATCATCTCATCCAAAGGTTCCTGTAGCTCTGTAGTTCTGTAGGACTGTTGTGTGAATTTTAAAAAAAGACACAAATGTGAACAAAGCAACATAAAAGTGAGTTAGTGCAAGTGCTCGGCAGGGGAGATTGAAAGTGGCCAGTTCGGCGTGGAATGCACCAAGCGAACAACTGAAATGTCGCATCGAAGGACAGAAATGATTGGTTCTGTGACAAGCCGCATGACACGTGAAGCGAGTGCACCTGTGACGTTTTTTATTCAAATGGAGGGAGCCAATTGAAGTTTCAAGTTGTTTCAGAGCAATCTTCACAATGTTCACAATACTCAGCAGATTAGACTGGCAGTTTAAAGTGTCGACAGACCACTCGACTGCATCTCAGACTGAGACGAATGAATTGACTCACTTCACTCTTCGCTCTACGTTCAATGTTGTCAAACACTGACTTATGTCTTTTACCCTCTCATTTGCAGTTTTTTCAGCTGTTCTATTTCGCATTGGTATCCACGGGTGTTTTTACCCATTGGTTCCTAGCTACTCAGTCCATTGGAGGGAGACAAATGTTCTGAAACTGATATGAATCCTTGTCGTTTAGGTTCATATGAATACCGCGTGACGAGTGAAATGATTTGCTTTTCATATAGACATTAACACCGAGGGTAAAGATAGTCTACTTTGACCATGTATCCTTTGGGTCTGTTTTTGTTGATCCTCAATCCGCAATGAACCGTGAATAAGGGACAAAGACACAGCTGGAAACGACTTGTGTTGCCCTGGTCACACAAGGTTTACCCTGATCATACAAAAGGGTTCACCGGACTTGATATTGCAAATGTCCAGCAGGGTAATTGGCATGATCACAATTGACACAGGATTTATCGATGGAGAAAGATGAGGATGGAGGTAGTCAAGTGCACCATTTGCATCCTCATTAGTGAAAAGCATCTTCCTTGTTTACCAGTTGTTGACCAGTATTCAACATTCACCATCACATGCGATAGTTTGTTCTTTCATCCGTATCCTCAGTATCCATTTGTGGCTGATGATGGCACGTGTCCTTTTTTTACACACCGATGAAACATCACCTTTACCAAGTTCTTTACTTCTCTTCACTGTTGGCTGATCTCATTTTCCCCTCTTATTATCCTAGTGTGATGTTCTATTACCACTCTCATTACCGTGTTCACTTTTCCATTTGTCCATTGTTCACGGGCAACAAGTCTCATCTATTTGAATCATTTGGACTCGTGGCTCGCCACGTGAAGGATGAAAAGCCACTGAGTGGGTTAATTATTTTTAATTGGCACGCACAACGTTCTAACTGACTTAACATGTTCACTCAATCACAAAGATAACGAATGAAAAGCAACAACATCAATCCAAACTTAAATAATACAAATAGTCATGACATACTCAAATAACATTTGCTGACATAATCTTTGACACTTGAGACGAATAATAAAATAATTCGATTGAATGTATGTCAAACTATCACTCCACTTGACGAAAGTAAAATTCATTTTCTTCACAAAATTGGATGAAAGTAATATCAATTGATTTTACTGCAGATGGAAAGAAAAAATCGAATGATTCGAACAAAGTAAACAGTGAGCAATCTCTTGCTGAGCAGTTTGAGAAAGAAAGAATTCAACTTGAGAGTGTCGAATATCACTGGTCAATGTGTGACACTTGATTCAGTAGAATGAGTGGACATTTCGCAACTGTAACAAAAGTTACGTCTTTCGGTCAAAAGACATCCTGACCCAGTTGCCTGGATTGAGTGAATTCGAGGGTCTTGACTTGTCTCACGTGCCTTTGTACACACTGCTTTTACATTGAATGGCCCCATCTCTCTCATCTCTCTTCCCTCATACAGGAGTGGTTTAAAGGCGAGTCAAGAGGTTCCAGACAAGTAAAAAAGTTTACAGTGTAAATTCGTTTCGTTCATCCATCCATTGACCATTCATCTGTGACTTACCTTTGGTCAGTCCAAGCGGTACATTGAACAGATGAAACCATCAACCAATTGGGGAGCTTAAATAGTATGTATCATTGCTTTGCAGGTAAATTGTATGGCAGATGTATACTCGTTTCAACCAAATGAAAAGAAGAGAGAGAAGTAAAAGCACAAAAGAAGTAAAAATTACGCTCATTCAGTTAGAACTATTCACTGGCAGGGTTGAGTTTGAATGACAGCGTCAACCGAGTGGAAACAACACAGACTCACCGAATACACTTTTTCTTTCGTCTCCAACAAAGCTGTTTCATCAGAACTTTTATTCTTTTAGGTAAAGTTTGAACTCTTCAAAAAGTTCTGTAGTGATGGTGGTCAATAAGTATGGACAACTTTTCCCCTTCAATAGAGATGATTTGATTGGTTCAAGTGGTTTCAAGTCAAATAAACTCACGTGCTTGGGTAACATTAAACATTAAGAAAAATAGTCCTCGTGCACGTGTTGTAACAGCAACCTCACTAATTACCAACAAATGCAGATGGCAGTTATTTCACACCGGAAATGGGTGGTGAGTTAATGTTAGAAATGTTTGAAAGTGTGAGTAAGTGACATGAGTCACCATTGACACCAGGTGACCATTGGTTTCTTCATCACGTACACCAAAGTTTCGATCAGATGTGCCAATGTAGTGCAAAGAAATCGACAGTCAATCGATCTACCTGATGCCGCACCTGTTGTCCTATTCAGTGTGTTAGTTGCAAGTTGTAGGTTGTAATTTGTTATCGAGAAGGCCACTGTCATAGGACAGATGGCCATTTGATCTTTTATCCATTGAAGCGTAAGATACTCTATTCACTGTATTCTCTGCTCCCTTTTCTCTTTTCTTTCTCTCTCTTCTCTCCCCATCACTACTGATGTCCCTTGCCTTTTGTCCTTGCACCTGAAAATGATGCGTCATTCGCCCTACAAACAACCATGACCTCTCTCAACTTCAAACTTTGTCTCTTCCAACATGTCATGCATCATCGACCAATAAATAATCTTCTTATTGGATTATTGTGGCTGCAGTGCAATTAAACAATCATTTGTTTCCATACATTTTTTTTTCTTCTTTTGCCATCAAAACTAACCAACATTGTAAAACTTTACTTACTGTGATAAACAACTGCTTATTTGGAACAACCTTGATGCTTGGACACTTTGACACAATCAATGTATTTCATACTTAGTTTTGTCCATCTTAATGATTATTTATTGGTCAGTACAATCGGTTTGTCGATTTTTACCGTGAATCAGGATGATTTTAAAATAATCTCATGTCAAGAACAAGTTTGATCACATTTGGTCAATGTGACAGGTACATGCGATTGAGATTTGATGATGATGATTTGATCTTTTGAAAGATTTAAAAAAGTTGATTACGATAATTGAGCCCCAAAGTCAAAAGAGATAATTACTTGGTCCAAGTTAGTTTGACTGCTTGAATACTCCTTAAATTACGCGATGAAAATTATGTCATTGTGAATTTGTAGTAAATTGAATCATTTTAACCTGTTAAACTGATGGAAAGATTCTCCAGTGATGATATGAGAAAGCTGATTGAGGTGTTTGCCGATTGTACGATGATCTTCGATCATAAACATTGACAGGTTGATGTAATCGCCTACCATATGATACTGCAGGACTTGGTCTTCTTTGAGAAGGAGAAACTTTTCGACTTGACGGGCCAAATGATTTTTTAGCATAAAAAGGTCGCTTGGCAACAGATGATCGTACTTTACCGGTGTGACTTCCACGTGCTCCTTTGGTTCCATAATTGACCTGTTGACGAGAGTGAACCATTTGAGGCCTCTTGATGGCCACTTCATCTCGAGCAGTTGATTGCTCTCCTCGGTAAAGTAGATCATCAACTTCAACTGTAGAAACTAATGGCTTTTTAGCCACTGGGTGAGGTTCACTTGCAATCCAAGTGGAAGATCCTGCGTCTGGTTCAATTGACTTTACTCGAATCACGGTGATGGGTCGGTTGACTGGTTCACCTGATGAAGCTTGATTTTTCTTGTAATGTAAACCTGTTGCAATGGTTGAAGTCGAGGTTGATGGTGATTCGGTTGATCCTTGATTTGTCTCATATGATAGATGTTTATCAAATCTTTCAGCTGTTTTTTCGAAAAATTCCTCCGAGTCAGAACATTTGGCTGATATTTGGTCATAAGGAACACAGGTGATCTTTTGTTGATCGAAGACAAGTCCTTCAGCGCAGACAAATGAAAAATGTTCAAATGATTGAGAACCATACTCATTGACTCTGGTAGAACATACATGGTACAGTTTGCAATGATTCTTTATGTCTGCATAGTAACCATGAGATCGACCGGTACAATCGAAACTGGTGTCTATGTGACCACCAAGAATTTTTGTTGATCCTCCTGGCAAACCCAAATAATTGGCTTCAGCTGATTCAGATGAATTAGAAGTTTCTGCTGGTTCAAGAGGAGGTGCTACAAATGGTGATGTTTCATCCACATCATCGTTGAGGGTGGGAAAAATTAAAGGTTCTTCTATCTTACGATTAGAAGTTAGTTTTTCTTCGTCAAAATATCGCCTGACTGATTCTACCGGCTTGAAATGACTGGATGATCCAGGTACATGAGTTTTACCCGAGTGAAAATTGGAAATTCTTTTTTTTGCATCTGATTCTGCTGAATCTCTCACCTGAAGTATTTCATCCGCCCTGATGGTTGTTGTTTCTACTGGAATGGTAGACCGATCATCAATGGCGACTTCATCATTTGGCACCAAGGATGCTAAAGTTGTAATGACGACAGATTTATCATCAACGTTTGGAATTGTCGGAGCTACAGTTGTGACTACAATGTCTTCTATGTTGCTGGAGGAAACTGATGAAGATGATGGAGATGATGGAGATGATGGAGATGATGAGGATGGAGGTAAGGAAGTCGATGAAACTGATGGAGGTGGAGGAGAAGTTGTAGTTGTAGTTGTGGTTGAAGTTGACGGATTAGATGAAGTAGATGGAGTAGACGTGGCTGATGAATCTGATGATGAAGATAAAGAGGCTAAGGTTGACGTAGTAACTTCGCTGGTGACCGTGGAATTGAATTTGGTAACAGCTCCGGGTGCTTCTGGACATCCTTTCAAATTCATGTGATCATTTTGAATGGTACATTTAACGTCACCTACGCTAGTTGGACATCGAACAGGAATTAGTCGATTATTTGATGAAATCAATTGAGGTTCATAGTTTACAACGATATCACTGGTCGGGAAATAAAGTTCTGAATCTTGACATCTAACCAGTGCTTTGTTTTCAGGAACACATTCTCTGAGTACCTGGTCAAATCTTGTTCCTTCTTCGACACAATAGTAAGAGTAATGAGAGTATGTCCAAATAGTTAAACCATCTTGAGGATCGATGTGGCGACTGACATTACAAAAGTGTGAAACTTTGCAAGAATGATCCAAATCAGCATAATAACCGATCCTTCGACCTCGACAAGAAAATCTTATGGCGTACTTGAGATGACCACGATTCTCATCGAAAATATAAGGTAAGAGAGAATCATCAGGATTGTACTTGGGCGATATCCATAAGGATGAACCACAGGAAGAATCATCTTGGCAATCAGTAGACAACTGAGCAGAGACGGCGAATAATGAAAAGACGATGGTGACAGCTTTGAGTGCGACAGACAACATGGTCAGTTAACTTTACTTGGTGCACTTGAAGTTGCTTTCACTTGTGAAGTGAGGGGACAGAGAAACAGGCCTTTAAATACTTTTAAGATGAAATGTTGAGTGGAGATGCAGTTGGACGATAGAGAAGTTGCTCAGCTGATCCTCAGGTCAGATGAATGGAAAAGTTTGTTGCCTTTTCTTGTGACTTGCCAATCCATTCACTCTATTTGGTCCTTGTTGCTGAGACTTGAGATCCAAGTAAACTTACTGGCGAAACTGGTTAGTGACTTAATTTACTCACAGCTTCCTTGTCACTGGCATCAGTCTTAACAAATCAATTGAATTTCACTGAGACAATGTCTTTGGGTGATTGGCAGTTGTGTAGTTGGATCGATCATCATTTCCTATTGAAGCCAAATGCACCGAAAAAAAGTACAAGTTCATCGTCGAAAGAAAAAACAGTTTTTTCTTTATTCTTTATGACCTTTCACAACTGTCTCGGAATGTTAATTCCAGATAAATCTGGTCATTCTCAGTGTGATTATTCAGGTTTACGGCTTATGAAAACTCTTTCCGCCTTGGAAAAGTCAAGTTGAGTAAATAATCAAAGGCAAAGGAAGTGGATTAACTTGACAAAATCACGCAAGCAAACGGTTGATAAAATTAAAATGTTCATCAAAACAAGTTGAACCAATATGAAAAGAGTGAGAGTTGAAATGCCCTTTAATTAACACGCACGAGTGTATCAAGGCATCCAATGAAATACGATGACATAAAATGACCAAAAAATGAGCCAAAAGTAATAAATTAGTTACAAAGAGTAGTCACGAAGGACAAAGGATGCTGAAGAAGGATGAATGATGTTGAAGAGATATAAAAAAAAGGCAAAAGAATGAACCATGAGTATACTTGATTCAATTTAAAAGTCCTCTGGTAGAATAACAAATTGAACAGTCAGATGAATTGTCTATCGGCTAACCAGAATACATTGAATACACTTGGCCACACCATGATGTGTAGAAAAATGTTTGATGGGTGAAAAGGGAAAATTCTTTGTTAAAATGAAAGTCACTTGATTGAACACACAAACACGAGGCAAAGTACACGTGTCTTCTTCGGGGTAAACTATTCTAACCATTTTAACCATTTCCACCCTTCACTGTGAAACATCACCCCTTAAATCGAAGGCGAGTGAATGGTAAATAATTCAACGATTCACATTAAAATTTAAAATGGATAAAAATGGGCTAATATTTGTATTTGTAGAGTTGAAAGAAGAACCAAGTCGTAAAAAAAAGTAACAAACCATCACCACTCAAAGGAATAAACTTCATTCAACGGTACACGTGTCTTTTATTGTACAAAAAAAGTAGTTCAAGTAACATTTTAAATTGATCACACGTCTTGCCTTAGATTACTGGGTATAAATTTATGTCTGATTGACTTTGTTTTACCATAAGTCAGACTTACAAAGTACAAACTACTTTTTCTGGATTTAATTAACTTTGTTTTTTTTCCTTCTTCCCAACCGTCTGATCATTGAATTCTCTTTTAGTTGATTTAGCAAAAGTTCCTTGTCCCTTGTCCTTATAAGTCTCTCTTACTTTACTCCAAATGCCGGGTCATCTTCAACAAGACCACCAATGAAATTGCCAAATTGCAGCGCTAATGGAAAGTAACATCAGATTCAACCCAATCTTCTCAAATGACATTACTTGCTACATTTCAAGAGCTGAAATGCCGAAGAACTGAAGAGGCACACTGATGCCTATCTAATTACACTCAACCTCGTTTCAGAGACAAGAACATCTCAAAGTACCATCTCCAGGTGATCACTGGTCAATCTTTGATAAAACAATCTGAAAATAGAGTTAATCAACTTTGCATTATTATTGGGTCAACATAGTCAAACTTTATGCTCACCCTTTGCTAACATGTGAAGAATTTGAAAAATCAATTGAACTCAAATTTTGTTCATCTCTAGAAAATTTTTTTAAACTCTTTTATTTTTGTTTGACATTATCATTCCTCTGTTTATGCTGGTCAATTGGGTTGAAGTAAAAAGTTTTCACTCATTTCACATCCGTTAAACAGCCGGTGACATCTGTAGTCATGAAAGGTTAATGCGTCAACATTAAGAATATTTCCAAACTCGAATAGTTGATTATCCTACACAGTTACTTAATGATGAAAACAAATCTAAGTGAGCTTTTGACATGAATGACTTAATGTTTACATGATTAAGATGAGAGTATTTTATTTATTCCGATAACAAATGGAAAAACGTGTTGATCTGTTAAAAGTATCGTCGATTGGTGGAGACTGAATAGTTCGAGCTCTCAACGGTGAGGTATAACTGTGATGATGTTGTTCTAATAAATAGTCAAGGTACGATTTTCATTAAATATGATAATTAGCCGAGGAAGACGGCTCACTTAATTTTCCTGATAACATAAAAATCGAATTCAAATTTTGTTGATCATTTCAACGAATTTTTTAACAGACTTTCATTTAGACTTCCTAGGCTTGTAAATACAAACGCAAGAACGAAATATTCTGTCGAAAGAACCATCTAATGGTTGGGACTGCATAGTTAGAGCTCTGAACAGTGAGGTAACTGTGTAATAGTTGTTCTTATAAATAGTCAAGGTACGATTTTCATTTAACATGATAATTAGCCGAGGAACACGCATCGCATAGTTTTCCTGATAATACAAATAATCAGATACATACAATTTTTTGCCTTCTTTTAAAATATCTGATTGGATGTAAACTCCAGCAGGCATATCATCTGTATCATTTTGTTCGAATGAAAATCTTTTGTGTATGATGGTACTTTCAAAAAAAGTCTTATTCAAACGAGCCGGAAGATAATCACCTTCGTAGGGAACAATAAATGCTTTGTTAATATTAGAAGTAGAGCTCGGAATGAATTTAATGTAATGGCCTTCATATTCTTGATGATGATGTTCATCTTCCATCCAAAAAAGTTGACCAACATGAGGATAATAAATTGCTGTATGAAAATCTTGCGTTTCATAATCCATCGTGGTGGCTCTATTCATATTAAGCATCCAATAATCTCGTGATCCATCAGCTGGTTTTACATGAATGAAAAAATATGCTCTTTCTTGAAACAAAAAATCTCGAACCGCATCAATTATGACGTTTGACTGGATAATATCTGGATACTCTTCGAGAAATATTGGCCTATGATCACTTATGTTGTGGTCAAGCAGATATTTCGAATTTGCGTACATGTAAATGCGAAATTTTTGATCCACAAAATATATATTTTTCACGTTGAGACCTTTTTGTAAATCGCAAATTATTCCAATGATCTTGAAACTTCCCTCGCAACATGAAGGATCTGATTTAAAAGTTATTTCTGACAGTACTGACGTCAATTTCATTAATAACAAAACTATAGACAACATTATCATCAAACGGTTCATTAGTTAATTTTTTTAGACGATTAAGTTTTATCTGCAATATACTATCGAATTTGACTGTAACTTATTTGAATCATCTAACATTTGAATGTTCTTTCCACAGTGAACTGATCTTTGATCGGATACCGGATGAAAAACCGATACTTTTTCAACCATCTCATCGATACAATCATTGGATTAATTCACTCGCTCTCATTTTACACTTGACACGTTGGGCAAAAAGAGATAAATTACATCTGATAGATTGAAATAATTTTCAAGTAATTTCTATTTCTATATTTTTTCAACTAATGACGATCTTGCAAACAAGTTAAATGCGATAAGAGTATCAGACATGTGCTACTTGAGATGAAGTTAAATAACAATTTTCCATCATCAAAACAACAAAATGTACCGATAGAACGAAATTCAATCGAAATTGACTTACTCAAGCAGTGATTGTTTTAATCTTGTTTGACAAGAACTTTTTGATGAAGGCGAAAGCAAAAATGACAAATGAAACAAACATTGCACCTAAGTAAGCTAAGAAAAGATGCTTCATCGATTCCATCTTCAAAGAATTATACGAAAAATGATGTGGAGGCTTTATATCAGAATTTTCAATACATTCAATTACTTGTGAGTCATATTTGTACGCTTTGGGATCTCCGGTGATCAGTGACGACATTTCAGGTGTTATAAATTTTTCAAAAGCTTCCCAAAAACCACTTTCAAAGGATGAAAGCAAGATGAATTTGAATACTTTTTCAGTTAAAGGATGAGTTTTATGACTGATTGGAGCCAAGACAATTCCTGGAGCAAATTGTTCAGATTGGTGAGTATTGAAATTACAAGTTCGCATAACTGTGCACACGAAAGGGGTGAAAACCGTTTTACGTATGAACCTTGAACCAACTGTAGCAACTTCCGAAGCATCCATTCTGGCTTTAAAGTCATCCATCACTTGAAAAATCTGCATGGGATCTTTGGGAGGAGTGAAAACTCCTTCTTGTGATGAGGAACAAAAGGTTTTGAGGCACAATTGGTGCAATTGAGATCCAGGAGGAGAAGTCTTGAGAAATTCACCAATCAGTAAGTCTTTAGCTACGACGGGCTGAATGGGATAGTCTAACAGGTCTTTCAGTGTGTCAATCATCTTTGGTTGAATAATTGCAACCAAATCTGCACTCATTGAATTCATCAAAATTCCATGAACAAAGAATAAACAGAACAAACTTACTGATAAGGCAATGATGGTACAAACCACAGTCTTGGGTTGAAACTGTTCTTGGTCTGCTAAAGCTGCGTACATATAAAAAAAAGTATTTGCCAGCATGAGAATGAAATTTTCTACCCGATCATAAGATAAGATTGATCGATTTTCTGAAAATGCATACAGTGTAGTTGACATGAAGAAAATTCCAACAATTAAGTAAGTTATAACATTGTAGTCCAAGTTCAAAGCATCCGTCACTTGTAAGGTTAAAACTCGACTTTGATTTCGATGACTTGTTATGGAAACGTCAGCGGCAAATGTTGGTGCAATGTATTTTCCAGGTTCCAAGCCCATCGAATCAAGTCGCATGAATATAGTTCCAATATCGTATTCATTTCTTTGCAATTTACCAATATGACCATTGTAGCTTCCATTTTTGTCAGGCTGACCCAGTTTGTCAAATGCTTCAATGTAAAGGGTACAATTGACGTGTCGGTTGACGAATTGATGTGCTGTTTCAATCGATCTATCGATAATATAAGGTAACTTCAATTTCTGCATCATACCTTCACCATAATCAGTGTATAAGATCTTGCACCTTGCAGATGGATCATGAATTTTTTTTCAACCGATCGCGAGGTGTCATCGACTTTACATCCATCAACAACATCAGGAGCATCAATGAATTGAAGGATAATAACACTTTGTTCATATTGAAGATACCAAAAAAAATACCAACAGGATGAAGATTCAGCTGTTTCTGCCTTTGTTTTTACTTTGACAAACTATTCTTCACTAAAATTCATTCTCCATTCGACGAAATGAACAATCGACTGTCTGAGTCAATTTCGAAATAGCAATTGAGTTGTACGAATATGAAAAGGTAGTAAAATAGATCGATCAATGTGCACATCGTTTATTGGTGTCTTTTTAATTCGAATATTTGGAAAAAACAACACTAACGATGCAATTATTTTACACTTGATGACAACTCTATTCACACCATCAATTCATTTTTTGTTAAAATTTCATATGATGTTGGACAATTTATTTTATGAATTAGTTTATTGCTTCAAAATATCTAGAAAGTTGTCTTTTGTTTATTCAGTGACGTTCAATCGAAATACCTGTACATCGTTCAATAAGTCTTTCATTGAAAGAACATTTACAATTATTACTTAGATCAAACAAGTTTCTTCATTATCTTGACAATTCAATAGACTAGAATTTCATTTGTATCATCTCTTTCATTTTTAATTGAAGGTGAGAACGTATCGATCGAAACGACTTGGTTGCCATAAATATGGCGCATGTATTGATTGTCATCGAATACACTGATAAAACCAACTGCAATGTGATCGACTGTACAAAATGCTCGCCACAATCAGATTTAAAAAAACACAATCAATTGAATTCCTGAGCATATTGTAATTCGAATGCTGCTCTGTTTTTCAGGTCGCATAGAAAACTGATTTATACTAGGTCTAAAGATTCGGTGATACAGTGCATTCTGATTAGTTCGGAGGATCAGTACTTAAATTGATAATTTGGTATTCAATGTGTTTGGAGTGACTTCCAAAATGAAGAACTATCAGTTGTTCAGAGCTCAAAATTCATTTTTAAAATTGATTGAATGGAATGATCAGATAAAATATGTTGGTAAAGTAAACAAGGGTATAGATACGACACAAAAAGGTGACCGATGAAAAGACAAAACAAAAAGTTTGAACATTGTCTCTGATACCCAATTGAAAAATTAAAAAAAAATTTATTTGTCTCAACTGTTCGAAGCAAAAGAAACAGCTGCATAAACTGAGTTTCATTTATCGCGTTGAGGACAGAGTTTGACCCTCATAGGAGATTTTAAGTACTTGGAGTATAATTATTCGATGAATGAAGACATAGAAATTCACGTCACTTATTGTTTCTTCAAGGTCGATAATTGTTCTTTTGATCTTTTCCACTTGAATCGATCAAGTGGCTGTTTAAATAGTTCACTCCCTAGAATTGTCGGTATAAATTGAGGTCAAAACAAAAATACAGTTCAAACATCAGTCCATCGTCTATTGCAACAAGCAAGAACATTCTGAAGAATTTGTCCATGATGAAGATACCGATCGTTGTTGTCTTGTGCGCTCTCTTGGTATGTCAAGTTCAATGTCAAAATGGTGTAGATCGTGAAAGAATGGCCAGAATGGGCGAAGAAGCTGGAAGAATGGGTGCAAATATCGCCACATCTATGATGAATTCGAATCCTGCCTTTCGAGCATCAGCTACGGCATGGAGATCATTTGTAGGAATGCCTGATCGTGCTGGTCCTCAGATGATGGGATCGATGGCTGGACAAGCTGGTTCTGGAATGGCCTCAATGTCTGGGTCAGCTAGTGGACAGATGCGGACTATGGGTTGATTCGATAGCCTTTGATACTTCTGAATTATTCGACATGTTGAGCGTATTCAGAAGAAAATCCTCAACACATTGACTGAAATTTCTAATCCGGCATAAATGTATGGGAAAATGACGATAATAACTACACCAGATTTATTCTTTGCTTTACTTTATTTCTTTGTAATAACTTGTGTTGACTATTTTGATACAACCTTCTCGGTGACGAAGGAATTAAATATCTTTTTAATAAAATTTCTGTGACTCGACGACAATTTTGACTTTTTTCTCAAATTTAGAAACACTTTTAGCCAGCAGATGTAGCCACCAGCCTGTCTAGTTATGAATTGAACTGTTAACTTGAATTTCATCAATAATGTACTTTAACTTTCAGGTAGTAAATTGACTGAATGCAATTCAATGACATAAAATCACATCAATATCGAGTGTAAATGATCTAACCCTTGACATTTACAATTGTTGAATCGTTTACATTTTAAGTTAGTTGATTTTGTATTCTTTGAACTCTGTGAAATTCGATTGATCGTAAGGGAAAATTATTTGTTTTCATTTCACATGAAAAAAAAATCATATTACAACTTTAAGGTGAATACTTTGATTAAGTCACTGGATGATGAAAAGATGTTTTGATGATGAATATTTTTGGTTGATTTGAAAGACTTGACAATTGACAAGAATGAAATGACCTTTGTTGTGAACCGTATGAATTGATCTGAACATCCAAAAGTATATTCAGGCCGACAAAAGGAATAAATATGCTAATCTGATGGAATTCACATGAAATTGAAGAAAGTGAAAAAGATAATTAACGAGTTCATTTATTACTGCAAAGAACTATCTGTAATGCTAATTATGAAAGAATTAAGAGAATTTTATTCAATTTTTCCATGTTAATTGGATTTATTTCAATTGAATTTATGATTGAAAAAGTCACATGCAGTTTTAGTAGATTTCAATTGAATATTCACATGTACGAATAGAAGATTGATGTATATAGTTTAATTGTGTGACAAAAATATTGAATGGAAACAACAAATTGCCACAATCGAATGTTGAGGGAGAGAAAGAACAGTTAGTGACAAGGATAGAACTATTTGTCCATAAGTGTGATGAAGCACATGATTAGAAGATGAATCACATGAGCGTGTGATGAGGCATAATTGTGAAAGAAAAGCAGTGAGAAAATTCTCGATTCAGCAAAGAACGACAGGAAATAACAACAACAGCAAAGCGGAAGAAGACAAGTCGACCAGTCAACCAGTTGGAGCAACGAAGTAAACATTGATAGAAGAAGTCACAATGAAATTCGGTACACAAGAACTGTAAGGAAGAAAAAAAAAGAGGCGACACAAGATCAGAAAAAGAGGAAAAAAGATTACATGAAGGATGCTCGATGTTAATAATGGACAGCAAAGAGACCAAATATCACACTGGATAAGAAATAGACTTGGTCCAAGTGTGACAGTGACTGTAAGTGACAAGGACATGAGAAACAGAACAGCAATTGCACCGGTCAAATTGAACAAAAGAAAGAAAGAAAGAAAGATACAACAGTAAAGACAAAAAGGTGCCAAAGTTAGGCGAGTCATGAGGAGGCAAAATGATTTAGGCGGTTCTTTCAGTTGTTTCACTTTGTCTTTGCTTCACAAGTGGACGCAGGATGCAATCAACTGTCGCAAACACATTGACTGTGACACATTAAGAGTGTAGTAAATACGTTTAGCAATCCTAATTTGCCAGGCAACAAAAGAAACTTGTGCGACTCGCGTAAAAGTGTACACAAGCGTACACAACGGCAAAATGAGTAATGTGACTGTGCAAATGTACTTGATATTTCACTGGATAAGTGAGAGAAAAGAAAAAAGCAAATGCATTCGTCTCTTCTCTCTCTCTCTCTCTCTCTTTTTGGTTCATGGTTCTTACTTGTTCTTTCCTCACAAAGTTACTTCTCTCAACTGTTTCTTTCTTTTGCCTTCTCACTTTCCACAGCGTTCAATGTCTCTGTGCAACTTGCACAACAACTTCGTGTCAAAATCTCCCAAGAATAATGAGTTATTCGTGACTGTACTTGTCTTCGAGTTCTTATGCTTTCACACTATACTTTTGCTCCTCTTCTCTCGTTCAACTGGCAACAGTCAACATTTAGGATCGAACAGTGAACAGTGAACACAATTGCTCATACAAAGAAAATGGTAGAAACTTTGTTATTAGTAAAAGCTTGGGTTAGACAAATAAAATGAGCAAACAAACTTTCATCTCTGTTGCATTTTTTTCTCCTTTCCTTTTCATTCAATAAATAGTCGCTCATGCATTCATCTGTAACTTTACTCAGTGAAAATTAATCAGGTATTAATGAACTCTACAGTTTGCTACTTATTCATAGAGCGAAGACTTTTTTACTCACACCAAGATAGAAGAATACTTCATCAATGCAATTCTTTTGGGATCACTCAGAGTGAAATTATGAAAAGAGAAAGAGACAGAGTGTTTATTCAAAAGTAATTCTGCCACTCGACTTTCCGAGAGTGACTGTTGGATTGTAATTGCCTTCTGTGTACGAGATAATTTATCGATTGACCGAGTCCACCAATTCGACATTCGACATTCGACATCAAGACAACTTTTCACTTTTGGACACAAAACGATCGATGTTGGATGTGAGAATGATTGCCACTGAGGATGAAAAAGGTTTTTCTTCTTTTTCTTCTTTGTTCTATGCTCTTTGTTCTTGATTCTTTGTTGAGAAACAAGTATTGCACCTCATCCAATTGTCTCACATTGACCCTGGTGTCCTTTGATCTTGCTTTAGCTCATTTTGTCTGAGTGTTTGCACATCGCTTCTGTATTCTCTTTCTTCTATTTCACTTTGTGTGTGTGTGTGTCTGTGTATCTGTGTTTGTGTATTTTTTTTCTCTTTGCTTCCTCTCTTACTATTTGGTCGAAAAAGTCGCACTCGTCCAATTTACCTAATGCCAAAGCTGAGTAAATTTGCCTCATCTAATGTATCCTCTTTTCTAGATTCGTCCTTCTTGTTTCTTCTTCTGTGCCATTTCAAATTATTCTCCTTTTTCTCCCTTTCATTGACACTGAGAAAACTGTCACTCTTTCCTCACCAAAGTAAACTTGCTCAATTTTTCTTCTCCTATCACACGTACACTTACTTGACGCTGGGTAAATACTTTTGTGCACACAAAGTACTCCTCACTAGAGGCTAAAGAATTCGATGGACTTGAGGAATTTTCTCTTTCTTTGGAAAAACTTATAAAAGTCAAAGTCAAAGTAAGGTGAGACAAAATACTATTTGTTTCCTCCACTTGTGTGTTGACTTGAACTAAGCTAAATTTAAATTTACTCCTTCCTCACTTTGGTATATATTTGTCTTTGTGTAACTTTTTTACCCAATTGAAAGTTATTTCGTCATTGCAAGTTCACTCGTACATCGGTCAATTGTAACAATCGACACACACATACAATGAACCTTTTAAAGTACGCAAGTCTTAATTTTAACTTTAAATTCGTCTTCGGTTCTATCGAGTTTGCCTCATTAATCACCATAAAGTAACTTCACTAAGTGAAGGTTTTCTCTTTCTCTTCTTTGGTGGCCTGGCGATGAATTGAAGATGTGAAGAGTATGATGGTAAAGAAGTTCATGTATCCCAAAGTCAATTTGATTGTCTTTGAACAGGAAAAGAAGGAACAGAAGAAAAAGAGAAAAAGAAGTAAAAAAAAGCGAAAGAAAAGAAGAGAAAAAGTGAAAAAGTAGAACGATAGAAAGAACCGTCCAACAAAGTCAAGTGAAATCAACTTTGAAAATCTTTTCTTCCACTCAGTTAAGTCATTTATAGCAAAGTGAAAAAAAAAGAAAGAAAAGAAAAGAAAAAAGCTCAAATGATGTGCAGAAACAGGAAGTAACAAAGTTAACTTGACTATTTTACCTTTTTTGACCGATGTACTTTGAACATCCTCCTGATTGGCAGTAGTAAAGTACACAAAGTTCAATTGAATCATTTTCACGAGAACTGAAAAATGAGATTGCATTGACTGGTAAAGAAATTCTCCTCAAATTGGCCCTGAGTGAACTTTTGTCCCGCCCTTTGGAAAGAACTTTTGTTCCATCACTTGACAAACGATCGATGAATAAGCTTTCCTTGATCAAATTAGAATAAAATTAAAATCACTCGTCTAGACAAAATGGAGTAAATTTTTAATGCATTTGGATAAATTTATTCTTTGATATTTTACTATTTCACTGTTTCACTATTTTATCATGTTCTAGCCAAATGTCGACAAAGTGAAAAAAGTTGAAACATTTTGTCAAGAATTTATCAATTCACCATTCAATAGTGAAGTGACGAAATTGTCTTTTTTTCATTTGAATACGAGTCAATAGTTTATTCTTGAGGCGAATATTTGTCGCAATCATTCTTTGGTATTCAACTGTATGTAATTTATTAGCAATTTTACTTGAGTTCAGTTCATATCATCGACAATTCGCCAAACTGTAAAAGGGTGAAAAAGTTGCCTACCATTTGCCTCAGAGCATTTGTAAACTGTGGCGAACTTTTAGGAAAATTGGACTTGAGCCATCTTTTTTTTCCGGTCATATTTATTCAAAGAATTGACTCACCAACACGAAAAAGCTCTTAGCACCAACTTTGTCGGTTGATCGAATGAGTCCAAGATGGAGTTTAATATTCGTGTGATAAACTGACTTCAATATTAAAGGGATTGATGTGCTTTCACTTCTTCATCGATGTTTGCTTTTTTTCCCCTCGTCACAAGTCAATCGAAAAGAAAGACAGGACCATCCACGATGACAACAACAAGGACAACGACAACAACTCGACCATTTGCAACTTAATTGACTGGCAAGTTGTCAATGTAAATGATAAAAGCATCATAAAAATCATCTTGGCAACAGAGTAAGCACATAAATCTGTTTTCCAGCAACCAGGGTAAAGTAAACACCGACAAAGGATGATGGTGAATTGGACGATTGATCTGTCGGTGAGAATGGAGCATTAGTCGAATAATCGAACTGTCCGCGTATTCACGTCTTTACTTGTCCAAGAGAGTTTCCAATCGTTGTCGATTGAATCCAATGCCTTGTCACCCGAGATGTTCTTTCACACCAAATGACCTTTAAGGGCATCCCAATACCCAAGATGAAATTTAAGGCAGTAAACTCGATACTCACATAAAACCAGGTCTCTCTGTAAGTGAAATGAATTTTCTTTCTTCACCAGTTTGGTCAACGCTTGTACGTCATCAAAGAAAACGAGTGTAATATAAAACACAACTTTACCAAGTGTCACATGGACAAAAGTCACAGATTGGTCTTTTTGTTGTCTTTTTTTCTTTCCTTTTCTGTTACTTACTCTCTGTGTTCTATCAACACTACGTTTGATTTTGACACGGTTGATTTTCACAGTTGAAATTTTTCATCCAATTCAATTGTCCACACCAAGTGAAAGTGACTTTCTTCACCAACACAAGTTGTTCTACTTTGTCTGTGTGTGTGTGCGTGTATTCGCTGACCAGTGGTCAGTATGTGTGTGTGTGTGTTTCTGTCCTGGACGTGATGAGGCAAAGTAGCATGAACAGTCACTATTGACAAAAAGAAAGGGAAAAAGCGCATCAGCAAAGTCGTAAAAAAGAATTACAGTGGATTTTTTCCCTGGATTCAAGTAAAAGTCTTTTTCTTTTTCTTTCCTTTTTTCTTCCTTCTTACTTCTTCTTCTTCTTCTTTGCCTCTTTTCTTTTGTACACAGGACAAAGATGAGATGAGGAAGAGCACAAAGAATAAATCATCGATTAACCAGGCCGCAAGTTGTGTCCTTCTTTTTTTCTTGTGGTGAGAAAAAAATTGAATCTTCTTTCCTTTACTCACTTGTACCTTGTTGAGAGTCTTCCTTATGGTACTTGAGACTTCAAGTGGGTTACTTTGCTTGGTTCGAATATTGCGTGAGTGCTCGTAAGAAGGTTCCTAGAGAGGAGAAAAAATTCACATCACTCACATCTCTAACATCTCTTACATCCCTCACATCCCTAACAACTGAATGAAACTCAAGTCGACACTGACAAAAGGCAAAGAACAACAACAACAACACAAGTAACAACAGTAATACTGACAACATCAACAAAAGCAACTTCTCATGTCCATTGCAACAGAGGCCAATGTAATATCATCACGAGACACTCTGAAACAGCAAAGTGAAACTCTCACATTCTAGAAGAAACAAAAAGAACAGATAAATTGCAAACCAAGTGAAAATACACAGGTGGCTCTGAATGTTGATTTGTACGAATGGTTTACTGGTGTTCTTTTATATTTTTGTCTGTAGTACGCACTGTACGTGAATTCATTGAGTAAGAAGATGCAAAAATGATGAGAAGGGAAAGAAAGAAAAAGAAGTAAAAATGAAATGATAAGGATAAATCAGTTTGAATGGTGAGAGGTGAGAACATATGATAGGAGGCAAAGTAGAACAAATGATAAAGGACAGACACATACAAGATGTATGCATGCAAATGAAGGTGCAAGACAAAGACAACTCGGTAATCGAGTTGAACTGAAGAAGTGACGAAGATGCGATTTTAACTCACACACTTTACACTCCGAGGATTCCATTGAAAATGTTATCCTTGTCTGTTGGGTCCTTGGGTTGAACTGATGTCACTGGAACGTCATTCTGTCAGTCACAGTCGATGATATTGAGGAAATGCATCACTTGTACTACTAAGTTGTGATGAGAGTAGGATTTCCACGTCTCTTTTTTTATCCTTTTCTATCCCTTTCTCTCTTTCTCTCTTTCTTTATTTCTCTCTTCGTGCTTCTTTCTTTTCCTTATCACGAAGAATCTCATTGCTCACTCCTCCCTCCTCAATCTAAATTCTCTTCATCCATCCTCATCTTCTTCATGCTTCCTTTTAAACCTTTTCTCTCTGAACCTCTTTCTGTCTTTCATCTTGCCTCTGCTTGAGACACAATCTTCTTGTGAGATCTTTTGTCCTTTGCTGTTCTATTCAACTCACCAACTCACATTCACACACTCGCAAACTCGTAAGCTTTACAGTCTCACAGACTCACCAACCTTTATTCTCATCAAGAGGAAGAAAAAAGAACTGAGAGAATCCTTTTCATCCTTTCCTTTGTGTATTTTAACACAGGCACAACAAGGAGCAAAATGAAACGACTCATGTCACCTGGTTAAATGGATTACACTGGCAGGAAAAAGAAGAAAGAATGAAAAAACAGTTTAGTCTTGCGACATCAATGTCTTCTGATCTTTCTTACTGCAACTCATTTTAGTTTTTTTTCCTTTTCACAAGGCTTTTATTCTTTAAGAAGACTCTTTTTCTTCTTGCAATCAAGTGTCGCAGATCGATTTGTTTGTCATCAGACAACGACAAAATACACACAAACACACACACACGCATATACACACGTATTACAAATCGAATTAGTTTACATTGTACCTGACAATTGTATGAAAAGTTCTGTTGGACAAGATGAATTATTTTTGCTCTTCTTAATGTGATTTGACAACACTCAAATACAATAAAGAAGACATAATTTTAAAACAATCGACATGCACAAACAATTTGACACAAGAAAAATGTTCAACATGATTTACACAATCGATCAGTTTGTCTGTCTGTGTGTGTGTGTGTACGTGAATGAGTATGTTTGTATGTTGTTCGAATCTTCAGGTACACACAATTGTACCATGAAAATAACAATAAAATCTCAACTTGCGGATGAAAGTGTCTGTGAACACATTCCAAAATGTCTTTTTCACCCTGCAAAAGAAATATAACAAAATAGCCATGAAATTGCATGTCCACTTGAACAGGAGACATTTACCACTGTCGAATGAAATATAAAAATAATGTATAGAGAGAAATTTTTTTCTTCCTTCACAATTCTACTACAACTGATCTTGCGAATTTTTGTTCTGTAACCTTCTTTCCTTTTTTTGTACTTTGCTCTTGTAACAGAGGAACAGAATAACAGTGAAACAGCAAGAAGCAAGTCACACACAAACACATACACAAACAGAGACACTTACAAAAATACACAGACAAAGACAAGTGTGTAAGAGTAAAACTGTTTCGCCTTTTTAACTGACGACAAAAGGAGAAGAAAGTAAAAAGAATAAAAAGAATAAAAAAGAAAAAATCGCCAGTGTCAGCTGTACTTTTTGGTTTAAATTGCCAACTGTAAAAGCATCAAGTAAGGTGAAAAAATGTAAAACATGTTAACGTTTCCAATTCAAATGGACATTACAATGTCATTTGCACTGACGATCGATAAAAATGACCAGAAAAGTTTTAAATGCACGTGTGTGCATGAACAGTCAAGTCAAATTGACGCTTTACATGAAAAAAAAGGATGAACATTTGACCCTACGTGACCTGAAGTAAAAGACAGACAAACAGAGACAAGCAAAAGTGTCCAAGTGAAAAATCAGGGACCAGTAAAGTTTAGAGAGACACAGAAAGAGATGGAAAGAGACAGAAAAGAAGAGATTCCAAGTGAAGATTTTAACTTGCATGATGATTGTTCTCCCGGATGAAATTGAAAGATAGAGTACAAAGGAGAATAAAAAATTTTCACAGTATAAGCCAAGTGATGCAACATGAACTGTCGTGACGGTGCATTGAGATAACTTTGTATCCCTTTTGTCAAAAAAATCAGGTAGCGTGAAGCATATGTCAAACATCACTTGAGTACGCATTTATCCACAGAATCGAGGGAGATTTAAAAGAGACTTCTACAATACAATTCAATGTGTGTAAATGTCGCAAGAGAGAGAGACAAACAAAGACAAGTATACACTACAAAGAGTGGGTGGTGTACCCATTGGATATTTCAACATGACCAAGTGACAGATGAAAGCAATGAAAAGGACATACAAAGCATCATCAAAAGGACTAAAGGACTAAAATACTGACATTTGTTCTTGCACTTGGTACACTTTGTTTTAATGACACACACAAGTTACCAACATAACAAGTCTCTTTGTTGGGCACTTTTTGAGGGATGAAAAGTCTCCTTGTTTCAAGGACTCAGTGAAGAATGAGTCATGATGCTGACTTGTTGTTGTATGTTGTAGAAAGAGAAAGAGAAAAAGACAGAGAAAGAGTATACATGTTGTCAGCGATGGAAAAAGAAGGAAGAAATGTCTTTCTGACATTTGCCATGTCAACTGTCTCACCGAGAACCTTGAAGACAAAGAGTCCATTATTTGAGTGTTCAATGAAAGGTCTGTAATTAGCTCATTAGGTGAGCCTAATTTTCAACTCGTTTTACAGGACAACACAAAAGCTAGAACATACTTAGAGCTAAAAATTCACCATTTTACTGTGTGTTGGCTGTGTTAACTTTCAACTCACGCGTACCAATTACATTGAGGCCTGAACAAGCTGAACATTCTTGGCCAAGGTAAATGAAAGTGCGGGTAAAATAGTCATGTGAAAAAAAGGGCAACTGAGTGAAAGAAAAAAAAATATATAGTCAAAAGTACAAGTAAAACAAGGCCCAGGGTTAACCGAAATTTACTTGAGCCACTGAATTTGCTGTTTGTACATTTGTTTTCACAGCAGGAGAACAAAAGAGAGGCAAAAAGTTCAATTCGTGCTTTGAACTACCTTTGCCAGGTTGCAAGTTGCAAGTTTGCAGCTTCAAACATCCATTGACAGTAATAGCCTAAAGCCCCGCACTTTTCGTGAATTTCCATGGAAAAAAAGTTACTTTTTTTCCTCTTTTTTCTCTTTGTGTCCCTTCAACTTGCAGCTTGTAAACTCAAGTCAACTAAACTAAACTTAACTAAACTCAACTCAACTGACCGAATATTCAATGAATCCACTACATTAACTTCAGGTCGAGCTGCATTTGCAAATTTAACCATGGAACTCATTAAATACACAGTGATACAATTTGTTATTTTCACTGTGAGTTAAGCGACATTTCACAGGTTACAATTTGTCTCAAGTTGATCTTGACTGCAATCAAAATGTCACCTTTTTTTCCTACTGGCAGGTGAATTTGACTAAATTTGAGTTGAATTTGAATGAATTTGATTGTCTTTGGTGGATGATGTTAATTGATGCACCTGTTAAATTGACGTTGTAAACTTGGTCTTTCATTAAGTAACATATTTTGTGCAAGTTACGGTTATCATTTCAATTGGATCCAAGGTCATTAAGGTTTAATGCCAAATTTGAACTCCTCCAAGAGCGAATTCAATTGCAATTACAATTTGATTGAGCATGAGATCAAAGGGAAGAGCGAATTGAATGATTCGCTTACTTTTTCTTTCCCTGTTCATGAATTAACTTACTTGCAAGTGAAGTCAACTATTCACCTGTACATTTATTTTTTTTTACTTCGCTTTACTTGATTAACACGACTTGTTTTGGTAAATGAAAGGAAAAAAATGTTGTTAAATTAACTCGGAGTGGGGTTTTGTCCTGCATGATTAAGTTTGCTGTTCCAGGGATACACAGGTTTGGAAAGAGAAGAAGAGGAAAAAAGATAAGAAGAGAAAGAGAAAGAGAAAAGAAAGAAGAAAAATAGAAAGAAAGGGAGTCCAAGTGATTCTTTTACCTGGAGGGCGACTTTGGGCACTTGGTTTCACACTGGCACTTGTTTGTGACCTCAACGTGAGACAGGTAAAAGATGAGTTTCCTTTTCTAGTGGCAAACACACTGAAATACTCAGCATGGGGTGGGCTTGTTAAGAATCAGCATGAGTACGCTCAACAGGGACAGACAAACTGCAAAATGAGAAAAACAAGAAAAAGAGACAGAAATCACAACAAAAACAAGAAAATATACAAGTGACCACTGAGTGTAATCACTGGTCACCTCGTGATGGCCACCGAAACGGCAGGACAGGATGAAGTGGATGACATGGATGAAGGAGATGAAGGAGATGGAGTAGACGAAAAATAAAAAGAAGAAAAAGAAGAAAAAGACAAAAAATATCCACAAGATGAAAAAGATGAAGAAGATGAGGCAGTGAAAGCGTGTGAGACTTGCAACCCAAACAGACAAACATTTTCGACCCCTGCGTGGCTCGAGGTGACAATACACGGGCAAGATGAACACTTGTAAGATGCCATCTTAGTCCTCATCTCTTTGTTGGCCCAGGTTCTCTGTCCAAAATAAGAAAAATTATTCATTTGCTCATCCATCATTGGAGATGTAAGTTGTTACATTTACTTTTTTTTCGATACATTTAACAGCTGTTTTTTCTCTATCTTTCTTTCTTTCTTTCTTCCTTTTCTCTTCTCTTTCTCCCTGTGACAATTTACTCTGTGAAATTCCAGTGCACGGAACACAACAACAAAGAAAAAGAAGAGCGCAAGTTAACATGCAAAGAATCGTTAAAAAGACTGATCGAAGTTACTTCCAGATGAAAATTCACTGTCCACAGGATTGTTCAAGCCGCTTATTGTTGCTTTAATGACTTGAAAATAAGGAAAAGAACACTCAAACTAAGTTTTTATGGGTCAATTGTTTCATCTCGCCTTGTATTTTAATGGTTCAATGGCAATTTGAAACAAGCACTAACCAGTCATCAGTTGAAATTTAATGGCTCAACAAACCTTTTCAATCGATCCATTTAACTTTCATTTATTAGTCAATAATTTTCCATCGAACATTCAACTACGAGCTGATTCCACTGGTTGGTCGGGCAATAATTTAATTTAACTCGACAACTTAAGAATGTTGCATTTATTATTTTTTTGGACCAGTAAAATGTTTTGCGCTGCTGTTGTGATCATTTGGACAAAAGTAAAATACAAGATACAACAAAAAGAAAAAGGAAAACACAAGTCACAAGTCACAAAGACACATGACACAAAGAAATGGCAATTGAAGCGGTGAAGTTAGTGAAGAGGACGAGAAATATCTCCATAAGCATTTCATTCATTTCATTCATTTCATTCATTCATTCATTCATTCATTCATTCATTTCATTCCCTCCCTCCTTCCTCATTCACCCCTGGCTATTACACTGTCTGACTGACTGTGCAATTTTGTTACAATGGTTAAATTACACTTGTACATTTGTCCTAAAAGTTTCATTTTCTTTGTTCCCTTTATTTTGACAAGTTATTTTACTTTAACTTACAGTGAAAATAGCTAAAAGGTCTTTTCTTGATTTTTGTCATCCACTGAGAGAGAAATTTTCTTCTTTTCAGTCAACTCACAGTGGGAACAGTGAAAAGTCTGTCACTGCTAAGTACATGAGTAAAAGAAAAGAGAAAAGAAACAGATGAAAGAGAAGGAAGAAAGAAAAAAAAAGACTAAAAGAAAGAAAGAAGAAGAAGAATGATGGTTGAGTGATGAGTCATCAAGGAAAAAGAGTGGGTGAAGAGGATGAAGCAAGTGAACATGGTACAAAAGGAGAAAAAAATGTCAGAAAGGGTAATGAATTCAAATGAGTATTCATGGTTAGTCCAAATGTTGTAAATTTTATCCGGTTGAGAAATGGACGCCGATGAGAGGAGGAGGAGATGAAATGTGTGATTCATGTTTAGTCCACACAACACAGGAAACAAGAAGAAAGTGATTTAACTAGAAAAGATGGATGTTTCAACATATACAACTCACAACACACAATCCACACAACATATACACAACACACAATTCCCTTGTATCTGATGGAATAGCCAATGAAGGAAAATGAATTTGCAACCAAATAACCACTCAAATAACCAATTGGTCATACGCCTGTTTCCAACTTTACCAGACATGGTAAGAGCAAGAAGAAGAAGAAGAAAAAAAACTAATTGAATTCAGTTACATATTTGCTCAAGTTGTAGTTAATGTTACCAGTGAGTTCAGTAAACTGTGAGGTGAAACAGCTTCTGTTTCTACTTTTTCCTTGACAAATGAATGAAGGAAAAGTCGACCATCGCAAGGCAAACATAGAGTGAGATGAAGAAGAAGAAGATGAAGATGATGAAGAGACTGAAAAGGAAGAAGAAAAAGAAAGAATTTTCATTCACATGAGCACCTGACAGTCAAGAGCTAACAATTGGTGCATCCGATGGGAATTTGTGTATGATGATGATTTTACCATGTTCTTCAGATCAGTCTATGATGTCGACTGGTACTTTGCATTAGTTGATGTTGTTCTTGACTCCCAGTGTGAAGGAAGAGATGGAAAAAGTAAGAAGGAAAAAAGCAAAAAGCTTCCTCATAAACTGCCAGTCGACAAGTGAAAAATATATTTTTTTCATTTCACTATACACAATTCGTGCTTTCCTTGGGTTATGAATAAAAAATGATCTTACTTTTCTCAGTTTCATCATGAATAAACAATTCATTCACGACACAACAAAGTACAACGAACATGGCAGTAGAAAGATGAAGAAAAAAAAATGTAGTTTTGAGGTGAAAGGAAAAGTGTCAATCGAACGTGTAGACTATGTGTGTAGAGGATGATGGAAAGAAAGAAAGAAAGAACTTTCTAGATAATCGGAAATTTTTTCTTCATGTAATATGAGCAAGTTTTAAAATTTGACAAAAAAAAGTAACAGTGGCAATTACCTTGTCAAGTAGTGTCAAGTGACACTTCAAGTTCACCCCCAAATGTAGCTGATGAATGAGGGCCACTTGAGTAAGGGTTTAATTTTCACCGTGAAGGAGTGAACAGGGACAAGCATAGTTGAAAGAGCAAGTAAGTAAGTAAGTAGAAGAAGAAGTAGGAGAGAAAGAGGTAAAAAGAATTGCAAAGGACCAACTCACCTGTCACTCTTCAAATACAACACACGCCTCTCCTATAACTTGCAAAATGAATTGGGTGGATGCAACAAAAAGAAAAGAAAATGAATTATACTCTGTTCACTCTATTACACACGCCTAGTGTAACCAAGTAGCAACAAATTGAGTTCAAGGATTCAAGGATTCCTCTTGAATCAGGCCAAATGAAATTGTCAGTTCTCAGTTCTCGTCAGTGTATGAGAAAAAAACGTCCTGCTTGTACTGTTTATACTGATTATACTTATTATACTGATTTTAATACACTTGTACTTTTTATTCTCCATCTGCAACTCTATCAACTCTCATTATTCTGATTTATCTTATCTGTGGATTTTGAATGTCTGTCAAAAAGGTGAAAAATGGTTTACGAGTTGCCCAGGTCGTTTGAATTAACAAATGACAATGTTTGCATTGCCTGTTGAATTAATTTAAATTTAAGTGTCTTCCCTTCAATCGAGACAAATTTCAAATGTAAATACACTAAGAAGAAGATGTATTGCTCATCTTCACATTTCTAACATTCTTGTTCTTGTCGACGTGTGTGTTCTAAATTAAACAAAACACAATATACAAAGTGACATTTTGTCTGCAAGTGCATTTTTTTCTTCTTTTATTCTTTCTGTCTTTTCTTCTTTTATCCTTGTGCTGTAGCTTATTTTTCTGTCTTCTCTTGTTTCACGTTGCAAGTGAAACAGATCTCATGTGCTTAGACAAAAAATAAAAGAAGCAGATACACATCCAAGTGACAGGGAAAGTTCTGAGGTTCGAGTTACACAATGAAAGTTCAGAACAAAAGGACAAAAAGAGAAAAGAGAAAAGAAGAGCGAAGAAGAAGAAGAAGAAGAAGAAGAAGAAGAAGATGAACAGTTCTGTGCATCGAATGTCTCAATGTGCAATGTGAAGATGAAGAGGTACAAAGTGAAAGCTCAACAGCAAAGGTACAAAGCTGCATCAGAGAGAAAAAGGAAAGAGAAAAGAGAAGAAAAAAAAGAAGAAAAGAGAAAAAAGATGAGGATGCGGATGAAAGAAAAGGTAAGATGATGCCTCATGTGGCAGCAACATTGACTGCTTGATGGGCAAAATAAAGTATCAAACACAGGACAGAGTAAAAATAAATCGACCCAGCAGTTAGTGTAAGAGATCCGACCGAAGGAGGAAAATGGAGAAAAATGAAAAAAATCGAACAGCAAGTTCGATCGATTGTTCAAAAGTTTCTTCTTCACACTGGTGAATAAAGTAGTTTGAAGGGAAAAAAAGAATAAAAAAAAACTTGGCTCCTTGGCTATTTGGTCTTGCGAGTGTGAGATGAGAGACAAGAGACAAGAGACAAGACACACACACGCACATACACACATTCATACACACACGGGCAGACAGAGACAGAGAAGAATAAGAAAGAAGAGAAAAAGCAAAGAACCAGCTGATCTACAAAGTGCAGTCAAATGAAAAGGCAACAAGAAGAAAAGCATTGACGAGCGTAAAAGTCGCACGAGTGAAGAGCAAAAGTGAATCTCATACTCAGGCAAAGTAGAAAAAGGATGAAAGGATGAAAAAAAAGTATGAACTAAGAAAAGAATGCTGCTGGCGATGTTGTAGTTTCGTTAGAACTCGGCGACATTTCAATGTCCGATTGTCAAAATGCATCCTCACTTGTCAAGAAAAGAGAGGAGAAGAAGAAAAAAGGGTGAAAATATGATGAGGAAAACTTACATCTAACAACAGTCAAGTGACATAATAGACACTACGTACTGGGTGAAATGTCACATTTGCCTGAGCCAGAGGACGAAATGTGATGTCGATGAATATTCTCTACTGGTGTCAACTGACTGTGCCAGTCATTTCTGTTCTGTTCTTTCTCTTTTATTCATTCGTTCTTTCTCTCTCTCTCTTTCTTTTCTTTTTCTCTCTTTCGCTCTGTGAACATTTCACACCGGTGATGAAAGAATTTCACACAAAGTCTAAAAGTATTTTTCCTTTTAGACAACATCATACACCAACGGAAGAAACACTGTCACCAATGTGAATGAAGTTTATGTGAACATTGCAAAAATTTCACTACTCTTTGTCACAACAAGTCAACATGGTATAAAGTTTTGATAAAACATACTTTGCCTGTTTCTACGACAACATTAACTTCAACTTCAACTCACAAGCACAGGTATCAATGACTTTGAGTATACACACAGTGTATGGAGAGAAAACGTGTGACACATGTACCAAGTGAAGTAATTTTATCTCATGTGTGAATAAAATATTATGAAGAACAATGAGGATAAAAAAGTTAAAAGACAAATGCATACTTTAGTACAAATGATTGTAGAGAAAGAATGTCAAGATGATTTTCATATTTTCTTCTTCGTTTTTTTTCTTCCTTCTTCTTGAGGAAAAAAAAAGTAAATTAACAGTAATGAAACTGGTACGAATTCATTTGCAACTTTGACAATTTTATCACACAGACAAAGGCGAAGACGGGCAAAAGAGAAAAGATTAGAGAGAAAATGTAGAAAAGAGAAGTTGTGATGTTGCGATCTTCTAATGTTCTAATGTTCTAATGTTCTAATGGAATGGCAATATGGTGGATCGTGCCGTGTGCCATGAACGGTGTGTGTCGTGTGCCGAGTGCCGTTACTATGAGACGAGTGAAATAGTGACCAAGTGAAGTAACAAATATACAAGTGGATATCAAGTAGGCACATGTGGAATAGAATCCCTTGTCCATCTCTACATTGGGAGGGAAAAGGAGGAAGAATAAATTGCATCTTCAAAGTCACTTTTGGTCTGAAAGTGAGAGTGAAAGAAGCAACTGAAGGAACTGAAGGAAGTAAAGCAACTGCAGGAACAGGAGATGGCCCATGCATGCATCAGTAGAAATGGGTCCTCATACACTTTTCTCCAAGTGTATATCCTATGCTATGTATTGGAGAGACATTCAATGTACACTCTGTGGTCCTTGATGTAGGAGAGGCACACAAATTCACAGATGCAAAGATGCAAAAGCATTGAGAATGGCAAAGAGCAATGCCAACAGCACGAGTGGTATATGAGTTCTCTGATGTTTTCCTGTTCTAGAACTCAATTGAAGTAAAAGTTGAATGTTTCTTTCCCTCCCTTTTGCCCATAGTAGAGCAAACTCATTTCAATCTGATCCACTTTACTCCTCACCCTGCTTTACTCATTTTGCTGGGCGAGAGTGTTGTATGTGTATTATACAATGCTGAATGCTTGATGTTAGAATGTTAGATGTTGAATGTTCCCTCCATTCGCATCTTGTCCCTGTCGCTTTCCTCCTCCTTGTTCGGTGGTTGCCAGTGGAACATCTCTTTTCTCACTCTCGGGATCTCACTTTTTCTCTCTGTGTCTTTTCTCTTATGCTCTGCCGACTGTAACATCAATCGCGAAGAAACAGAAAGAGGAAAAAAAATAAAGACACTGACACAGGGTACACCGCACGAGAGATGGCAAAGAGGACGAGAGACAAGAAGAAAAAAAACGGAAAGAAAAAAGAAAAAGAACGATGGACGGTGAAAAGTAGTCTTCCACATCACACATCTAACACATCTAACACACCTCACTGTCAAAATACATCCACTGATGTACTAACTGAGGCTGCCCGTGTATCGTCGCATGTGCTTTTGTTGTAGGGTGAAGATGAATACATAAGAGCTCGGGGATGAAGACAAGGACACGAGAGGAAAATCAAAAGAAAACACTCAACGTTCCCGGTGGGCAAAGAGAGGATGGGAGGATGGAGAAAAAAGTATGAAACAAGCAAGAGACAAGGATACAAGCACACAGGCAAAGACAGTAGACAGGGAAAGAAGGAAGATGAGGATGCGGATGAGCGGGAGGAGGGATGCTCACTCAAGATGAAAGCAAAGTAGGAGGCAGGGAGAAAAAAAAGAAGAAGCGAAATCAGATGAAAGATGTAGATGATGTAGATGATCCTTGTAACCAATGCATCAAGCAAAGTGCAAAGTATACGCAGTACAAAGTACACATTGATACATAATAAATGAAACTTTTAAAAAGGAAACAACCTCTTTGGGCGTTTTGTCTCGTTACGCCCGGATTTCACATTTTGTAGTCATTTGGTAGTCAAAGAGTTGTAAACCCAGAACCAGTGGCAATTGAAAAGGTACCCAAGTAGCAAATGATTGATACTCTACACCGAAAAAAAAGAGAGAGAAGCAGTAACAAGTAAAACAACTTTCAGTGTTATTCACCAGGATGATTTAAAAATATGATTTCAATTTACTAATTCATTTTTCCTCTTTTTTTCTTGTATAAAGTATATCTTATGAATAACATGAAAAAGGTAACTTTTTACTTTTTCAAAGATGAAAGTTAGACGCGTATCAAGTGAAAAAAGAAAGATGAAACAAAAATGAATAGAGGAAAGGAAGAAAAGAAAAGTTGAAAGAGGAAATTTAAAACCAAAAGTTGAAGAAATCTTTTGAAAAGAAATCGAATGGACACAATTGAAAAATAAAAAGGAACAAAAAGAAAATTTTCCATTCAACTTGAATGTAAATTGACTTTTAAGGATGAATTTTAGTTCTTTCTTTCGTGTTATTCTCTGTCTGTTGTAAGAAGAAGTTATTGTAACTCGATTATTGGATTATTTTCAATTATTCGGTTAACAGAGCAGTTTCAGCTTCTTCCAGTATTTTCTTCAAAGAAAAGGGTGAGAAGATTATTCCTGAACCAGAGTAGAATTTGGATTGAAATTCAACCCAATGTAACCTTAGAGCATGTAAGAAAGCGGACAGTCCTTCCATCAGAATCAAAATGGCGACACTAAGAATCGACCAGAAGAAAAATATAACATAAAGAACCAGAGCATTTTGAAAAGCAACCGACTGTGAAATGGATTGTAGACCGATTCTCATCACCATATTCCACAGGACCTCACTCAATTGTGCATGTGCCAAAGAAAGAGCCCACAATCGAAGATAACTGGCAGTATGTGAAATAGATCCAAGACAGTATTCGATGGTATGAATAGCTTGGTGAACCATGATGTCACCGAAATCGAATTCACCACTTCCATGACCTCCGTGGCCGACCTCATGACTATCAGATTTTCCTTTACTTTTCTTATCATCACTTTCAAGTGTGATGACGGTTGATCCGTTTGCTCCGTTGTTAGAAGTAGAAACAGGTGAATTTTCTCTGTGTATAGAATTCAAATCTGATCGAGGCAAGTAAATTCCATTTGTTTGATCAGGCGATGAACTGGAAGACAAGACAGTCGTTGAATTTTGTCCATTTGACTCGGCCAGTGATTCGGTCAACACGGCAGTTGAACCAGAAAGTCTTTTTTTAGAACTTTTGTGTTGACCAAGAAGAATGAAAGGTTTTATCAATAACATCCATGGTATGCATATAACTGCTAAGATGACTAAAACTTTTTGAACAGAAGTTTGTCGGGTAAAAAAGTTATCATTACCACCCAACATAAACATTGATATCATAGTTAAAAGAATAGACGGTGCATCACCGGATGTTGTTGAATCAAAAGCAAACCACTTGAGGATGATAAGTGAGTTCATATAACCGAAAATTGCCAAAAGGAAGATCACTTGTGGAATAAATTCACAGTAGATATTAATTGGCTTATTGAAGTGACTAAATATTATCCGGATAAAATAAACAATAAGAAAACAAAGAAGATATCAAAATTAAACAGATGAAGTGATTGCCATAACAACAATAACAACAACAACAACAACAATAAATATAATAATAATAATAAGAAAAAATAACAAATGACAGATAAAATGCCAAGAGTAACTTACACATGATTAAACCAACTGAGACAAGTTCCAAAGAACATTTGGCCGACGCCCAAAATAACTGACAATTTCATCTTGTATGAGTTGAGGTACAAAATTTTGTTTCCAGCTAAATTCCAAACCTGACAAAAAAAATATAAACAATGGAAAAGAAAGAAAAGAAAAAGAAAAGTTTTCATCAATGATACAAATGCAATTACTTAACCTAAAATAGATAAAGCCGGTGTCAATTGAATAATCCTGACCTAAATAGAGTTCTATGATAAAGAAAAGAAAAAAAAGGGTGCGAAACTAAACACATTTGAAGTTGAGTGAATGGAAAAGAAAAAAAGAAAAAAAAAGATACAAAGTCATTCATCAGTGTAAATGATTTGTGGATGAATGTTGAGAATGGAAAAAGCCGATGAGATAATTGAACTGAAGACAATTAGCAAGCAACTAAGTACATCACATCATAAGGGTGGGCATGGAATGTGAATGTGCTCACACAAGACAATCAATTGAATGGACAAAATGGTAGGTGTAACAAGTGCTAAGTGCATTTAAATGTACTTTGACCGATAAATTGAAAGACAAATTGTACCAGGTAACAGTAAAAGAAAAAGTACATTGACAGAGTATTGAAAATTGATTTAACTATTCAAGTGTGTATGTGATTGAAGTACAGTTGAAACTTACCGGATCAACTCCAAACCAGTAAGGTTGACCTAAGAAATGATATTTAGGATCAAGGGTGATTGTTCCATTGAAATCAGCTAAACTAATATTAACCAAATCTTTTCCAATGATCGGATTGTCACATGCTTTATCAACTCGCCATTGAGAGCCAAAAAGATTGAGCGATTTGCCAAAAATATCGTTATACATGAGACCTGTGTACATGGAAAATGCTCCCATCAAGAGAATAATATACCTGCCATGAAAGAAAGTGAGAAATATTTCACCCGTGGGTTTACACTTGATAATCCATTCTTCCTTGACACACATGTACAAGGCAAAGAGAAACATGATCAGTCCGTGTCCTGTGTCACCAAACATAACCGCAAATAAAAAGGGAAATGTTATAATGGTAAATGTTACTGGATTTACTTCAGTATAATCGGCAACACCATATGCATCAACAATAGCTTGAAATCCAGAAGTTACTTTATTTGTCCGATTGAATGTTGGTGGAATCAACATATGATCAGATTCTGGATTGTTAATTCGATTAATAATAGAAGGAATTGTTGATCCTGTTCGTCGAGTTGCTTCTGCTAAAGTTGATTGAATTATTGGCATATCTGACACTGGACACCAAAATTCTCCAATGAGACATTTTTGAGTTACATCAAAGTTAAATAAATTTAAAGTAGCATAAATTGACTTAATTTTAATCACTTGAGCATACCAAGTTTTAATTTCAAGTGCTGATGATTCTAAAATTCGATTTCGATGTTCATGAGTTTGTTTAATGACGGTTGTTAAGTCAGTCAAGCGTAAATTCACTCCATGTAGCATTTCTTCTCTTTCACGAGATGTCTCAGGACAAGGATAAAGTGAAGCTCGACAACTGAATATTCAAAAATAGACAAAATTGATTATTCAAATGATCAGTGAAAAAATATCCAAGTACACAAAGTAAAAGAAAAAGACCAAAGAAAGAAAGAAAGAATAATATTTGAATAACATTGCAGTTGAGTCATGTTGAGTGTTAATTATGATCAACTTACCCTTCGCAAATTTTGCGAACTTTCAACTTGAGCTGATCTCCTTGGAAGAAGATGATGAAAGCAATTTTAAATACTGGCCCTGTTGAAGTTGAACGAGGTGAATTGACTTCCAATGGTTCATCAATTTCAGCTGATTTAAGGTAAACATTTCCACGACAAACTCGCCAAAGCATTCGTTCAAATATAGCAAATTTTTCACGAGCAATGACACCAGTTAAAAATTGTAGATGAAGTTCACCAATTTTAAAAGAACCGCTTGTTACTGTATATCCGACAGATGAAAAAGAAGATGTAGACATCCGAGGGGCGGATTTTTTTGTCGGTGTGGTTGGTCCTTCTGTAAATACCGAGTCTAAAGTACCAGTGTGACCAGGACCTTGAGAAGATGTAACGGCAAATGCTGCCAAATTTGAGTCATCCGTCAGTGAACCTGACATATGGGGACCCGCCGAAAATGATGGTCCATGTTGAACACTAGCAGTTGGACCGTAAGTTGAAACTGCAGCTTCAGTTTCGGCGAAAAATGCCTGAGCTTTGGTCAGGACGTGCTTCAATTCTTTCAACTCCAACCAAGTGTGATTGAGTGCTTCGGTTGATCTGATGACTTCTTTCAATTCATTTTCTATTTTTTCAAATTTACTTTCAAGAATAATCAACTCTTTAGCCTGAGGAACAGGCTTAGATGTATCATTATCTTTAACAAGGATGGATTCACGTTTAATTTCATTTTCAATAAGTCTAATACGTCTTTCCATTTCATCACAACGTTTAACTTCACTAATGAATTTACGTTGAAATGCATTTACATCGGGATTTAAATCGCGAAATTGTACAAGACCTAATTCACCAAGTGATTTAATTGATTCATATGATGATTCAACTTGAAGAAATAGTTGACATAGTGACATGGATTCACTTCGAAACAACGAACCCATGATGATGATGATGATGAGTGGATTGACTCACAGTGAAGAAACAAAGTCGATACTTGAAGAGGTTGTGTTGATAATTGTACTTGTAATGAAGAAAAAAAGAGAGAGAGAGAGTTGATGATGCTTCACTTGATTCTCTCTTTCAATCTTTCAGAATGAAAAGACAGGTGCAACAAGTACAACTGACTGATTGATTGTCAAAAAGAACTAATATAAGCAGGAAAAGGTAGAGGAGAGAAAAGTTAAAAGAAAAACGTCTCAGGGTGAGGGTTGATGCATCCACCGAAGACCTTTGCTGGTTAATTAGTGGCAAGGATATTTGCAAGGGCAACTTTCGACTTGATCGTAGGTCATAAATGAGGCTGACTGGGGCTCAGGAAAATAATGTAATGGAGAGAGAAAGAGAAAAAAAAAGAAGAGAAGAATCTCCACTAATCTCCACCTACAATTTACCTGGCATGTGTAGCACCTGTAATATGTAAGTTGCACCATACAATATGAGTGACTTGTAAATGACGAGCTTGATATGAGGCGAAAGGTTGTACTCTGGTGCAGTTGTAAATGGTGTGTAGAGTAGAAGTGGAAAGTGTGCTTTTGTGTTTACCCAAGGACACTGACAAGTTGTCAGCCCAAGAAACAACGACAGGCACAAGAAGAAGAGAGAGAGAGAAAGAAAAAAAAAGACAAAATAATACAGCAAATTGTCAGTAAAATGCGTGTCACTGACTCAATGTATATGATACAATATTGTCAACCAACAGTGTGTACACTTAACAGCAGGAGAATAAAATCACAAGGTGACCTTTGACACTCAACTTTGAAATGAGGAAAGGTGAAGAGTGAAGAGAGTTGATGATTGTGATTGACAGTGGATGATTAATCGGTCCATTCGAGTTTGAACTGGTCACTATGATCACTATTTGTTGATTCAAACAACTCTTCTTACCGTTGACTCACAGGATGCCCTGACGTCGTTGTTGTTATTGTGGTTGTGGTTATGATTGTTGTTGATGTTGATATCTTCATGTATATCATCATTATGGTAAACTAGTAATAACAAAAGAACAAACAAATACAACCACTTGAATGACAGTCAGTAATCGATGTAAACAGTAATACCAGTTAAATGATAATTTTATCATTGCCATCACTCTTTAGCCTTTTACAAGTTGCAGCAAAATGTCGACATGAAGAATATGAAAATATGCAACAATTTGACTTTGTCGTCATTAAATTTTTCATTTCAATAGGTATAATGTCTCACGTACAACGTATTAAGGATGTGCTTGTACCTACCTAATATGGTTAAATGTCACAATGCAAGTGCAATTAATGATTGCACCAGTACACTTGGCATGAAAAGTGTAAATGTTCACCTGGTATTCGTATCGATATAAACGATAAATGTCTACCAAGCGACAAAGATATTCCAAGTTGAAGTGTCTTCTCACTTCCTTTGCCTTTTTAGTTTCTTCAGTCTTTCTCTTTCTCTATTCTGTCTCTCTCTCTCTCTCTTGGGTAATCTAATTCAGTTTGTTTTCCACAATTCACTCAACAATTGCTGACACACTGACATGGTGAATAATTGTTTCTGCTGTGTTCTGTTTTTTTGCTTAGTGGTTAATTGTTGTTGGGAGAGAAAGTGTGTCCCTGTCCTTTTTATCATCTTCAATGATCAGCTTAAATGAGAAGGGTCTTTTCTAACCCTTGGATTTATTTGAAATTGCTAACATTGAATTGCTTAACCATGTAAAGGTCATTTGTTATGAAAAGTCAGTGAATATCAAGTGAAAGACCTAGTCAATTGAAAGTCAGTCAAGTTCTTTCATTGAAATGAAACAAAGCGACTTTGTCTTGTCATTTGAGTGTAGAAAGTCAGTTGATCAGAATGTTCGAGTGATTCAAGTGATTCAAGTGATTCAAGTGATTCTTGTGAAACAAGTAAAACAACTGATTCAACTGATGAAACAACTTCTGGTAGAACAAGCATCACCATGTCTACAATGAAAGCATGCACATCCATCATCAACTGTTGCAGCTGTGACTGTGCCTTGATTGCAACTTGTGTCCTCGTGTTCTCTCCTGGCGTCTGTGCTGGAAGTCCTTGTTGATGAGGGTAGAACACATGAACGAATTTCCTTGTTGTCTGTCTTGGATTGCGTCCTGTTATTGAATAGTGAGTAGGAAAAGAAAGAAAGAAAAAGGGAAACAGAGTGAGACTGAAGAGACTGAAGGAGACAGCGAGAAAAAGGAAGAAAAAAAGGAGGATGGATAGATGTTGCATCTGAGTGACATACTCAACGGAAGAGAAGAACAAGGAAGGAAACTCGACCAACGGTCAAAAGGACACATACACCAAGAGTACAAAGAAAGAAAAGAGAAAAAAGAAAGAGAGAGAGACAGTAAGGATGCTGAGACAGAGACAAGGAAGAGTAAATGGACATTTTAGATGGTTCAGTGAGAGCATCCACATCACTTGCACTCCAAATGAAAGGACACGAGTTGCCTTTTGCTGAATGATGGGCAAGTTGGCCTGTCGTAACTTATTTCATTGAATGGACATTGTGACTGGCAAACAATTACGACAGTCACTTGTCGTGCTTCTTTGTGTTTCTTTTTTCGTTTTTCAGTAGTAGCAGTCACTTTGTTATTGTTGTGTCCTTTTTTTTCTCTTTTTTCCTTTAGCCTTTGTTCCTGTGTTTTTTGTGTGATCTTTGTTGTCTCTTCTCGTATCCATTTGTGATGGTCAAGCAACTTTTCTCGAGACAACGGATGGACACTCAAAGGAAGAGTGAAAGGAATGGATATAAAAAAGGGGCTCGATGAAATCGATCCCTGGTGAACTTGAACTTTTGCCTGGTTCAACAAATGTACTGAACACTGAACACTGAACACTTGGATCTGTTGCTATGTGACTTGATATGTCTCCTGTTTCTTCTTTTCACCCACGTGATACACAAATTGCATTACTTGCCTTGTTCTGTGTTTCTCATGACGATTGCCACCGCTGTACAGAGCTAATGTTTCTCTTTGGCTGAAGAATCTGCCTGTGCTGTGAAGAAATTGCTTGGAGACAGCTTGGAGAATGGAGAATGGAAAGAGAGAGAGTAAGAGAAAGGATCCAAAGAGAAAGAGAGAGAGAGAGAGAGAGAGAGAGAGAGAGAGAGAGAGAGAGAGAGAGAGAGAGAGAGAGAGAGAACAAATCACAGAAGGAGAAAGGATGAGGCCAACTGGACCAGACTCACATGAAAATCAAGGGGATCCAAAGCAATAACTCACAAGTGAGAGCAAGTGAGGGAGGCTGAGACATTGGCAAAACGAATGAGAGGAAAAAGAGGAAAAAAAGGAAAAAGGAAAAACACTTCCACAGCCTCTTGGCCAGTGATGAGGGTCTCAGCATCTGGCATCTTTCTCCTTTCTTCCTAGTCTTTTCTACTTTCTTCCTTTTTCTCCTTTTTCTCCTTTTTCTCCTTTTTCTCCTCTTCCTTCATTCTCCTTATTTCTCTGTCATTTCGCCTTGTTCTTTTCCTCTTGCTTCTCTCTTTCTCCACTCGACGTGAAGAGTCTTTACTCTCAGCCTCTTTTTTTCCTCTTTTTCTCTTTTCCTCTTTTCCTCTTTCTCTCTCAGCGACGTCCTTAGCGACGTTAGCATGGAGAACCCACTTTGACCCATGGTGTGACTCATGTCACCCTTGGACACAAGAGCGGCCACTTTTCTTGGATTACCTTGCAGTTGATCCAATGTTCAATTTGAGTTTCCCTTTGCCTTCCAATGGTACTGTCAGACGTTCAGTCTCTGTATCTGTGCATTTGTGTATGTGTGTGTCGGTGTTGAATTGGACTCAGGCAATCCGTACTTCAGTGCACTTGATGCAATTGCACTGGATCCATCCACCCATCAAGAGACCCTGAGTTGTGAGATGCGGAGATCCAAAGACTCAGATACTCACACACACACACAGACTCACAGACCCTTGGCCAGGTCTAAATTCGCTTTTGTGACTTTCAGGCTGAGCGAGTGAGGCAAAAGAATTTTTTTCCCTGTACACGATTTCGATCGCTTACCTTTTCTTATTGCCTTACTTTCTCACTCTGTCGTTCTCTTCTTCGCTCTCTTATTCTGTGTACACTCAAAGGACCTTCTGGTGCTAATCCTGTTACGAAAAGACGAAAAGACGAGTTCACGAACAGAGGAAGGAAAAAATGTCCCTTTTCTTTTTCTTCTCTCCTTTCTTTTATTCTCTACGTCTTTCCCTTTTTTTTCATTGGATTGACCCTCCTTCCTCCCCAAAAGCGATGGGCAGAATGGCACAGCGAACCACGTGCAGAGAGAAATAGAAAGAAAGAAAGAAAGAAAGAAAGAAAAAGAGAAAGAGCCAAGACTGACGAATGACGAGGACCAAGGACTTAGCTGTTTGGTCAGTAACAGCCGGTCTGTGTATGAGAGTGTATGTGTGTATATGTGTGTATATGTGTCTGTGTGTGTGTGTACTTGTGTAGTTTAGTAAGTAAGAGTGCTTTATTCATTCACTTGCTTACTGACTCGGCGACTGAGGTTGCGAATTTGTCAGGAGTTTAGAACTTAGCAACTTTCAAACATTTTACAGAAGCTGACAATTGAAGGGAGGAAAAAAAAAGCTTTTCACTCGATTCATTGGGTTCTTGTATGCATATTTCATTTGACACTGTCAGTTCTTTCCTCTCTTTTTTTTCTCTTCTTTTCTCTTTCTCTCTCGAAATTTGAATCCAATAAAGGGACAATGAGAACAAACACACAAGCTAATAATAAAGAAGGATGAACACTGACCGGACATATGGACTTGTATGAGTTAGCACTAGTAAAGAAGCAAGGAAATGTGCAGCAGCGAACAAGTTACCAACAAAGAAGGATAAAAGAAGAAAGAGAAAAAAAATTTCCTCCTTTGCCTGTTTGTGGAATGGTGAAGTGGATTCAAATTTCACACTGGACTCAATGAATGAGGAGAGATTTTTGTCCTTGTCCTTGTTGAACGACTGTTCAGAGTGTCGATCGTGTGCTGGTTTCCTATTATCGGTGTATTTCTTGCACTCTCTTGGCTCTTCCGTTGGGCCTTGTAAGTAATTCACATTTAGCTGTTTGTCTCCTAATAAATGTAAGGGTGAGGATCAAATTTGCCACTGGATCATCAGATCAGATCGGATGAAGAGAGGAGGGACTCACAGACGCAGTGTGCAGGATGCGGTTTCACTGTTTCCTCTTCTCTTCACCTTTCACATGCATTTAATGGATGATTTAATGGATGGATGGAGAGGGAAAATCCTTCTCTTGTCTTGACTGTGCATGTTTTCAGCTTTCCACTTGTCTTGTGATGCTGAGATGGTTGAGATGGCTGAATGTTTGCATGGTACGATGGTTGGATGCTTTGCTGGTGCTGGTTCGTGAAGAATTGCACATGAAACCCAACCACTAATCCGTCGGTTGTTCACAAGGATGCAAGAAAAAGGACCGCACTTTAATCATTCATAATCACATCATTTCATTCTCGATGAGTGATGCTCATGATACTCATCATCCTCATCATCTTCCTTCTGCCTTCTCTTCACCAGGCATCCTCACTCCTCTCTTTCTTTCTATTTCTCTTTATTTTTCTATGTTCGCTGTTCACTCAGTTCACTCACAGGTCTTCACTCTGCTCTGTATACTGACCATTACTTTGACCGGTATTGCTCTTTCTTTTACTTATTCTTCTTGACTGTTTCTTGTCCTTTCTTTCTGTACTCGTCCATGACGAGGCCAATTGAAGAGCCAGATGAAGACAAATCAAGCGAGCGACTTGTTTCTCATTTTCTTTCACTGCTTTATGAGTGTCCCATGTTAATCCAGTTATTTATTCATGTGATGGAAAGACTTTTTCTTCTATGTACTCATTTTTTCTTGTTGCCTTCTCTTACCAATTGAACTCCGTTCCTTATGTGTATGTCTTTTCCTTTGAACCGATGAAGAAACTTTTCACTTTGCCAGTCGACGTAAGAAATTCAGCTGAGCGAAAGAAAAGTAAGAAAAGTAAGAAAAGAAAGAAAAGGAAGACACGAAGATGCAGAAAGAGTACATTGAGAGTCTTGTGAAATCCCTACTGCACTAATAGGATTAAGAGGATGGAAAAAGAATCAACCGAAAAAGAAAGAGACAACCAACTGCCCCACCTCTCCAATGACCTGTTCTGATGACGTGAAACTGGTTCAGCCTGCAGGTATCATCGAACTCGTGAACAGGGGAAGGAAAAATTTTCGCATCTCCAAGCGACTTCCTTCTCAAGTCACTCAATCAAGCAAAAGCTGGGAAACATTTTACCCTCTCATCCTTTCGATCACTCGTGACACACACATACTCGCTCAAAGTCAATTAACCGCTCAGCTAACATGGCAATTGAGAGCTTTTTTTCTCTCTCTCTTTCTCTTTTCAACTCTTTTACCCTTGCCTTTTTTTTCTTTGCCTGTTACCTTGTTACTGCAAATGGTAAAAGATGACCGCATCTTCTCATCTTGTTCATTGTGTTGCTGACCGCAAGTGTTATCCTACGTCAGAGTGTAAAACAATTTACTCACTACAGGCGATAAAATACAAAGAAAATGTGACAACAATTGACTCATTTGATTGAATGAATGTACAATTTTAATCAAAGAAAATAAATCCAGTTGAAAGAATATAAAGATTCACTTTGAATTATTCACCCGACCGATGAACGAATGTGACTCGACTGCTGTCCATTACGACATTAGGTTGAATGTTCTTACTGGACTGTGTTCTGACGAGTGATTCTTTTGTATATTTTATCAGCGGAGACCAGAATGAAAAAAAGGTCCACATCACTACAGGAGACTGCAGGATGAAATATTTTTTCATTCACAACAAGTCTGACGCTTGAACTTTGTTTATCTCGGCACAGAAAAAAGAGAAAAAGAAAAAAAAGAGAGAGAAAAAGTTATCTACGAGACTTGATAAACTTTACAACAAGTCCAAGGTAAACAAGTAACCAAAGTACTTTTCTGCTGATGTGTTTGCAAAAAGAAAATTGAGAAAAAGTGACTACTTTAGCTCTTTTTTGTCCAACTTCCGTTACATTAAAAATAGCCTCAAGTCCGAAAGTGGAGAAAAGAAAATAAATAACAAAACAACTTCTAACTCAACATTCACCGGCAGCCAATAAGTGATGGTGTAACGGAGAACAAAGGAGAAGCAAACTGATTGATATAGAGTACTTGGCACAAGTGTTCACTTTGTTTTCGTTAGAACTCGAGAATCAAGCAAAGCAACACAAGGAAAGATGGGCCTCGCGCCCATCTCTACACTTTCTACTTGGACAAGTGACTACAGTAGACTCTTCACTAGTTTTTCCTTGTCTGTGCGACTCGCATTTCTCGCATCTTGCATCTGTTGTCAAAGTTCATCGCTGTGACTTTGTCTCTGCATGTTCCATGGATGTTGAATGTTCACTCTCTTGTCCATGTTATATGTCCTTGTACGGTTATTACAAGGAGCTTCACCTCCGGGCTTCAACTGGCACACCTTGCTTCTTGTTCGCTTTTTTTGTGCCGGGCAAGTGATGCCGCGTTCTGACAGCCCTTGTCTACCATCATCATCTTCACCGATCTGTCAACGTGTTCACTTGACATTCACTCAACACGCCCTCACATGCAGTTAGCATCTTTGTTGATGATGAGTGCAAGTCGACTCTCACGAAAATAGGAAATAGGAAAAACCGCCAAAGAACAAAGAAGAAACAAAGACCCTTCGGTTGAGATTGAATGTCACACGCTCACCGACGAAAAAAAAGTCAGACAAAACAAAAGTGTTCGGCTACCGAAGTGCACAAGTGCCGAATTTGTGTAAGTCCTCTGGGTCCCGATGTCTCTTCTCTCACGTGGACATTTTTTTCCCTTTCATCTTCATCCTGCTCGTCTTTCCACCCTCCACCCCCGTTTTAACTGCTTTGCCAACATCGTTCCTTGGATTGTTGGAGTGTTGGAGAACAAACACTCAAATCACAGGACAGACAGGCAATTGTCGATCGTCTCGATCGGCAATCGTACAATGTCAGTCCACTTGAAGTGTGTGACTTGACAATTGTAATAAGAACCAGAATACCAGGCGAATGATGAATGATGAATAAGTAAACAGATGAACGAATGAAGATGCCGCTCAATATAACCAAGATGCAGCTGCATCACTTCATTTGGTCCAAGTAAATGTTCGCTTGTGTCTAACTTGTGCCCAGAGTATACAACTGTATGCAAGTTTTCTGTGCTTCCTTGATGAGATCTTATTCTACTGTCGTTCATGACTCAAGTACGTGTCTTTGGCTTACACGGAATACTTTGTGACATTTATTGCTAAATTTTGGTGCAATTGTATCCACCGAACCAAATGGTGATCCATCGATGACCATGTAATGTCAACATCACGAACGACACAAACATTATGACGGACAATGATGACCAGTTGTGACCAAGTGACCGTTGATGAGGCCACTTACATCCAGGTCGACAAAGTAACTGTCAAAAAAAGCAACTGAATAACAATGGACTTTGTTTGTTCGGATGTTGATGTTTGAATGTTTGAATGTTCAATGTTCAATGGTGAATGTTGAATGTTTGCATGTTCCTGTGTCTCAATGGGCTATATTGCGTGCTGTCGGGTTTTACCACCCGAATTTGGTGATAAAAAGAATCAGCAAAGAGAAAGAGGAAGAGAAAGAGGGAGATTCAGCCAAAGGTCCCCTTACTCGGCTTGGATGTCGGACGGATTCATTGGTCATGCATGATCAGCACAACAACTGGCCATTCAATTGGAGGTTTGAGCCTTCTTCTGCATTTACTTTTTTTCTATGTGAAAGTGGCGTGTGTTTGACAGTTGATTCAGCTGAATCCGTTGTATGGTCGCCCATTCGTTTACTTAACGTTAGAATCGACGCGATTTGGCAAAAGCCCTCTCTTCTTCTTTCTCTGTTCTTCTCTTTTTCCTCTTTTATTCTTTGCTCTTTGACTGCACACTGACCGTGTGTGTGTATTTGGCTGGAGAACTCAATTGAATTCAACTGCCAGTGTTTTTCCAGGCCACTTCTTTACTCCTGTGCTTCTCATTCTTTTCCCTTGTAACACACATTTGCATGACAGACTCAGGCAAAAAAGAATGCAAGTTTACTTGTGTGTGTGTGTGTGTGTGTGTGTGTGTGTAGGCGTAGACACAAGGCACAATGAAAATGTGAGAATGTCGGCCAGGGGATTGGCTGGACCAGCCGAACAAGGTGAACTCAGCATCTGCATCATCAAACAACAATTCAACAACTCAACAGCCAAAACAGTCAAATAACCCATCCACCGGGGAGGATGTTTAAAAGTTCCATTTCACATCTTTTAATCTTGCCACTTGATCAAATAGAGTGTGGACAAGCCTCTTGATTACAAACATCAAGTCAATGGGTCATCACTAGACAATGCACAATCATCCTGTGCCAATGGCGCATCCATTGCACTGATGACCATCTCATTCTCATCCTCATCATCGGTGATGCATCTTTTTTTCCTCTTTTAGGTCTTTTCGCATCATCGTAAACCCACTCGGTACTCAAGACTGCAACACTACAACACTACAACACTCACAGTTACAACTGGCATGCTGTAACTGTGAATTGACAATTAACTTGTATTTCTTTTGCTCTTCTTATCCATTTTTCCTTCGCAAAGCATCTCATTCACTCTTCAGTGTGGCAAACACGGTTTTTTTTCTCTTTTCCTTTTTTTTGTCTTTTATTTTTTTTTGTAGGCTTGATTGCATCATCAACGCAATGTTCGCATTGGACTGAGAAAAGAGGAAAATATCATTCAAGGCAAATTGCAGATGATTTGGATGATGAGATGAAGGCACAACACACTCATCATCAAGATCATCTCTCTCTCTTTTTTTTCTCTGTCTCATATTTTATTTGGCTGAATTTTCTATTTTTGAATTGATGTTACTTCTACCATTTGACCATTGAAGGATAAAAAGTAATTCGGTAATTGCTATGTCGATGTAATGTCAGTTTCGATGTGTGCGAAAGCATGTCATGCAAGAACCGGGAGACCTAAAGACTCATTGAGAGGTGTGCTAGTCTACAATTGTGCAATTGTACAATCTACCAATCCACCAATTCACCAATTTACCGAAACGACCAATCGGACGATGACGATGGGAACCAGGAAGGTAAAGCATTAATGAGTATTTTAAGGTTTCATCGGGATGAATCGGATGAAAGCATTTTCAATATCAAACCAATCGTTGATCAAATTGGTCGATCTCGCTCAAGCAAAGCAAACAGGCTCTTTTTCCTTGATTTTCCTTTTATATATGTATTTTATTCCAAGTCTTTTCAACTATTCAACTGGTCATGAGAGAGATCAGTCTACTCATGTGCTTGATGCTCTCAATGTGCAGATGTAATGATGTGTCTGCAATTACTTTTCGACCTTCAGTTAGTCATTGAAGACGATGAGATCGCACAACTGTAAAGCCGATCATTTGACCCAGCAGTATTCAATTGCATCTTATCTCTACACCTCTACATTTCTACATCTTTTCATCGTTCATTCACTTCTCTCAGTCTTTTATTGATTTTTGTGTCATTAGGATTTGTTCTTCATTTGCCATTGAAATGACGATTCATTCATTTATTCATTCATCATTGTGTCAAGGGCGCATTTCACACAACACCAGACATCAAAGTATTATTAAACAAGAGAACAGGTATTAAACTCCATGCCATCATCATCTTACTAGTCAAACAGGTGACCTACTGGTTGAATGGTTGATTTCTTTGATATTCAATAATAAGCTGTCTACTTGGCAATCCAATGTAGATGTGAGAACAATGTACCCAATGGACAAAGGAAAAGGAAGCAAAAGGCTACAATTGAAGGTTGAAGTGGGCGAAAAGGGACAATTTACCAGTCAACTGGCTGTCAGATTGCAGTTGCTAATTGGTTCCTCTTTTCAACTTCCTGAGCTTTTGTTAGTTCAGTCAATTCATTTGGGTGTTTGTTTACTCTTTAACACCCCCTCCTACACTTGTGTACTTGTCCTTCAATTGGTTTGGTCTCTTGGTCCTCCTTCACCTTTTGTCATGGTTTGTCATGGTTTGTCATAGTTTCTCCAGTTGGGTGATATGTGAGGAACCCCTTTTATTCCCTCTTTTTTTCCCTTATTTTTCTCTTTCATCCCTCTTTCTTTCCCTTTTATGCCCCTTTTTCCTGGGTTTCCTTTTATTCGGAGTTTTCTCTTTTCTCTTCATCGAGTAGAGGAGAACAACACTACAACTATACAACAACTACTCGTACTTTTATTTTTCCTTTGATTTTGGTGGCCCTTTTAGTCCTTTTGCTGAGTTTATTCGCCTGAACGAATTACCATCAATTGTTACTTTTGGTGAGGTTGTTGATGGCAATAACCAATGGTGGTTGTACCCACTCTCTTTCTCTCAGTTCGAAATATCACTCTTTTCACCGGTTCTTGCAGTTCATTCTGTTTCTCTCTTCATTCATGCATTCGAGTAGAATAATTAGGCTGACTGTTGGAGGTTTGAAAGGTTGAAAGGCTCAAAGGCCTGAGAGTTTGTGAATTTGTGACGTTATGAGTGTCGAGTCCAAGGTGCCTGCATTATGTGTCGCCAAGGCAATTGAATTTCAGGAAAATTCGAGTGTTACACTGTCTCTCATTCTGTTAAAACGGTTCTTTTGATTGACGACAATTCGAAAAGTTGCAGTCAACCGTCGATGCAGCGGGTTCTTTGAAGTTTTCTTTTTATAAGGGTTCTTTTCCTTTTTTCGCCTCTCATCGACTGTTGTTGCCTCCAGTTGTGTCGTTTAGGCTGAGTCTCTTTGTACCCAAGGAAATGAGATTAAGAGGATGAGTGGCGAAAAGAAAAAATCACTTGACTGTTGCTCTAAGGGGTGTGCTATGTGTGTACTATGTATGTACTATGTATGCCAGTGTCAAAGTGACTGAACAGTTCAGTTCTTGCCTGTTCCGTATAAGCAGTATAAGTAGTTGCAACAAGAAGACCAGATGCGAGCAAATGGCAAGTCCAATGTACACAAAATCGACAGAGTAAAAAATAAAGAAACAGAGGAACGAAAATGAAAAGAAATTTTATATATATATAAAAAAAAGTCATCTTGACTGAGTGGGCAGGAAATTGAGGGAAAACACTTATGACACTTATTCTTTCTTTGGTTCTTTTTATTTTTTTTCCTCGATTGTACTCAAGTTGAAGAGTTTACTCGGTGAAAAATAAAATAAAAGTAAATGTGACATTGAGAGACACACATCAGCAGACATGGTCAAAACGAGTAAACTATTTTTTGAGGTGAGGTTTGTTTCGAATTTTTCACTCGGATGACAGCAACAACTGACTATCGACTTGTGACTCACTTGGACTTGCATTGTTGAAGCGAGTGAATAAGAAATTGCCCGGGTGGAGACCAAGTCAACCCGACATCGAGAGAGAAAGAGACTCAAAGGGAAAAAGAAAATTCAAGGCGGGTCGAAAAGTGAATGGATGCAGTCGTCATCCATTCATTCGACAGAACCAAAAGAAGATCCAACAGCCAACAGCCAAAGTCAGAACAAGTCAAAGAGAACGGAAGTAGGAAGAAGAGTCCACTTGGCAGCAATAGCATTAGAATGACATTTGATTGTCAATGCGAAGCTGCTTCTTCATCTGCTGCTGTGATGAGTGTGATGAGGGTGAATTTGAAAGAGGAGAAGTCACAGTGTCACTGAAAGTCGCTCGAACTCCCGTTGAGTTTCAACTGTGTGGCCGAGTGACTTTTATTTCCGCTCGAATAAAATACAAAGACCAAGTGAACCAGCTGACTTGCAAGTGATACCCTAGCTGTTCATTCTGTTCATTCTGTTCATTCTCTTCATACTGTGATATTCTTTATGTTCATTGTATTGCTGGTAGTTTCTCTTGCTACTTTTGCCTCCTCTCTCTTTCTCTCTTTCTTGTATCCCTGGTTCATCTTGCCCTCTTTTCGGAGTCTTTTTTTTTGTCACAGGAGGCGATGGCGTGTTCATCTCCAACCGTTTAATTGAAATTGGATTGCGAGTTGACTCGTGTCTCCGGTCCGGCGATGCGATTGTGTTTCAACGAGTCTGATAGTATGATAGTCTGATAGTCCGATCGGAGGCACCAAGGCACGAAGACATGCAAAGGTTCATCAGTTCACACCTCTGTTGGCCCACTTAATCCGCTGCTGGACGACCCAGCCGAGCAAGAAGTATCAGACAAGATCTGTACAGACACGAGGTGAAAAGACACTCACACTTACAATTGAATACAAGTGAACACACACACACTCACACTCACATTGACACTAACTCTCACTCACTCACAAGTTGCACAAAGAACATTTGGATCCAAAGTTGCAACTTTAACACACTTCTTCCTTTTTTTTTCTCTTTTCTTTTCGCCTTTTCGTCACTTGATTGCTTCTTTCAATTTATTTTGTCTCTTTTGCTCCTTCTTTTGTGTGTCCTCTTTATTTCTTCTTTTACTTCTTTTACTTCTCTTGCCTCTTTTACCGTGTGTGTATGTGTGTGTGTGTTGGTACTTTTTGCCTCAGTCGCCCAATTGACACTCGGCAAGAACAAGTTGCAGACTTTTTGCCAACTCGAGTCGCCCTTCACGAGTCAGCTCATCCTATTTGGTCCTTGTTATCCCAATTTTTAGCTCTAAGTACAAACTTACGCTTGGTCCTTCATTAAATTAAAGCCGATGCTCTGTCTGCAGCTTATTGAGTGCAACATCTGTCGGTGTATTCGTTCAAATAAAACTCGTGCCTCGGTGTGATAAACTCTTCCATTCTCTATGTGAGTTGGTCTTGCTCTTCTCTTTCCTCTCTTTCCTCTCTTTTCTCTCCTTTCTCTCTATTTTCTCTCTTTCCTCTTCATCGCCTCTCTTTTCATTTAATCGAGACAAGGAGAGCACCAGAGCAGACAGGGCAAGGAAAACAAAATGATTCCTCCGTCAATAATAATTGCTGAGATGCCAGCCTTTTAAAGACCAGTCAATTTGACCCATCGTGTGGGGACTTCGTGCACGTCTCCCCCTCCATCTGCATCTTTTCTTCTTTTTCTTCTTTTTCATCATTTTCATCAGCATCCAACAACCAACATCCAGCGTTCAAGATATAATATGCAACAACCAACAGCATGATAGGAGCTAAGGGAGAAGAGATTCAGAGCAAAGGATGCACCAGATGCTTCATCCACTAATTCTACCCGAGTGCTTGAATCTTTGTATCCTTGTATCCTTGTATCTTGTATATTTGTATCCTTCGGCCAATGATCGCACTTATTACTGTCACAATTGCTGCTGAACTTGTGCTGTTCAAGCTACTGAAATTGCACTGGCCCCACTGATATTCAAGTGGAGCCATTTGTTTCTTTTCATTCTCTCATTCTCTCATTCTCTCTTTTATAAGCTGAATCTTGTGAATCTTCTTTGCTTAATAATCCCGTTCGTGTATCCAGTGAAGTCCGTGTCCAACATTTCAAATATATCCACCGGTTACTTCAGTCTCTTCACGCCATCCAAATTGTCCAAACGGTCCAAATCGCGTGTCAGAGTGCATTTTACAACATTTGCCCAAATTAAAGAGACGAATGATGCTGTAGTGAATTTACTTTTAATACAACCTGCAGGTATTACTCATATGCTTAGCTCCTTCTCTTTCGCATGGTTTATCTCTTGGTTTCTCTTTTCCTCTCTTTTCCTCTCTTTTCTTCTTTCTCTCTTTTTTGGTCCACTCATCTGCCCTTGTTTGCTGTTCTCTGAGCGGATTTTCTCTTTCTATCAATCAACTGACGGGCCACGACTTGTTACTCACTCTAAGATGAGCCTGTGGTATTGGTCCTTTGGTTCGTGTTTAATTGGACAATTACAGTGACAACAACTGAGATTCTCTTGACCTCTGACCCGTGTTCGTCTTTACTCTTGTTCGTCTTCGGTGTCTTTCTTCAACGTCCTTCATTCTTTTCCTTTATTTTTTTCTCCTTCATTTTTCTTCCTTTTTTCTTCTTTATCTTCCCCTTCTTTTTACTTTTACCTTTTTGTCTCCTCTCCTTTCCTGTGTCAATAAAAAAATGGAACAAGAATGGTCTTAGGTTGGGTTTGTGTTGAGAGTTGAGAGAGTTTTTTTCCTTCTGGTTCTTTCTCTTCCTTTATTCTTCTTACTCCTCTAAGCTCTCAGCGTACTCTCTACGTAGGGACACAAGGTTTATCCGTCCGAAATGTAAAGTTCCAAAATGTCTCCTCCGATCCGTGAGTGATCAGTGGTGGCAGTAAAATCTGCTCTTTTGTCCCTTGTCCATCTTGTGTTTGCACACTATTGCATTGAAAAGAAAAAGAAGAAGAAGAAAAAAAAAGAAAAGTATGCTGCTTTGGATGTTTGCAAGTTTGCAAGATCTTCCTTTGAGAAAAACACAAAACCTTTCCCTTCAGTTGCTTCAGTTGTCCGACTCTGTCACAGGTGGTATTTGGCCCGTATTTGACCAAACCAAGACCAGAGCAAACAAAAATACTCCTTACAAGCTTGGTCAGCTTTTCTTCTTCTTCCTCTTCTCCTTCTTCCTCTTCTTCCTCTTCTTCTTTTTCCTCTTCACTTGGCTCTGGTATCATCATCACTCGTTTTCCCTTGGCAAACATACAGGATTTATTATTTGTTCCAACACACCAAGACCGGTTGATAGGTTGATCGGTTGTGCTTCAGGTTAATTCAAAAGTGTTATCCAATCAAGTTTGAGGCAGTTAATCAAGCCAAGATAAAATATCTAAATATCCTATGCGATATGTAAATGGATCAACTAACTCGGATCCATTGTTTACCCTAATGTCATTAAATAGAGTGGTCACCTGAACTCACCTCAACTAACCTTTCTACTCTTCTCTACCCTGTACCTGGACACACTACACACCTGGACACGAGCAAGTAGTTCAGACAAGAGCAAAGGGCGATTTGACGATTTACCTTAAACAGAAGGAAGGCAGATGAATGCAGATGAATGCTCTCAATTTACCAGTTGATAACCAATGTTACAGGAGGACACTTTGCGTGTGAGTATCCATGGAAACAAATGCACTTTGGAGTGTTACACTATTAATTAAAGTTTGAAAATTAAAGTCAAGCATCCATACTTATCTGGAGGTGTAATGGTCAATGGGTAGTGTGTGTGTAATGCAATTCAAAGTAAAACTAAAACAACCAAACCAAAAGTTGCACCCAAAAAGTGCGCATGATCAAGGGAGAGAAAGAGAGAGAGGGAGAGAGAAAAATAGAGAGACGACGGGCTAAGAGTCAGTCTGTTTCAGTCTCTTTCAGTTTCTCAGTCACTCAGTTGAGAACAGACTACCAAACTCGCCGCTTCTCTCTTTCGCAAGGCTGTAACGCTTCTGAAAATTTTCAGGCAAAGTTTGGTGGTTCCTTTTTCTCTCTTCGTTTCTTTCTTTCTTTCTTTATTCTTCTTCTGCTTGCCCGCCTGTTGGCAAGAATAAGACCCTCACAGGCCCCTGACCAGACAGCTTTGTGCCCTTTGTCTGTACCCTGCATTCCACCAAGCCACGCTTAACAAGCAGTCAGCATAACCAACTGTTTCTACATCCTTCTGACCATCTTGCCTCATTAGTCGACAGTGTGTAGATTCACATCAAAGACACTTGCTACAATTCAACCTCTGAACATGTTACCTTGTGTATGTTTGTGTATCGTTTTAAACCATCAAAGGTGAAGTGGTGTGAACAAACTTGCCTCTCTCTTTCTCTCTCTTCAGTTGACGCTTGATATTACTACCATTAATACCACTACTACATCAGTGATTGTCCCGCCGTCATCGGACTGTGATTTAGCCAACCTACTTGTTTTCATCTTCATCTATTCTTCTTTGATGATCCACATGAAAATCGGTGTTAATAGATTATAACTCATTGACCATAGTAGGGTTACCTTAGCTAAGTACCATCGAGTACAGCATAACCAATGGACTCATCCAATAAGACCGATCATTCGTGTCATCGACGGCGTACAAAGCAACAACCTTCACCTCTATTGTCGTCTACGATTGGCCATTACAATATGAAAAAACAGCCAGCATGCCGTAACGAGTCACCATTAAGCATTAATAATCAACCGACCATGACTCGTTCAATAGGTAGGGGTGTTTTGACTGTCAATAAGACATCAACAACCACAACTGAAAGCACAAGCATTTCACCTTCATTCTGTCCAGTCAATAATTGTAAATATTTATATAAATACTCATCGGGTTCACCTTGTCAAGCTTACCACCTTGACCACTGTACTAAATTTAATTGTCGATCAACTGCCAAACTAACTCGCACCATTGCTACCTGCAACTTAACAAGTACATCTGGACATCGTCAACATCACAGCCATACTGCGGCAATTAAATTGGTTGTAATATTGTCAAATATATTGTTACCATTGTTGCTTTTACTATCACGAAATATTACATCTTCAGCTGCACTTCCAAATTACCAAACCAAACTAGCTTGTGAAGGGAACAATTTACATTTGTCTTGTGATGAAGGATTTAAAATTAATATTATTCGTGCAAATTTCGGCCGATTTACTATTTCCCTATGTAACACTCAAGGTATATCCGATTGGCCGGCCAATTGCATGTCCAGAAGATCCTTTCGTGTAATACAAGAAACTTGTGGTAACCGCACAGAATGTCATCTTCAAGCTACTACATCAGCCTTTGGTGATCCATGTCCAAGTGCTTCAAAGTATCTTGAAGTACAGTACCAATGTGTAGCTGAATCGTCAAATAATGGATTTAATTCACGACAACCTAGCCATTTGCCAAGTCCTGTACCACCTGCAAAAATAGGTGATAGCAATGTTAACACTCCTGGCACTGATGCTAATCGTGGGCGAATTAACACTCACGGTAAATCACCTAGCTCAGGTGTCCCATCAACCAACTCTCATAGTATCAACAATGGGAAAGGTCGCAAAAATCCATCTCCCAACTCAGCATCATCTTCTAGCGAATTTACTGAAGAAAAGATGCCTGCCAATATTACATCTTCAGTGCCTAACTCATCTGCCTTGGATCCACGACCAATCTTTCCTGATATCAGCGGCTCAATTATTGGTACCAGCAGCAACAACAATAATAATAATAACATCATCATCAACAATAACAACAACAATGGTGCACCCAGCGATTCTAATGTTGGTAATACTCACCAATCTAATGACAACACTAATAACGGTCATCATTTGAAACAGGACAACGACCGAAATAGTGTCAGTGCTGGCACCTTAAATTCAGATCACAGTATCTCATCATCAACACCTTCACCATCCTCATTACCACGCAACAATCCATACCATCATTCGATAGCTGTTCCTACTCCTATCTTTAATCAACCTATGCCCAACAATCAGATCAGTAGCAATAACCCTTTCATACCACCTTCAATCGAACCTGCCATACCCAATAATCCATCGTACAGTCAATTACCAAATTCTACTGGCCTGGGTAACAATATGCATAGTTCTGATAATGATTATGAAGGTCCATCTTCAACGGTTGACTCGCCTGGTTTTAATAATGATCCACCATCTATTTCGTCATTACCGCTGACAGAATCTCTAAGATTATTCTTAACGATAGGCTGTGTTGTTGGAATCATTTGTTTATTCCTGACAATGCTAAGTTTAGCCATGACATCTGCTGCTGCATCATCATCTTCTTCATCTGTTTCATCACCTTCTTCTTCACACTTACTTAACTCATCAGCCATAGGTAACAATTCTGCATCAACTGCAGCAGCTGTTTTGTCTGGCAATAATCATTCACCTGCCATCGAATCCGGTCTTCTTGTGTCATCAACCTGTCGATCATTTACTAAATCCTTGCGACTTGAGCTTGTTGTTAAACAACATTTAACACTTTGTCTATTGATGGTAGAAATTCTCCTGTTGATTGGCATCAATTTGAGTCAAAGCAAATTCTTCTGTGGTATAATTGCAGGTACTTTGCATTACTTTTTCCTATCCATCTTTATTTGGTTATTTTTTGATGGATTTACACTTTATTTGGCCCTGTTGAAACATCAAGAGGTAACAACATCTTCATCCTCATCTAACGGAACTATGCCTCTCAATTCACATTCACCCAATTCCGGGTCTGTTTTAGATGTTACATCTACCGTCAATCGAGGTAACAATCGAGTTAACTCGGCCCAGTACTCTACACAACTTAATTCAAATGGTGATTTGATAACTCACACACATAAAGGTTACCATAACCAAATTTCCCTTCGTAATGACAATTGTTGCTCGCGAAGTGCCAAGTGTTACCTTGCTTTGGCTTACGGTTTACCTTTGGTCATTCAAATCATCTCGTCACTGCTGGACACTGGTTCACTTCTCTGGATCTCTAGCTCAGCAACTCATTGCTGGTTAAGATCAGACAAGTATTTTGTTCTCACCTTTGTCGGCCCTGTGATCGCAGTGTTGTCTGCCAATTTCTTATTCCTCGCAATCACCGTCGTATGTTCAAATTACGGTTCTCTCTTCTCCTCATTTGACAAGTTTAACTTGGATGAACCACTTGCCCATCTTGGACATCATCGTAGTCACCATTTGTCTGGTTACAATGGTAACTTACCCGTTTATATGAATGATTATACAATTTACACGACCAACTCATTGCGAAAACGTCTAAGGACATCTTTAACCATTTTCGTCGTCCTATCATTAACTCTAACAGCCTTATTTGTCTCATTATGTCAAGAATTACCCGACGACGATCTCATTTTCACTTCTTGTTTGTATGCTTTTGCCCTTTTCAACCCAATTCAAGTGATCGTTATGTTAATTTTATTTTCAACGTCAACATCGATTGCCAAAGCAAACAGTCTTAAGGTACTCACGTCTCTTGGTCTCTTCAATGAGTCCAATGGTAATCACAACTCGACCTCTCTTACTCTAAGCAACGATAAAAGTACCATGGCACTCACCACTAGTTCGGTAAATCATGGACATGGTCATGGCCATAGTGTGATACATTCTACCTTATTAGGTGGTGGATCTAATGTGACCACTAATAATTTGAATATGTTAAATTCACTCGATTCGGTCAACTCTGGTTCTGCCGTTCGATATGTTAACACTGTAGGCAAAGACATGCAGCAAATGCTTATGTCTCATCATCAAGCATCGGCCAGCGCAAATGGACAACACTCAGATCCAATAATTCCACCTCCAATTCATACTTCATCACTTAACCTAGCTGATATTAATGGAACTTCCAACGGTAATAGTGGTAATACAGGTACTATTTCATCAACTAGTGCTGATGGTGGTTCTATTCAATCTAAACCATATTCAGCTTCTGACTATGGATTTAGAAGAAATTTAGGATCCACATCAGTTTCACTGACTTACCGATCACCCGTATATGGAACAACTTGTAACAGTGGTAACTCTTCTACTCTTATTGCTACATCGACTCCGGTTGCACCATCAAATGTCAGTTCATCTGCATCTTCATCAGTCACAGTGACAACATCAACACCAATTACATCTTTAGCCACTGCAAATGGCACCTCAACTACATCATCATCGTTAGCTGCATCAATCGCCCTTCGACGAGCTGCTGTTAATGCTGCAGGTGCTTCAGTTCATGTTCATACTAAACAATGTTTGCAATTTCCCTGTCCATATCCTCATGTAGTTGAACATGTTTATGAGTCCATCGACGAAGATCCCTACATTGCCAGACTGTTATTACCTGTGCCAACACCAATGATCAACCGAAAACTTACTAATGGTAATGGTAACAACAATTTAAATTGCAACTGAATTTACTGCTGCCATAAAAACCGATCAAAAGTAAAGGGAAAAAAATATTGTAGTGATGAAGCGTGTTAATTGTTTATTTCTTTAAACATGATAAAATATCAAGATGCGTAAGAGAGTATTTGGAGTTAATCTCTGTCAAATAAGGAAAATATTTACATTTATTCACCATCCTTTGAATTCATCGGTGTACTTAACCTTTAAGTCAAGATGAAAAATAATCCCGACATCACGAGCACGTATGAAGATTCAAGTGATGATGTAAAGGGTGTAAAATGAAAAATTGAAAAAAACCTGAATGAGAAGTGAGCACATTCACTGACTCGTCAAAATGTCCAAGTCACGCTTTGTAAATTAAACTTTGTGATTTTAGAGAAAAAAAAAGAGAGAATGTTTGCCTCTGCAAACAGCAAACAGCAACATCAACATCCGCATCAAAGAAGCAAAACAACACTCAAAGCCATCAAAAATTCAGATTTGTGTATCATCTGTGTGAAAACTTACTCATTTCCTATTTTTCTGGCCGTTTTTTATCTTCTTTTACGTTTTTTTCTCTGAGTCAACTTCCTTTCTACGAAGTACGACCAATTGTGTAATCTGTTTTCCTGTTCACACTTTCAACAAAATCGTAATCAGTTATTTAACTGATTTGAACATTTTTTTCCCCTCCTCAAATGTCCTTAAAAAGTGATTTGCTTGATCGAGGAAGGAAACTCTCCAATCAACAAAACAAATGTCAACTTCCTTCCCAACGAAAAAGCCTAATTTGGCCAATTTCTTCATCTCATCTCATTCTCCCCAGCACTTACAGTATTCACATAGATAACTGAAAGGATCACTCTCTCACTGTGTCCACAATTCAAGATATCCTTCCCATGAGCCATCCATCAGGGCTAATGTGTCCCAATCAAAATAAACAACAAATACTTCATTCAGCTTGTTCCTTGAGCAAATGAAGCCAGTTATCATCGTGATCACCATCAACAAATGTGAACTCATCTCATAGTGATGCAGGAAATTTGAAAATTACATTGTTGGTCAATTTATGAACCAAAAGTGGCATTAAGTTGTCTGCAACAGCCTGTGAGTTTGTGAGTGTACGAAGATATGTTGTAATCGAGCAAGATCAACAGATGTTGTGCTTGAATGCTTCACATCTGGCGTTGAAGATGAAGAAAAAGGAACAATTTTAATCATACTGTGTATTCACTGCTGTTGATATCAGTGGTTTTACCAAACAGGAAAACTTCTCAACCTCCCGAACAAAAAGAAAATCTCTCCATTCACACCTTGGCAAAATGCAAGGTGTTTGACTCTGTTTACAGTTTCAAGTTAAATGAAAATTGAAAATTTGAGCTTTGTGATCATGAAAATGTGTTTTCATCCTCCTTATTCTATCATTTTAATTGATTATCTCCAATGAGAAAGAGATCAACCTGCTTCAATCGTTTTCTCATCCACCATCTTCATATTCATCTTGGTCACCCTTCATCTTCTTCTTCTTCTTCTTCTTTTGTATCTTCTTCATCTTCCTCCTCGTTCAATGTGTGTACATATGGCAAATAAAAAAAAAGACAACATTTTACATCAAAAGAAAAACAAATCTGAAATAATGTGGAGATGTTTCTAAATAATAATTATAAACAACGAGTGATGAAGATGAAAAGAAAGAAAGAAGAAAAAAGAAAAGAGACAAACAAACCTGAATTGTATAAAGATTAACAGAATTTAATAATAAAAATGATAAAAAAATTTGAAATTTTATTCACTACTTGACCTGCATAAGTGAATGCTGTGTGAGTAAAAGGCATTGAGATGTGATATGTTAGATTGAAGATGAAAGATTTCAAATGCAACATGTCCAGTGTAACCAGTTGCAGTTGAAGTGAGAAAAGAGTAAAGAGCAACAAGCAAAAAAGAAGTAATCAAGTAAAGAAGCAAGAAAGAAAGAAAGAAGGAAAGAAAGAGAGAAAGGTGCGACCAGTGAAGAGGCATCTGAAGGATCCACAGATTTAGTCATGAGAATCATGAGCTGAGTGTGAGTTTATTTGAGCCGAGTGCGAGTTTGACTTTGGTGTGAGTGGGTAGGGTCATGAGGAAGAGATGAGTTAGTAAGATGAGTTAGTGAGATGATGTGGATGAAATGGATGAAATGGATGAAATGGATGATGCACCCAGACTTGACTGTACATACTTTTGATACTTCGTACTCCTTTACTCAATCAACCTTCAACCAAGGTAGGATGGTTCAAGGGTTAGTTTGGTTGGGTCCTGTGCTTGGCATCTCTTGGTTCCTTTAACAGGCCCATACACCAGACCAACACTCACAATGTTGAACACTCATAATACTCGGTTGACTTAACTCAGTCACTTTACTCATTTTACTCAGTTAAGTCCGAGTGCTCTGAATCCGCAAACTACGCAGAATACGCAGAATAGTGGATTATAAAACTAGAGAAAGGTGAGTCAAGTTACCTGGTACCTTTGCTCAGCTTTAATTACATTTCGATCTTTAATCATGAGAACGAAAGAGAAAAAGCGCACAAGAAAAAGCGCACAAGAAAAAGAGAGAAAACTTTAGCTACTGAACCACACCCTTAATCACAGGTGCTGGTTCAAACAATTCGGGGATGAATTTTCCTTGGTCCTGGTTTTTTTCTTCCGAAGCTCAAGAGCTGGAGAATTGGAGAACTGGAGAGCCCGAAAGCCCAAAAGCCGTGACTCCATTAAGGGGAACCAGTGGGTCCACTTGTATCCACTAGCATCCAAGTCTATCGGTCGGTCATGTCTATGATTTACTCTCACCTGTTTCTGACTCTCGCTGTTTTTCTCTGTTTCTCTTTTGCTCCTTCTCCTCACTTCTCTCCTCTTCTCTCATCTTCTCTTCTCTTCCCTCTTCTTCTCTTTTCTTTCTCTTCGCTGTCAGGTGACTTGCGATTTCTCACCAACTTGCAGACTACAACTACAGGTCTGATCTGTGTAGCAGTGGCAACTGAAAAGTGAATAGTGAAAAGTTAAAACTTTTCCATTTTAATGGTTGCAGTGTCACCGTGACCACCAGCCACCTTGGTCATGACCTGTGTCAGGTGTGACGATGGACGGTGGACTTGGCTAGTGGAACTGTGCTTTGAAGACTCACAGTACTCACCTTGAACCTTCCACCTCCCACCGTTAGGTCTGTTAGAATGGAAAATCACTCATTCACCAAAGTGCCTTAAGTGGCTTACTTGGCTTACTTGACTTACCTGGCCATAAGAGGATGATACAGACCTGACCTGGACATTCTGTAGGATGAAAAATACTCTCTTTAATTCTTACTGTGTCACTTCCGATCGCTCGCAGCTGGTCAGTCGTGTGCCATCAGTCGGTAAAATGATTTGCCCGACAATTCACCAAATACCAAATGCAAAATACTCAATGGTCGATGTCAAATGATGGAAATGCCAGTGCCAAATGAACATTTCTCATGCTGAGTATTAACAGGTCCTAACAAAATACTGCCACTGATTGTTGAGGGTAATGTCAGAGTGTGTTGAAGGTTACACTAGGTTCACTTGATAATTTAGCCCAAGACATGTAAAAGAGCAGTTCTCATACTCACTCTTTTACACTTTTACACTTATACTCACAAGTGCCATTGAAGTTTCATGAATCAGTGACTTTCAACAGGAAAAGAAAAGCATAAGAAGAGACACTTGAGGGTAAAAAATACACGTATGAACTGGCAAAAAGGAAAGAATGAGACGAAAGAAAGGAAAAAAGAAAAAACATCAGCAACAACAAGAAAAATAAAGGAAGAGCAAGAATGAAAGAAAGAGAGAGAGAGAGAGTCACACCAAATGTTGCAAAAGGATCTCCTCAGCTGCTCATTACACTGTGCATGGCATTATGGTATTTGGTCTTTTACAGCGAATTCGGTGGTGCGTAAAAACTTCAAACTGCCAAAGGAGACATTCACAACAACACGGGACAAGGCAAAAATGAGAGGAGAGAAAGAAGAGAAAGAAGAGACGCCATTTCCGGTTTGTCCGCGAGTTTCTCCGACCCTCCGACTTTTTGACTTTTTTGACTCCCTGACTCTCTGATTTTCACTCTCCGACTGGTCCCTGTGTCTTTTTTTTCCTTTTTGGGGGTCCCTTGATCCACGACACCTCAACTGACCCAATGGTCGACTGTGTGAGACAGCGACAACTTTACAACTGACCCTCCTTCTTCCTCACCACTGAAAACCATTCCGGGACAATGATTTACAACAATATTTGTGCAAATTGAAACGGTCACATTTATTGATGCAAAATTAACTGCATTATTCAATCCTCACAGTCAACCGTTTGCTGTGAAAACATTAAGCCACCAGACTTATAAGTTGGTAACATAGTATCGATTTGATCATCACTAGCGAAACATTTTAGTGATGCATAAAGATATGCACGAGAATCTTCTTTATATTGCTTGATTTGGTTGCAAATTCGACTGTTCAATGTACCAGTAGTACCTTCAATTGCTGGAGGTAAAGATAAATCGAAATTATTGGATAAAGGTGGGAAAAATAGGCTACATTGACCAACACACGATCGAAATGCTGACCAGTCACATGGTTCATCAAAACGTAATCGATATCCAATCTCATTGTCGAGTAAATTAGCCACGGGAATAGTTTCAGTTTCATCTAAACCAACGGAACAATTGCACGAATGGTACATTTCATCATCTAACAATCGAAAAAAAGGAACTGTGCTTGCCAATCTTCATTGTAGGAAGAATAAAATGACAATTAGATTTTATCAAACGTTTTTTACTTTTCACTAAGTTGTCACTTTTACTTACGTTGAAGTGAAAAAGACCAAAATCATCCAAGCAATTGTAAATTTCATTGTCATGGCCATACTGATGGTTGAGTACTGATGTCTACAAATGTCTACACTGGTATTATAATGATGAACTGGTAAAGTAAATTTATAAGTGTAACCACCCGCTCATTCAATTACAATTACAGTTGGTAATTAAATGATTCATCTTTGTAGTGTGTGGTGTAATGATCATTGACCTTGAAAAATTTAATCAACTCACAGTCACCTGTGTCATGAGGGAAATTATTTCTTTACTCAATTAACAATCAATTGCTTTGACGTTGTCAACGATTGTTCCTTTTAAACGCCTCCTCATTGTGTACTTACACTAGGTACATTTAATTGTCTTCTTTACTTTATTGTCATTTCAAATAGACTCAGATGTACTTTGAAGTACTGAAAGTTCAAGACAAGTCACTTTATTATTTAATTTTCTTCCTCCAGACGTCCATTACGAGATGACCGTTCAATTGAATCGCCCAGTGAATAGATGAATCAGTCAAAAGACTGTACTTCCGCTGATGAAAATATGATGAAAATAATGTTGGAGAAGACTAAGAAGCCTGCAGTGAAATAAAACACAATGGCCCAAGCTACAGATGATGTGAAGTATGTTTGCACCAGACCAATGATGATCGGAGCAATAATGGCAGAACTCATGGATGAAATATTATAAATTACGTACAATGTGACAGCATGTTGGTCTGTCTGTTCAGATGCAAGTGAAACATCTGATGCAGATGTAAATCCAGATAACAATGATGCTAGAATAATACTACCGATGACTAATTCACGTGAATGTGCAGTTAATGGTATCAATGCAATTAAGATGGCTTGACCAGTTGCAGTTACAAGGGAAAATATTTTTCGACATTTTGTCCGAGAAAATTTTCCTGATGAAATTATCTTCTCAGAAATAGGACCTAAAGTTAACAATGTTATCAAATATGCAAAATTTTGTCCTGCATTGACACTTCCATTGGAAAAGTAATTTAATTGTGTTACTTTTTTTAAATAATCTGGAAGTTTTGTGTAGAAAATCATTTGAATCCACGTGATGGAAAATTTAAATAACATTGTTGACAGTATCACTGGTGACATAAGCATCTTCAGATAAGGGATAGAAGTGTTTCCATCTTTGTTGATTATTTTCAATTGTCTTGTCTGCATAATTTTTACACATTCACTTGAACTGATGTGAGGACATTGTTCTGGTTGATCTGAGATGAAGATTGAAAGGACACAAACAATGATAGATAGTAAACCAGCAATGTAAAACATAAATTGCCATCCAAGTGGATCAATTACTAGGCCAGAGATGAAGAAAGCAATCATTGATCCACCAGTTGCACCAGCTGATAAGCAAGAAAAAGCCAAAGATCGATCTCGCACCGGCATCCATGCGGTTAAAAGGGCGAACATTTGAGGATGAGACAGTCCTTGACATATACCGAGGATGAACCTTGACGCAATCATCAAGTAAACGGGCAAATCAACCAAGTTCGGTGTTATCATACTAATGTTGGCTGTTAGGATGTAAGTTAAACATATTATCCATTTGCTGCCTAATTTGGAGCCAATAGAACGAGCCGGCACTTGGAATACCAAGTAAGAGAGAAAAAAAGAACTTAGAATCATCCCTTGGACGGTTGAATCCCAATCTTTACGATCATCGTCCAAAATTACCCTCAAGTCCACTTGATGATAGACAGCAGAAGGACTAGTTGTTCCATTGGATTTTACTGAGAGATTGGTTACATTTGATATGCCACTGGATGATGTTTGGTTCGTGTCCCTGGTAGAATCTTCTTTGACGATGGATAAAATGGTCAAATTGATGCAAGTTCGGTTAATCAATGCAACACATGCTGAAAATACAACATAAGTCAAAAGTACAAAGCGTACTTTCAACATGATCGAGTCAATTGATCAATGATCTTCTTGCCATTGTTACACCATGGATAAGTAGTAAACTGCTACAATTGCCTCTACTCGTTGTTACACTCTCATCAAACATAATTTAATCCTGATGCAACTGTGGTGATAATCATTTATGTTGGAAGATACTTGACTTGCACATTCACACAGCGAGATAGTGCTTTGATCAATCACAAAGAACATGTATAACTCGATGAAGAGAAACATGTTTATCCTGGCCAAATAACTTTTTTTTTCGTCAGAAAGGAAGTGCACAAAGTGTAAGATGCTCATCTTCAAGACAAACAACATTCAATAGTCAATGATCTCTGGTGAAATCACTTGACTGCTTGGGATGAACTATGTGTCATGTTAACAGAGTATTTGTAAGTGTCACTGGAAATTTGTCGTTAAAAGTGTAAATGAATCACTGCAAGCAACAACCGAGTGGCCAAATCAACGAGATACTTTCTTTTCTTCTTTCTTTTCTTCTTTTTCACTTCTTTGGTTCTTTTTGTACCCATTGAGTGAATAAGTGATTCAAGTGACTCAAGTAACTCAAGTGACTCACTTGGTAAGTGAGTGCACAAGGACAAGTCTAACTCTGTGAACTCTGTTGTGTGCCAGTTCATCATTGCATGTTGTGGCCAGTCAGTGGAAAATGAGAGAAATACAGTTCACTGTGACTGTTCGATGGTAATTTATGTTTTTACCCCTGACTTACAGTGTCAGTTGAATGAAAGAAGAAGAAAGAGAAGTACAAGAAGAAGGAGAAGAAGAAGAAGTGGACACAAATGGAGAGGCAGAGGAAAGAAGCAAGAAAGTTCACAAACCAGTCTTTGGCAAAGACAACACCAACAACTGCCAACAACAAATGCCAGTGGGGAAAGAGCAGGGCAATAAAAGTGCTTCAGTGGCTGTCTTGACTTTTCTTTTAAAAGATTGTACAGTTGCACCAGCAGCGAGGAGTAAGAAAAGAAAGAAGAAAGAAGAAGAAGAAAGAAGAAGAAGAAAGAAGGAGAAGAAGAAGAGGATGGAAAAAGAAAGAAGAAGAAGAAAGAGAACCACTGTGCAGCTGAATTATACTCTGACCGGGCCACTCCTTGTAATGACCTGTTCTGAGCCACGAATGCAATCTACAGGTCCAAATGAGTGGAAGAAGAAAAAGGGAATAAAAGAAAGAAAGCAAAGTCAAGTTAAATTATGTTTCATCAAGTATCCACTGTAGCCTCTGTATGTGTGTGTGTGTTATTTCACCTTTCTCTCTGTGTGCATCATTTGCCTTTCTCTGCCTTTTACCTTGTGCCTTTTCTCCTCTCCTCTTCTTCTCTTCTTCTTGTCCGCATCCTCTCTGATTTTTCCTGCAGGCTACGAGTGGCAGCCTGCAGGAAGAGCAAGAAATAGCAAAAGAAAAAAGAGAGAAAGAGAGAAAGAAATAAAGAGAAACAGGGCTAAAGAACAACAGCATTCACCTGGCTTCTGTTCAGGAGGTGAAAGGAAGAGAAGCATCTCAAGCACTGCAAAAGGAAAAGGAAAAAAATCAAAAGGAACATTTTTTCCCTCCTCTCCGCCTCTTATTGACTCTCTGCACTCTCTCCACTCTCTGGCCATTCTTTCAAGGTGAGGCCAAATTAAAGTTACGGCCTCTGTACCGCCAACTCATTTGGCTAAGTAATGGCTCCTGTTCTGTCCACTTCCATCTCAACCTTCAGCCTAGAATTTGTATTCAATCTCATGTACTTGTTAATTTGATCAAAATATCCTTCGATACAAAAAGTAGCCAAAGTAGTAAAAGTGCATCCTGCTACTGACCAAGTTTAATCAATTGAGATTGACTGCTACCTCAAGTCAGTAGCCATAAGTCAATTTTCAGGTCTCTCACCCCTCTAGTCTAATTTTTCTCTTTTCATTTAACTTTAATTACATCTTGCACAACCTCATCATCTTTTTCTTATTTTGCTCTTCTTGTTCTTTCTTTTATTCCTTTTCTTCCTTTCTCTCATTCGCTCATTCCTTCCATCCTGGTTCATCCTCATCATCCACATCATCCACATCATCCACATCATTTTGCTTTTTCTCCTGTCTGTCTGCCTGTCACACTTTCTATTCACTGACGATTATTTTTCTTCTTTCAGGCGATTCAATTCACTTTCTCTCTTTTAACTTCTTCTTTGCCAGTTAATTTGCAACTCGACTCTAATGTACCACTTCTACCTTCAAATGCTCATCAGATTATTCTCGGCCCAGCCTGTGTTATTGACTGTTGCTGTGTGTCCAAAGCAAGTGTATGTGTGAGTGTGTGTGTCAGTCAAATAGTCAAACAGTCAAACAGTCAAAAGTCATTCGCTCATGCAAATGCACAAATAGCACAGAGCCTTGAGCTGAAGAAAGAGCCAAATAAAAGGAAAAGAAGGCAAATCAGCCACAAAGTGAAGGAGGGCAAAATGGTGTATACACTTTCTTCATCTTCATCGGTAAGTGTATATGTGAGTATGTGTATGTGTCTTCAACGGTAGTCATCTACTTTTTCTACTTTTTTCTACTTTTACTCATTTTGTGCTCTTTGCTCTTGCCACTTCAATTGGTGGCAGAAGGTTAAAGGTAAAAGGCACAAGACAGAAGTAGCCAACACTCAACCTGCGAGCTGCAAGTTGCATCCTGCAACTTCTGACTCTCACTGTCAAGTGAATCAATTGAATCAGGTGATAAGTTGACTTTTTTTCTTCTCTCTGTTGGTTTAACTGGTGCTTGTCTCTTCTTCAAATTCGCTGGCTAATGTACCACCGATGGACTGATGGACAGATGCACAGATGCAACCTACAGACGTCCAAGAGACCCAAGGCTAATGTTTGTTAGCATTTAGATTAGCTTGACTTTTTCACTGGCTGTAAGTGAAGAGGGGAGAGCAGAGAGTAAAGAGAAGTGAGTATGGACCAGCAAAAAGAGAAAAGAAAAAGCAGGACAAACACAGGTGAGTCAAGTGACAAGGCTGTAAGGCTGTAAGGCTGTAAGACTCTCTTAGAATGTCCTGTCTTGAGTGTTGATTCATCCTTCACTTCGTCCCCTCTCCCTTGTCACTTGTTCACTTATTTTCCTTTTTCCATTTGCACGGAAAGACAAGTGACCTGTGACCTGTGACCTGCAGCTTGAAACCTCACTGTTGGTGCAAAAGTCCATCAGAAAAGAGAAAAAGAGGAGAGACAAGAGACATGAGACAAATAGAAGACCCGCAAATGGTGACAATTGACAATCGACTATCGACAGTCCACCAACGAGTAGTTTTAACAGTCGGCTTGATCAAAGTTCATGACTTGATGTAACAAATAATCAGCTTGAATCGTTAATAGCATCTACTCAAAGTATCTTTTTCCAGCAAAAGTCATAATTTCAATCATAATTTACTCTGTGTGTCCACTGTGATGTGTCCAGAGAGTGCACTTAGAGCATCATTGCAAGTTGAAAAGTTGCTCATACTTCTTCTTCTTCTTCTTTCCCTGTCTCGCACTGTAAATCACTTCTAGCCTTGAGGGCAGCAAGTTAAACAGGCAAAAGGTAGCACAGAGTAGCAGGTAGCTGAATTGCTGAACAGTCGAGTATATCAAAGTATAATGGGCCACCCGATCATCATCATCATCCTCCCTGATCACAGAGTAAGCATTAAAACTCACCTTCAGTCAATTTTTTGTCACAAGTTGCCATCGATCGATCAAAATGCCTTTTCAGCTTACAGCTGATGTTATCATCTATGAATCATCCTGCTGATTTTTTTTTGTGTACTGAATGTTATTGTACCAGCCTTCAGATGACATAGAGCCACTTGATACCTGAAAACCTCTGGGCCATTTTGCGATCACCAAGGTAAGAACACACTGAACATACTGAACAGGTATTTGCTCTGACAAACATTGTCTTCCATTATGAGATGTGTTTACCTTGTCACTAGTTCCTTACAAAGGTACATAAAATGTTCCATCATCCGAGACAAGAAGACAATTTAATCGATTAGTACAAACGATATCACGGTCACCATCGTCATCACCGATTGTAGCATGTTGTATGTCGATACGACCTGTGTTTGACCATGTGTTGGTCGTTTTACTCTTCCTTCTCACAGGTTTTCCTTTTCCTTTGGTGTGCGCTGTGTTCCCTGTTGTGTTATATGTATATGTTGTATTCTGTGTATTCTGTGTATTCAATGCATTCTGTATGTTCTGTGTATTGTGTACTTTCTGTGTGTTCTGTGTGTTCTGTGCCCCCTGGTCACTCCTTTGTCCATTTTCCTCTTATCTGTCTGCTTAAATCTGCTGAGCGGGTTGAAGCGAGTTGAGCTTGCAATTGGAGAATTGGACTTCGGTGCAGGGATTTCATGGGCTCAATTGATGCCCAAATCCTCTCCTGGTTCACGAGGCAAAGGGAAAAACGGAAAACCCAAATAAGTAAATCCTCAGTCCCTTGGTAAATCTTGTATGTTCAACTGGTTGCTTACTTTTAATGGTAGCTAATTCTGACAATACTTTCCTTGTCAAAGGAAAAAACGCCGACCAAGTCACACAGGAACATTAAATTTTCACTCAAGTTGAGAATAGAACAGAAAGAAAAGATGGGTAAGACTGATGTTCCATTGTTCTTTCTTCTTCTCCTTGTTTTTCTTGCTTGTTGCTTTCTTGTGGTATTTGGCACTTGTCTTCAAAGGAAAAATGTTTTCACCTGACACTTGTTACAAGTAAACTGTAAAATTCGCATCTGCAGCCACAGTAATTAGCTAGTCATTGGAACTTGCCAAAGAGAAACTTATTTGGCCCGGTGACTGATGCTCTGTCACATTACTGGCATTGAAAAAAACGGTCACACATTCATTGGTTCCTTTATTTCTTCTTCTTCTTTGACTTTTTGTACTTTTGGTACTTTTGGTACTTGTTCTTTTTTCTCTGTGTCTCTTTCACTTGCATTATTTCCTCTTAACCCGGTTGATGCATCGTTTGTTTCATCTCGTGGACAGTTGACTGCTACTGGATGGATTGGTTTCCTTTTTAAATTGGATTGCTTTTTCGCCTGATTCATCTTTCCAAAGAAAAGTACTTTTGTACTTGTGCACTTTTCCACTTGCAATGGCGTGTGATTTTGTCATGTTTCTTTTTTGCCTGTTATTTTTGCCATTCTATTCTACTATTCCTTTTACTATTTCCTTCTTCTTCTTCTTCTTATTTCTACAATTTTCTTCTATCCCTGCTGTTCTTTGTTTCTTTTACTTGGCAAAATTCATCACCTCGGGCCAATGACTAGCAAATGGTGCAAAGTACAACAACATGAAAAGTCCAAAGGCAAAAAGAAGCATCAACATTTCTTTCTACTTCTTCTTCTTCTTCTTCCTCTTCTTATTGTTGCTCGTGATTAATCAAAGGTGCCACAGAGAGCAAAACATCTATTCTTCTACCAAAGAACAAGTAGTACACGGTGAACAATGAGAGAATTAGACAAAAGTCAGGATTGTCTTTGCCCATTAAAGGATGAGAAAAGGCAAGTCAACTGTTCAACTGTTCAACCAGTTGTTGAAGTGACTATTTTGCTCCTTTGGCACTCATTAAATTAAAGACCGACGAGTGAGACTTTTCATTGAATTGTCGACTCACGGCGAACATGTTAGTGACTTAGTGACTGATTGGACTTTGCAGGTGAACATTTGGCTGACGGCTGACAAGATGAGAACGTGAAGAAGATGAAAGAAAGGGAAAGATAAAAGAGACTGAGGATAAAGAGAGAAAGAGAAAGATAGACAGAAGGAGAGAAAGGCAAAGAGAATAAAGAAAAGATATCAAAGGTAAGAGGTTGCCAAATACTTGTCTTTCCTTGTCTCCGTTTGCATGTGAAGCATTTAAGGTGGGTCCGATTGCTTGGGTAATAACAGCCTTGACACAAGTGAAGCCAAAGTGCTTTTAGGGGAGAAAAAGAGAAAGGTCCAAATGACTACAATTGTATTTGAACTGTCTCTCTTTCTCTCACCACGACGCGACGACCGGCGAATGGAGAAAGCGAATAAGCGACCAAAGAATAGACGACAAGACGAATAAGAGAATAAGAGTATAAGAAAATAAGAATAAAGAAACTGCACTTATTCTCCTCCAAAGATCTCTATTTCCTGTGTCGCGTTTTTCTGTGTGTGCAAGATGAAAACAACCTTGCATTTAACCACTAATGCAAGTAGTCAAGCAGATCAGGTCACTTTATACCTTGATCAGTTGACGGTTCATCTTTCCTTCCTCTATCGCTCAATTGGTTGGCCCAAGTATCCTTTTGTCCTGGTCGTGAATATAAAGAATGAAGAGGGAAAAAGAAAGAGACAAAAGCTATTTTCACGCTTTTCCTCCTTAACCTGTTTCACGGTTCATCGAATTCACTCTTCAACATATAGCGTAAAGGATAGAACAGTACTTTTCTTTAGGTGCACTTTCAAATGCTTCGAACTTCAAACTGCAAGTGGATTAGCGATGAGCGATCAGTGAATTCAGCACTTTACTCCATTTCTTCTTACTCTTGACAGAGCCAATTGTTGTTTTTTCTTTCACTCTTTTACTCTGTTACTCGTTTAGTTGTTTGAGTCTCTTTGAGTCTTTTACTCCGTTGAAATTTCTTTTACTATTTTGGCCTCTTCGGCCCCTCACTTGTCACAACAGTGTGTTTAAGCTTTTCTTCAACTGAATCTACTGAGGCCAGATGAATTGGGTAAGAAAGAAAGAAAGAAAGAAAGAAAGGAAAAAAAAGTTCCACTGGTCGAGCAAAGTGAATCAATGACACATCCAATCACTTATTGGGTGTATCCTCTGGTCCCGGATCTTCAGTGAAAAAGTGTATGAGGGGAAAATAAAAAACGAACAAGCAGAAGAGGCCCTCGCTCAGGCTGAAGACAAGAACAACCATCTACCAAATTAGAGAGCGAGAAGAGGTAAGGCAGCTTCAGGGAGCTCAAATTGACTGGACACACCTTGACTTACACACCTGCGAGTCTGTCGGTCGCCAGTTGCTTCTGAACTTGACGAAAAAAAGTTCTCTCTCAACGCAAACATTCGCGATGCTTGGTCTAGCTGTCGATAGTATCGATGATGTAGATAATGTAGATGATGTAGATGATGATGCAGATGCTGCTGTTACTGATGATACAGATGATGATGAAAATGATGTGCATATAGAATGAACTTTCAACTCAATGCTACATGATAATACAATTCTATCAATATGCGCACATTAACACCTGCATCCCTGATGTATGCTAATATTTACATTTTACACCAGGACTACTTTGACTGGTTCTGCCCCGTATCGATTGTAATCACATGGCGACAAAGTTATTGCTTCACACTTCCTGACTCTCACCAGAGTGAACAGTTTGGTAATCACCAGTGTTCCTCGAATTATCAGATAAACTGGAAATGAACTCACCATTTTTCATTTTTCATTTTTGTCCTTTATTTTTACCCTCCTCATTTCTGCCATCATGCTTGCTCAGTCCATCAGCTCTATCAGACGGGTAATCATGGATGAGCACTTCTTCTTCATCTTCCTCATCATCCTCATCATCGTCAACTTTTTCATCACATTAATTGACATGCAGTGTATTCCCATCGATGATGAACTTAATTATTCTCACCTTCAACTTTTAAATGTCACAAAATATGTTATCTTTGACAATGATATTTTGATACCTCTTGAAACTGGTAAATCAGATCAGCGATCGATCGAGCAACAGTCTGAGAAAAATCGACTTTGGCCTGATAAAACTATTCCTTTTGCCTTTCATGAATGTAATGTATTTAATTTAATTTAATTAAAATTCAAAAAATAATTTGCTAATTTTATTTTATTTTATTTTATTTATTTTTTTTCTCTCTCTCTTTTCCTTTCAATTCGTTACAGCCATAAATTCTCTCAAGAGCAAACTCATTTTAAAAGCAATTGACAAGTGGTCACATGCTACTTGCGTTAAATTCAAGCAGCTGCGCCATCAAGATAATAACAGCAGTCAGGAAGATAATTATTGGATTAATTTTCGAGCTGATTCAACTGGTTGTTATTCATTTGTCGGACGAGATGTTAATTGTTATCGTCAAGGACAACCATTGTCTATATCACAGGGATGTGACACAGTAGGTTATCAAATTGATCAATTGATTTTCATCAATGATACAATTGACATTTACCTTGATGTTTTCATTGCTAGGAGTTAATTGTCGCTCATGAAATCGGTCACGCAATTGGCCTTCATCATCAACATAATCGTATGGACAGAGATTCATATGTTCACATCAATTGGGATAATTTGCTTAAGGGAAGTTCCATTTATTTTGCGAAAGATGATTTTGAAACATATGACATTGAATATGACTATACTTCGTTAATGCAGTATAATATGTGGGTATGTTTACCTTTGGCCATATTGAGTCAATTTGACTGGATTTAAATGACACTTGAATTACTTTGTAGCATTTCAGTAAGGACTTTATGAATAAGTCTGCCATGGTGACACTTGATCCTCAGTACCAACGACTTTTAGGTCGGGCCAATGGCATGAGCTTTAATGATCGTAAGGCTGTCAACTATATGTACTCGTGTAATGGTAAGTCAACGTAATTAAATGTAATCACCAGTCATTCATTTTTAGATGATGAGGTTTATGTATTTTTTTACATTTTTCTCTTCTCCAGAAACTTGTTACAACATAAATGAAATACAGTGTCTCAATGGTGGATACTTGGTGCCATCCAACCAGCAAACATCATTACCTTGTCGGTGTGACTGTCCTCCTCACACTTCTGGCCAAAATTGTGAAACAATCAAAGACAACTACTATAAATCAATTTACCCGCCTGATAAATGTGGTGGTCGAATCAATCGAACTTCTAGAATTATCTTTGCCGATAGACCGACAGTTTATTGCCTGTGGACTATTGAGGTGAGTTAAATTTGTCCACTTAATTGTCCCTTTGACCAAATGACTAGTGAAAAAGTGTTCATTCTTCTCAAGGCTCCAGAGAATCATAGGATTGAATTGACGTTCAACAAGTTTCAAATGTCGCCCAAAGTGGACATTGACTCAATTAGATCCATCAAAACCGAACGATCTTACGGTGGAGGCCAAAGGATTAAGTGTGCATTGGATTCGTTGGAAGTAAGGTTGAATGATCCTTTTGATGGTTCCTTTTACTGTGACCAAGACATCAAAGGAGGAACAATAATGACATCAAACAGATCATCTGTTATCTTGCTCCTCCACTCCTTTGATTCTCCAGTCAATCAATTAAAGGTCCGTCCTACCATCAATATCAGTGTTGACTTTCGGCGAATCTCATCAGCCAATTCTACTACATCGACATCAGATTTAACTGTTCCTTCTACCATATCGCCAGTCGAAGAATTGTACACATTAACTACTACTATCAATGCAAATGTCCTCAATTTAGTGCGAAATTTTTGGGCACTCATTTCTCTCAATTCCATACTAACTTTTATTAACTCTCTACGCGATCGATTGCCAGGTTATACTCTTGTCCGATTTGGTTGAAAACTTAATCATCATCCAGCAAACCGAAATGGACCATTAACTCATCAGGTACCCGACATCATTTGATTTTTTCCGACTTATAATTAACTGTTAATTGTGACACACTTGACGAGCAAATCGATGTACATCATTTTCAACTTGATAAGTAACTTACAAGTATCTAGTTATTTGCAGTTACAGTAAATAAACATACTTGAGATGATAATTTTATCTAAATGTTTATCCGATTTTTTTTTTCTAAAGCAACCTGTTCATTCAAAAGGTAATTTGGATGCATTAGTACATGAATAAATTGTCTTGAGGACAATCGAATGATTATGCTGATTGTAGACAGTGGATGGAGTATTTTTTTCTAACAAGTAGCCGTTTGACCGACAAATTTAACTTCAAAGCTAATCATCTTGCATTCAAATGACAGTTGAGTTGATTGTAAACACACATTGCACGGTTCCAATTAGTTTGACTCAAGGTCGCGTAAAGTCTGATGACACGAATTTAAAGGGGGAAAAATGCGTAAAATACGAAATTAAAGAAGAAAAAATTATAAACTCTGAGATAAGCGCTGAGAAAAATTTCAATCTGGACTCGTCGATGAATTTTAATTGGGTGACAATAAAGCTGACCTTGAGTTGGATCGAATTTGAATAATTTTCAAGCGTGCTGGTGAGATATTGTTGGCCCAGGAATGTCTGATGTGATGGTGATGTTGAATCAACAAGTATCAGGTGATTGTTTTCCCCGTTCTTCAGGTCAGTGAGTAGATTAAAATGCGTGATGAGAGAAAGAATGGAGAAAGATGAAAGGATGAAGGGGAAGATGAAGAGAGGATGAAGAGAGGATGAAGAAGAAGAAGGAGAGAAAGAGAGGATGGAACTTTTTGAATCATGACTCTTGTCTCTTCTTCATCTCTCAAGTTCATAGAGAGCAGAGGAAATTTTAGGACACCGCGTGTCTTCCGATGATCCATTCGTGTCTGGTGTTGTACGGATCAGTGGATGACTAAAATGCTGAATGACTTCTTGTATTGTGTAATCGAGTTGAGAGTCAAGTTAAAACGTGAAACATCCTCCTACTCATTTTTTTTATTTTCTTCTTTATCTGTACATTCTGTTCATCTGTTATCTTTCTGCAGTCTCATCCAATAATTCAATATTAATACTCTCGTACTCTCGTACACTGAGGACAGGTATGAGAAACGGTAAAAAACTGGCTTTTTACTCATCCTCAACTTGGGTACAGACTACAGACTTGTGTATTTGAAATAGAGACCTAATTTCACTCGACAGAACAACTTTTCTTCCTTCCCACCCATCTTTAACATTTCTTCCTCCTCCTCAACTGGAGAATCAAGTCTGTCGGGACACAATTTCAAGTTCAAGGTCGATACTGGGTTATTCTCCGTTACTTCACTTACTTCACGTCCACCTGACCACTAACATTGAACATTTGCTTCCACATCGGAAGAGAAGAAAGCGAGAAAGAGAGAGAGAGAGCGAGAGACAGAGAGAAAGAAAGACAGAGAGAGAGAAAGAAAGAAACAAAGACAGGTATTAGGGTACAAAGTCGTCAAGTCAACGTATTAACGTCAAATTCGTCCACCGTCAACAATACTCATTCACCAATGGCCCATCAATCCCTTGTGTTTTGTTTTGTTCTTGCAACAACCATCATTCATGCCCATAGTTCTCCTTCATCTCCTTCGTCTCCTTTGACATCTAACGATGCTTTGAGCGGGAGTCAAACTTCATCACAAACCATTGTTCCAGCTTCACCTATTAAATTGTCACCCGGTTCACCTTTGACTCCTCTTGAACTTCCTGAACATCTTCCCCATGTTTCACCGGCTACTTGGAAGTCCAAGGTGAAACGACGCTTGAGACCTGGAAATGGTCTTGCTCGAGGTTTGGTCAGAGCGAGTCTTCATTCGGTTTCCAAAAAGGCAAAGAAAGCTCTGATCAGTCTGAAGGATGACAAGAGTTCTCGTCAAGCACCTGGTCTCGTTGCTGGTGCAATTGCCTATGGACTTGCAACTTTACCATTGTTGACTTTGCCTCTACTGATCGCATCTCCTTTGGCCATCTCCAAAGTCTTCAAAACTAAAGCATCTCAAGAGGAAGAAAAAGAAAATGACAAAATAACCAACTCACTTAATGAAATATTTAGTGTTGCTGGTGAAATACTGAAAACTCATGTTGACAACAATTCAAGTCGATCACAAACTGCAGCTAAAATAGCTCAAGCACTTGGTTTACATCCGGTTACACTCGATGATGACAAAGTTTTACCAAATTCACCAGGAGCCAACATCGGTGATGCACTATTTCACCCAGGTTTGTTTGCCGGTTCCGGTTATTCCCATCCAAAGTATAAGCAATATATTTTTAAACAAGGTCTGGTCACAACAACTCCTAAACCAGGATCGGAGGACGGTAAAACTGCCAAAGGAAAGTCTTTAGATGGACAAGACTTGACGAATGAGTCAACTTCCTCAACTTCAACGTCTCCTTCATCATCAACTTCCACCAGTACAACGTCGTCGGCATCTGCCTCCAAGGCCAAAGAGCAATTGTCCAACATCGCTAAGGAAGTATTGAAGACAGTTTCTGATGGAATCAAACGTTTCGATCTAGAAAAAAGTGAATGCAAAGAAAGATTGGTTTGTGAAGTAAGCCAAAAGTACGCTGGTTCTTCTTTTAAAAGCTGGGCAACTGCACTGACACATGTTTTAGATTTAGACAGCAAAGTTGAAAAATCTAAAGTGGGTAAAAATGTTCTCTTACGAAGTCTTTATCGTGGTGCCCGTAGTTCATTGAGTGATCGCAACTGTGCTGAACTCTTTCCAAATTGTTCTTAAATGTTCAACCAGTGTTATTCACCATATTTTAACTTAAAACTTATTACACACTGAAAAATCTGTTACCTGTTTATGTTATATGTTTAACATTGTCAAAGTTTACTCTACCAAACAACAATCAAGATGTAAAATTTTCAAAGTTTCTTCTTTCTCTTTCCATATTTTACCGCATTCAAAGTGTGTATCTTGTGTATCTTGAAATGCTTAACAGCTGACAAAATTTTTCCATGAAGAACAACAGCAACAACAGTAACATCAGAACAAACAACAGTAACATATATAATTACAAATGTGTGTCCCCACCTAATTGTATCATCATTTAAAAGATGGTCAGTTGCATCACACACACAGACACAGACAAACAAACAGATAAACAAACAAACAGACAAAGAGAGCCAAATACCGATGTGAATGCGTAACATTGAGGACAAATGGAGGTGAATGTTAATAAGATGAGAAAAGAGACAAAGATGAACAAGAAGATGTGGCCAAGTTCATGTTGTCCTGTGTTCGGGTTGATTAATTGTCTTTTCACATGCTGAGCTAGTGTCATCAGGTCGGTCATCTTGCATCACAAGATGAAATACAAGAAGAAGAAGATGAAACAGAAGAAGAAAAAAGAAAGACAACAAATTGAAGAACAAGAGTCACAGTTTGATATGCATCAGAGGAAGTTGAACAAGTTACTTCCACCCTCGTTCTCATTTTTTTAATGAATTGGCGAGAATTTTCTTCATCTCTTTGTTTGTGACTTTTCTTTCGGGTATTTCTTGTTACTTTTTTTTCCTTCCTTCTTTCTTTCTTTGCCTTTGAATGTTTGTATCTACACGGTTGTCTTTTATCTCTCACAACAAACTACAAACTATAAACTACAGCGTAATTTATTACATCACATTACATAAGAAAAAAGTGTGTTACTTGACATCACAGTAACCTTGAACTGTGCAATGCTATTTTTCTTCATCTTTCATCTTTCTTCAATCTCAATCTCAATCTGTATGTCCGATTGGTTAGATTGTCTTCTTCTTCTTCTTCTTTATTTTTTTTGTCTTTCAATTTGTCTCAATCTTTTGGAAGAAAATTAAATTCATCATTATGACTCAATCAAAGTCACGTGTTTCACCTGAGTAAGAATAATCATAATAATAATAATAATAATGATAATTTTGATAATTTTGTTATACAAGTGATAGAAGATAAACGATGGCCCATTTGAATAAGTCAGCCAAATCTTTCGGATGCATTATGATGAACGTGATGAATTACACTATCTCATCGATAACCGTTCTCCCAGTTAATTGAATTCACATGAACAAAGTCAGGTAAGTTTTTTCATACTAAATTGAATATTAAAAGCATCAAAGAAATCGACACATCAGAAACATCATCAACTTTCTGAGAATACATTTATTTTTTGCCTTTGCCTTCAGTTGATGCGTTAAATTGAGCTTTCAAGGGAAATAATCTCACAATCAAGGTTAACCATGTCTTTCATCTCAAAAGATGTGTGAAAGAGGGTTAACTCTGCACAAAAGACTTACTCAACTGTTGTTGTTGTTGTTGTTGCTGTTGTTGTTGTTGTAGTTGCTGTAAGTTTGTTTGTTCTTCTTTTACTTCATTTATATTTCTTCCTCTCTCTCTTTGACTCTTTTCACCTTATTCTCTCATTCGCTCTCCCCTGTCTCAGCTCAATAAATCGTGAGTCCAATTCACAATTTCAAACTTGACCGGTTATTTGGACAATAAAAACTTGCCCAAAACAAAAATCAAAACTGTCGACAAGTTCGGCCGACTTAGTAAATTCTAGTGAGAAGAGAAAAGGAGTGGTTGACTTTTTGGGTGTTCCACTGATGGATCCGCTTGTGATCTTTCACTGTTCATCATTTGATTTTTGGGAGAACAAGGAGAAGGAGAAGACCAAACAGAAGAATAAGATGGGAATAAAGAACAAGACATCAGTTACTCTTCAACCAAATATGTCTGAAGGAAAGAATGAATGAGTGAAGGAGAAAGAAGAAGAAGAAGAAAAATAAAAAGAAAGAAGGAAAAGGTGTCTGTGGCGAGCAGGACCACGCTAAGTGAGAATTTTCCATTTCATCAGTCACCTCGACACCGACAAAATGTCTCATTCAGTTTTCAAGCTTTTCATCTTTTTTCATCTTTTCAGCTTATAACTTACAAGTCAAATCTTCATACTTTAAACTGTATGCTGTAAACTTGAAAAATTCCACCCAACAATGAACAATCATACCAAGTGGGCCATCAAAGATTCGCGTGGGCGGTTTTCTTAAGACGGTCATTTTTGCTGCATCTCAAATTTTCTTCCTCTCTCTCTCTCTGTGTTTGTAAGGAATATTTTTTTATTGCCGATTGACCACATGGTGCAAGTTATGATGAACCAAATCAAATGTTGTTATTTTCATTGCCTTTGAAGGCAAATGGCATCAATTTCATGCTATTCAATGGCACAGACAGAAGTAGAAAATAGGCAGATGAAAAAACTCTAATGACATTAACATGAACTCAATTGACTTATTTTCAGAATTTCCCTCGGCATCGATATCTCTTTATTGATGTTTTACCCATTAAAATAATATTTTATCCGTGTGATCCGGTTGAAAAGGTTAATTAATGCAGGACATGATGAGACATGCAGTTGTTATCTTTGACATCAATTTAGGCAGTTGTGACAAAAGAAGAAGAAGAAGAGTAAAAAAAGAGGAGAAAAGAGCAGGCAATGATGAAGTGATAATGCGAATGCGTGAATAAAATGACACTGTCCTCGTCCACGTGTCGAGTAATTGAGTGGACAATTGGTGAGTGAACAGTGGTCAAGTGACTGTCAATGAGAGGTGAGGATGCAAAAGGGCAGTTAAAAGTAAAAGTCGCCGGCCATTCGGTCACTCAGTTTGACAGAGGAAAAGACACAATCAGCCCGCCAGGCATCATCAAGCTCATGGATCTTTTCTTTCTTTCTCTTCTCTTTTCTATTTCTTTCCTCTTTCTCTCTCTCTTTCTCTCATTTTCCTTGTTGCCTGTCGTCACACCCAAATTGTGTCCTGGTTCCTTTTACGACAAGATACAAAGAAAACGACTGACCAGACTAGAGTATCAGATTGTTGGAAGCTTTTCTACTTTGAAACAATTTACAACCAGTCATTTCCGCCTTTGTTCTTATCCTGTCCTGTGTCGGCTGCAGTAATTTCATTTGACCTCCGCCACTCGCCGACTTTTCCCTTAGTCCCTTGGTTCCTTCACTCCTCACATCCTAAGTCCCTCGGTTCTGGTCATTGGGTTATTCGACCATTCGCCAATTCGGCAATTGGCCTGGCTGTTTGACGATAAGACTATCCAACTTGGCCGACTTGGCAGGTCAATTACAGGAGGCGAGATTTTTCTAGTTAAAAAATCTTCAACCAAATGACATCCTCACTCAGTCATCCTGTTCTTTCTCTCTCTTCCAGTCTTTCAGTCTCTTAGCCTTGCAGTCTTTTAGTCTTTCAGTCTTTCTGTTCTGGTCCTCATTTTCATGTGTTCATTCTTCTCGGCTCTTGTCTTGGGTCTTTTTAACTTGCGTGTTGTTTGAGTGGTAGCATCACTTGAAAGTCAGCAGTTGGTCCACCTTGTTGGCCATTCTTCATCGCCAAAAGTTTTTCTATTCTCCCATTCTACCATTCTACTCTCTTCTCCTCTTCTCCTCTGCTCCTCGGCTGTTGTGCTTCTTGTTGTTATTTGCCCATCCTGCGTCTGGCTCCACGTGAAAAGGGATCGGCCAACTTGCCTATTCGGAGCGACCAACTTGCCGGCCACTCAAAAAAAATACTCCAGAAAGTAAATGCATCACAGGCAATAACCAAGCTGAAGCTAGTGACTCAGTTAGCGTACACAGTACAAGATACAAGGTACGAGGTGAAATCAGTAGAATGAGAGAGAGAGAGAGAGAGAGAGAGAGAGAGAGAGAGAGAGAGAGAGAGAGAGAGTCAAAAAGAAGATGAGTGGAATGGAAGAAGCAACCAGAAGCCAAGAGGCAAAAGCCAGGAGTCACAAGTCAGAAGCCTGTTACCGGCAGTAATCACGGGAGGAGGAAAAGAAGAAGAAGATGATGATGATGATGAAGAAAAAGAAAGAGAAGGAGAAGGAGAAGGAAAAAGAGAAAAAGATGGACAACCTGCCTGGTCTACTAATAACACTAAAAGCAATGGACAGACAGGGCCAAGAGAAGCCAAAGGAAATCTGGGTGACTCATTGCGCTCATTTGAGTCATTTTGGTCATTGCATATGAAATTACATAGGAGACAAAAGAAAAAAAGAGAAAGAGAGGAAGAGAGAAAGGCGAAACAGAAAACCGGAAACAGGGTCTGATGCAGTCGTTTTAATGAAACCAGCTGCCTTCAGTCTGTAGACATCCTTATGTGAGGTGAATCTTTAAGAACCTGTGTTTTGCTCATTTTCCTCTGCTCATGTTGTTATCGTTGTTTTTGTTTCCCTACACACTCTGACGTTTGTGAAAGTCTCTACAGTACCTTCTGGAATTTTATAGTTGACTTTGGCACACTCAGAAAACTGGGGAAAACAGTACTATTCAAGCTGAGGTCAGAATATTTGCTTGCGTCGACTTTTCACCCAATGTGTGTATCTGTTCAAGGCGATCAGACAATATATTTATGAACCTTTGACTTGGCACACAAAATGCCAGCTTCTTGAATTTTCTTTTTTGTTCAATGGAACACTTGTTCATGTTGTGTAGCAAAATACACGATGATCTACATTTTCTCATTTCACCATTCACCATTTGTTCGGACCGTCCAGACTGCCAGTCGCTTACCAATTAACCTTCGAAAGCAGGCAATAAAATTTGTAACCTGACTGTACACTCATTGAAGAACACAACAAGGGTCGAGAAAGAGAAGGAAACCTTGAATGGGCGAATGAGAAGAAGAGAAACTGGTGAGCAAATGGTAAAGACTTCAAGACAGGAAGACTTGAAGACTTGAAGACTCAACAAGCAATTTTACTGACTCGGTAGCAAATTCACTTGAGCCAAAATTAACTTAAAGACAAGAGACAGAAACATTGGCAATTTTCTTATTAAAATAAATCACTTTTATGCTCTTACACTGCAAATTGTTGTCTGGTTGGATTGCTGTTCATTTAAAAATGAATCGCCATTAATTTTTTTTCTCTTTCTCTTCCTTTCCTCTGATTTTCACTCTCACCATCTTCGTCTTCATCTTCATCTTCATCCGTATCCTTGAGAGGGATTCTTCCTTCTCAAGTTGCAATCCTTTCACCGGGACAAACTTTTCAACTGAGTAATCCTTTGCAAAGCTTTTTCTCTCTGCTTCTTTTCCTATGTTTGAGCTATTTTTCCAAGAAACAAGAGACAATCCACTTGTCACCGACAAAATATTTTCTTTTTCTCTTTGTCTTTTCAAAAGTACGAGAAGAAACATTTATTGTTTCGTTCCAGTCACCGTTGTTACAACTCAACCATTGGATTCATTGTTCTCTCTTCTTGTGTTTTAACAGTGAAGTCACATCCACCTTATTTTCTCTTCTCTCTGTTTTTTTTCTTCCCTTCAATGAAGATTTATGACGAGGGTAGATTTGGAACTCACTAACCAGGGAAAGAGAGAAAGAAAGAAAGACAAGAAACTGTAAGATCCACCAAATGACATACAATCCAATGTCAAAGTAACTGAGTATGTGTGAGTCAATGCACAGTGAGGATTTACACCAACTGTGAAGGTTTTTTTCTTTATATCAAATGTTAAATGTGCCTTTCACGTCAGTCTTTACTGTATAGCAGAGAGAGAGAGAGAGAGAGAGAGGAAAAAAATAAGAAATAACAGAGAAAAGAGAGTAAAAGAAGAAAATACCTCACATCGACACGGTAAAATCAATGGCCAATGGGCAAAGTGAACTTGTGAATCAAGTGCAAGGATGTAGAAGGATGGTAGCATGCTGTATGCTGTATGGTGCAAGGATGGATTTAATGGTCAAATGTGAAAGGTGATGAGAAGGATGAAGGAGAAAAAATGAGATGCGGATGGACCATATACGACGACGTATGACATACTTCATACCTCATACTTCATACTTGGTCCAAGGTCGATGTTGGAGGTAAGATTTTCGACTCAGTTTGTCTCTGTTGAGTTAACTCTTTTACCCCCCGAAGTTGACATGTTTGTCTGTTTCTTCCTGTTGGTTTTTCTATCCTTTGCCTTTTCTTCATTTGGGCCTTTTTCTCTTTCTCTGTGGTCTAAGATGAGTGACCATGTGTCAATGCGTTTCATTCGCCTGCTCCCTGCATCTGCCATTGTGTCTCTTTGGCCCGTCTGACCAATAATCCGGATGAAGAATTGAAAAGCGACTTTCTTCAAGTCACTCAGTCAATGCCTTAGTCTTTTCGGGCTTTTCAGCCTTTCGTCCCTTTTCTCTTCACTTCTTCTCCTTCTTCTCCTTTTTCTTCTTCTTCTCCTTTTTCTTCTTCTTCTTCTTCTTCTTCTCTTTAGCCTGTAAGCAATTTTACTTCCGTTCAGTGCAAACTCACCACAAGAATCAACTCACTCAATACGGTGAGCACATGGTTCTTGGTCTGTCCTGAGAGATCTGAGGTCAGTGTGACTTATTGCCTTTCACCCGGTCAAAGTGAAAGAGTAGCAGTGAAAAGTAGAAGATTGGAAAAAAGGAACAGAGAGAAAGAGAAAAAGGGAGAAAAGAGCGAAAAGAAAGAAAGAAAGAGAGCAAAAATACCATTTGCTTATTCAGTGAGTGAGTCAGTGAGGCCAAGTGATACTGCAAAGTCGCATTCACATAAAGTCTTGGAGTTACTGAGTCACTCTGAACTGAACTGAACTAAGTTACTTGTGAACTGTTGCAAATCCTCTGGTCATTCTTTGGTCATTCTTCTTCTTTGTCCGCCTCTGGGCTTGACTTCTCAGTTCACCTGATCTCTGACTTCTTTGATTCTCGGTCTCTGTGATTCTTTGATTTTCTTCTCCTTTACTTGACTCCTTCTCTTGTTTCTTTCATTCTTGCGTCGCTTTTGTGCTAACTCACGGCACACTATTCACTGTTCAACTGTTAAACTTTTCAACTGAACAAGCGAACAAGCGAATGTATGTTCATTTCTCATCGTTGGCGACTCAATTGCCTCCTGCAGTTCTAAAATGGAAAAAACGACTGAGGGGCAAAAGGAATGGTTCTACCCTAATCGTGTGGACCCTTTTGCATTCGACGTCGGCGGTTTGTCGGGCCGAGAGAGCTGAGAAAAAAGGAAAAAAAAAGTTTGTTTGTGTCTCTGAATTCGCTTCACTTGCCGCTTCGGAGACAACAAATGAAGGGTCACTTGGTCACAAAGATTCACTGAGAGGTAAAGAAGTCTGCTCGTTCCCTGCGTGACATTCAATCTACAAAATAGCAGAGAGAAAATAGAAGAAAAACCAGAAAGAGAAGAGAAGAGAAAGAAAGAACACTCAGCGTGGTCTCTCTTCGGTCCCTCAGTTTCTCCATGGCTAGTAGCATCCTCCTCCTCCTTTTCTCTGTTAAACTCTGCTGGAAATGTGATTTCAAGTCACACAGACACAAAGTCGCCCCTTTTTCTTCTCTATGATGGACTCCTTTCTCTCCTTTCTTTTCTTTCTCTTTTTTCCTCTCTGTGTGTGATTTGCTTGTAATTTGTTTCATTAGTACGAGTCCCTGTGTCAACCGAAAATGAGTTTCTTGTCTTTCCCTCTTTTCTTCTCTCTCTCAATGTCATTTCTTCATGATGAAACTTTTTAACAGTCGTTAAGCTTTAACTCGTTCTGTTCATTAGTTCACCAGTTGGCAGTTGCCAGTTGCCAGTTGCTAGCTGCTACTTCATCAGTTTACTAGTTTGCCGTGTCGTATCGAGTATAATTGCAATTTCAACTGAGAATTTTCGGGCACCACTTTGGAGACTGCAAGACAAACTGACTGAACCGATCTTTCAGTAAATCAACTGCATACAAAGTATGTTTACGGGTGAGACACAGTTTGTTACTTCAATTACATGGAAAAGTATTTGTCTGAAGACAATTTCATCCATTTCATCCATTTCATCCACTGGGCGAGTCTATTGAGGGTAAATCACTCGAGCACGGTTTGAGCATGGAAAGATGTAGCATTCTCCATCTAACATCTAGCATTGAACATCCAAATGAACCCACAAGCATCAACAACATCGCATGTAACAATTGAAGGACCATTTTGTTATTTTGTTATTTTGTTATTTTGTTATTTTCTTATCCTTACTGTGGTGATTCGGTCGTTGAATTTGGTCAATTGGGTCAATTTAGTCACCCAGTGTGGTCGTTGAGGGGGACACTTGGTAACTCATTTACCATTTCATTTTTCCATTTATTTGTCTCTGATTAGCACGGTCGACGGGGAAAAAGTTAGCCAAAGTTACCTTTGCCTGAAACATTGGTTGACCAAGTAAAATTAAGCCAGTTGAGTCAAGTTAAGTCAAGTCCAGTGGCGTCGATTGAAGACGAGTTTACTTGGTTCAGAGGAAGTTTGTATCAATTGAGTGGATTATGTACATGTGGTTCATTTTGTTTTTGTACTTCGAGTCCTGCTGGCCCAGTCCATTAGAGGGGCCAATAGAAGTTTTCCCTGTTAACCGTATGTTATGTTTTGTGTTGTGTGTTTTCTTTTGTATTGTATGTTCTTTGTATTTTTGTATTTTTGTATTTCTGTATTTTTCTATCGGAGTATTTGTGTTGAGGTTCATCTTTCTACTTTGGCCCAGTGCATATTTTGTTTTTTTTTTTTTCCTTTCTTCCTTACACAAACACAGGTTGCAGCCAACTGTGGCCAACTGTGTATTACAGGGACCGAGTGGCAAAGAACAAAGAGCACACAAAGTGACTGATTTGCCTCCCTAAGTGACTTTTTGCTACTTGAACCATTCGTCAGTTAACTTGAAAAAGAAGAACAACAAATTTTTTCTCTCGTTTTCCCTGTTTTCTTCTCTTGTACCCGCTGTACTAATTTCCTTTCTCCCAGTGGCTTCTGTTCATGTTTCTTCATTCTTCTCAATTCTTTTTTCCTTTCATTCTTTCATTCTTTCCTCAGCGCTCCATTAATGAACTGCCTCATGCCTTGGAGGGGAATATTTTTTCTTCCTTTCTTCTTCTTTTCTTCTTCTTTTCTACTGGTCTTTACGCTCACTTGACTTTCTTCTCTCTTCTCAGTTTCCTTTTTGACCTTCTATTTTGCCCCTCATCAACATTTTCTTCCTCTTCTTCCTCAGCAATCCACTCATTCTACAATTCACCCAGCCATTTCACTCACACTGTCCAAATATTTCACTTCCTTTGTTCACATGACTTTAGAGTAAACTGATGAATATTCAAGATGATATTCACTGATGCACAGTCACTTCAATGTAATTAACCGTACAACATACCAAGATGGGCCAAGTGTTACTGGATGTAGGAAAAATTGACTTCTCAAAAACATTTAAAAGTACTTGCATTGATGTTTCTACTTGTTACCTTTCAAAGTTCACTTGTCTTGTACTTTTTCATCTTTCTCACTTGTAATTTGAATTTGAAAATACTCTTGGAGCAAAATTTTTACAATTTACAATTTACAATTTACAATTTACAATTTACAATTTACAATTTACAATTTAAAAAGTTAAAGAGGAAAAAGTTCAACATTCTCAACATTGTTGACTTTCACAGTGACAATTTGGCAGAAAAAGCTGTTGGATTTTTGCCAAAGAAAAATCGGTACTTCATTGACTTGAGGTTAAATGAGAAGACACTTAATTGCAACTTTAACCACCATTAATCAAGTTAAATCAAACGAATCTCACCACAGTGAGACACATATTCAGCTGAATTATATGCATGGACAGCCATGAAATTACCTTTTTTTACCGTTCACCATTCACCATTCACATATTAATATTTAACCAGGTGAACGAGAGCAAAGTAAATTTAATACATTAACTAAGAATTAAGTTGATTTTCACTTGAGAAAGTTATTTTCATCCTTGGCCAAAAAATGTTGAATCATTTTATCATTTTTCTTCAATTCACTGGTCAAGGTATTAATTGAAATTGTTGTGAATGGTAAATGGTCACGTATATTCTCACGCACAAACATTTTAAGAAGGAATTAACAAGTTTTTTCTTCTTCTTTTTTTCCACTCAAGTATGAACATAACTTACAGCCTAAGGAGATAAAAAAAATGTCAAATGTGATATTAACATGGTAAACAGTGTTACATTTGAGTGCAAACAGTTAAACAGTCAGTTGATACAACAGATAAAGATTAGCAGGAAGGGTAAACAGGTAAAAGAAGAAAATAAAAGTCAATTGAAAAGACAAAACAAATGCAAGTGACCCTAATGACTTGTTCCTGTTTGAGATTTTTATTTCGATATTTAAACCTTTGGATTTGTTACATTACTCTGTTAGTAGTGAGTCGCTTTTGACCATGGTAATCCTGATGCACCAGGCAAATACAAATAAGTGTAAAGACCGAATGTCCAGATGTAATGACGTTTGTATGCCTTGTGTACAAGTACATTCAATGTACAGTATTCAATACCTTCTGTTTCTTTTCTGTCTTCTTGTTTAGGCTTCGTTGCTTTGGTTTCAGGTGTAATCCTCAGTACACTCGAGCGATCCACTCACTATAACTTGGACTCATGGACGATTCAGCAAGGGAACACAAGGTAAATCTTCTCAATCCAAGCCTGATTGAGTGACTTGACTCGCTCACTAATAACCAACTTGCCTACTCTCTTTTTCTCTTCCTTTTTGTCTGTTTTTCTCTCTCTCTGAATCTGCTCATTCAGTATCTGCTGCATCCCCAACATCCCTGCATCCTTGCATCCCTGCATCCCTGACAGCATCAGCAGTACTCTCGTCCATTCGGGCAATCAGTGATGGATCAAACAAGCAATGGCAGTCCAATGATTTGCCTGAAGTTCAGTTGACCAAATCATAAGGTCAGCATTTTTTTTCCCTCTTTTATCAGTTCAACTCTTTTAACCTGCTTGACTGATTAACCCAGGAAAAAAAGATTATCTTGATGAAAAAATATATCCATAGGATGGATGGACAACCAATTGCTAGGAAAAAATAAGAATCAAACATAATAAGAAGAAGAAGAGGAGAAAAGAAAAATAATCGCGTGTTCACTTTCGGCTTGAATCCAAAGTCGATGAATCCTCTTGGAAAGTGCATCTTCAAGTGAAACAAGTAGACATATTAATGAAAATGTCTGTGATAAGATACTCAATAACAATGGAAAGTGTGTATTTCTGGTGATCAAGTGTAACAATCCATGGATTGTTGGCAGGTCAATTTTCAGAAAGAAAGATGCCATTGAGTGAGTATCGAAGTAGCTGAGGTTTTCCTCATTTTCTTTTTTTTCCTCTTTTACCTCGTCAGTGATGTCGTGTCCAGTTGACTCGGAGAGAAGCAAGAATCAGGCAAGAGGAAAGAAGGAAAGAAGGAAAGAAATAAGACCAGACAAGAAGAAGAGAAGAAGAAAAGATAGTATGAAAGATGAGTTCTTTCTTTTTCATTGTTCCATTGAGTGCATCACGCAACACACATCGCCACATGCCACTGACACACGCAAGTTTTAGTTTTAACCATCAACCGTCCACTTTCGGTAGAACCTTATTAGTCACCAGATGAAGAGACAGTAAAAGAGAAGAGAAAGAAAGAAAGAAAGGAAAAAAAAGAGAAAAAAAGAGGAAATGGCAAAACTGCCATATGAAACAGTGGATGAAAAAAAGAAAATTGCCCTGTGAACACTCTCAGCACAAGTATAAAAAATCCAAAATAATAATAATAACAACAACAACATACACACACACACACACACACAGGTACAGAGACAGGTATGAATTTTTTAATGGTTAATTTACCTCAAGTAAACAATGAAATAAGTAAAACAAATGATTCAATTGCTACTCGTCAAGTAGACATGAAAAGAATGAAAAATAATAAAGTTGAAGTTTCAGTGGTTGCATTTTCTTTATCTTCATCAACAGAACCATGTGAACTTTTGAAGCTGAGGATGATGCATCAGTTAACCCAGACAGCAGAAATAGAAGAGCGAGCAAGGAAAATTCCAAAGACAAAGGATGACAAGTGGCTTGTAATTACGTCCATTTGGTCAGATAAATTGAAATGTCAGGACGAACAGTGGTCAAGAGACAGAGAGAAAAGAGAGACACTGGACATTGGACATTGGACAGTCAACGACATCCAACAGTCTGTTCAATTAGCTTGTGCTATGGTGCAATTTTTTTTTCGGTATCAGGTGAATTGTGTTACACTTTTGGCAGACAAAAAAAAACGAGTCATTAGGTTGAATCGAGTGTCCAGACATACAGACACACTCACAGAGACAGACCAACATACAGACTGTCCAAGCTGACCATCCAAGCTGACCATTTGGTGGTTGTTACCATCCACAGAGTATCCACCCTCCGATTCACCCAGGTAAATTCGTCCATGTCTCTGCCATAGCAGTGATAACAAAGGTCATAATGAGCCATTTTTGTCCATCATCTTCAATCCTACGTGAAGTCATTTACACGAACACACTGAAAGGCAACAAAAAAAAGTTATTTTCCTGCCATCACGAACAATTTACTCAAGGTAAGCAACAAACAATCATACTTAATAGTGACAAATTAAACACACACAGACACGGACATACAAGAACAAATGTTCCTTCTTCATGGGTGACAAGGAATAGTGAGAATTAAAATTATATCAAAGTGACCATTTGTTCTGCTCAATTGATAATTTGCCTTGAATCATGAGTCAAAGAGTAAACAAAGGGAAACTGTGTTCAAATGGTCGTCACTTTAAATGGCCAAATACTTGTGCATTTTATGTTCCAATGAAAGTGACATCAAAGACACTGTTGATGTAGATGAACATGGTTTAACCGACTGTTAACATTTTTATCGACATTCTTTCGGTGGTCGACACTGTTGTTCACTTCAACTTGCACTAGTTTGGTGGTTGAACTTTCTTCTTTTCAATTTGTTGCATCTTCGAAATGTAGTGCAATTAAAGAAATCTACACACGGTCGACTTGTTCACATGATAATATTTTTGGATATACTGTGAATGCTTGAATGTTTAATGTTGAATGCTTGAATGTTGTTGCGAGGTCATCGAAGCTCAACTCACACTCTCAATCTGACCCATCAATCATCACCTCAGCAATACCATGCGTGATAATTCGAATAAATTGAAATGTCATTCGTTTTTTTAAAGTGTACCAACTCACTCACTCACTTTTTTTTATAGATTTTTCATTTGATTTGTCTGTCAAACAAAATTCATCTTTAAAGAGCAAATCGAAACACGATATAGATTGTCATTTGCATCATCAATTTGAGATGTGCATGACATCATATTCATTGTGAATGGTAGTCAAATCGATATCTTATTATTATTTCACCTGTCGAAAAAAAAAGTTTAAGAGTTTCAACTGTACGTGAGTAAGTTTATGTACTGATTTAAACATATAAACATTGTGAATACTTCGTTCATCGGCTTTGGGCGATGGGAAAAACTTTTGCCCATTTCATCGATCGACATTCGCATTGATTTTATCAAATCAATTGTTTTCTTGCCAGGTTTTCATGTTGAATATTTTCTGTGAGTGAGTCAAACGGTACAAACAATTGTATTTGTACTGTAACGGTAAAAGTCGAGTTATCGAAGATAGAACATATTGAACATCGAAGTAGAATACAGTCTCCAACAAAGTGACAAAGTGAATGAAAGACAGTTGATATGATTGCTTTACTCAAACTTCATCCTTGCAAAAGTAGTTGAAGGTATTAATTATCCTCTTGTGAACTTCTTATCATGAATAGCTGAAGGACCAATCGATAAATTCAATCTGTTGTACAGCATTTCACAAGTGTCAAGAGGAATTGTTTCCTTCAATTTTTCCTCAATAAGAACAAACAACAGGAGAAAGAGAAAAAAAAAGACAATGAACAAGTTGAACTCATTGAATGTTCATCTGTTGTTAATTAAATGAAAGTTTCCTTTGATTCACACACTTGACAAAAAAGTGACCAGAAGATCAAGTGAATTAATTGTCGTAAAAATTGGCAAAATCAATCAATAGACAGTGAGATCAATGACATCAACGTGAGATTCAACTGTATGAGTTTTTGTCATTACTGTCGAACAAATATTCAACAGTAAATTGCAAGTTCGGTGAAAATGCAGCCAAGAAAAATTGCCTGTTACCTTGAACCATGAATCAAAGGGTAAATAAAGTGAATTGTGCAAATGGTCTTTTCTTTTGCTTTTGCAAATGGCAAAGAGCACAAACACAAACACAAGAACACTCACACGAAAACAATGTGCAAAAGTGTAATACGCATGTAAAAAGAAACATTTTACCATTTGACAGTAAAAAAGGAGAAAAAAGAGAGAGAAAGAAGATGCGAAGCAAGTGTGAAAATGTTACCCGTATAAATGGTTAAACAAGCAAGTGTCAATTGTTTCTCAGCAAGTAAAAAATGCAACAAACATACGATGAAAATTCAGGTTACATTTGTTGGCGTTATGTTTGTTATGTCGGTCTTTGGTATCCCAGAGGAAGACAAATAAAGAGTTAAACTGAGAGAAATGTTGAGAAAAAAGTTTTACCACGATAGTATGAAAACATGTGGACATGAAGAAACAAGGATGTCAGGATATGAGGACATGAGGAAATTGTGTGGACAATTGTAACATGTCCCAACTTGGATGGACAAGTTGAATAACTTGGACAACTCAGATACATATGAGTTTTCCTCCTTTTCTTTGTGCCTGGAGTGTCATTTTTCTTCTTTTAGTGAGTGACGACACTCTTGAGACCTGAGAGGTCAGTTGATGGTGCGAATTCTTCTCACTGAATCAACTGAATCAACTGAATCAACTGAGTCAACTGAAGACCACAAGAACAACTTCCGCTACATCCGCATCTCTTACAATTGGTGTGTTGACGCAGTTTCCTTTTTCTCTCCCTGTAAATGATGGCACCTTTTACTTCTTTTTCTCTCTTTTCTCTCTTTTCTCTGTTTGATTTTTTTTCCTCCTTTTATCTTACTTTTGCTATTACTTGGCAGATACTTTTTTTCTTCCATTGCTTGTGTCTTTTCTTTGTGCCAGCACATTACTCTTTTTGTCTCTTTTGCTCTCTTTTTTTTCTTGGCCCCACCATCTGCATCTTTACTCACTTCGTGCTTGGTTGGTCAGCTACAATCACAGCTTGTGTCCCAACTGTTCTTTTGTCTGTTTACTCTTTACTTGCAAAGAACACAGCGTACAGTGTACTCATTTGACGGTGATGGTGAAATAGCCAAATGGTGAAATTGGCCCCTTTTTACCCTGTGATGTTGTTGGTTGTTGCTTGTTCTTCTCAGTTGTTCTAAGTTCTTCTCACAGTCACTTTCACTTCGTCAGTTACACAGGGACAAAGTGTTCTCCCTGAAAGAGCAACTGTTCAAGTGTCATGCAGTCTTTCACACTTGTGTTTCACGACTAAGCAATAATTAATTAGCAGTCACAACAGAAGGGAAGAAATGTGTCCGAATAAAAGTGAAAGACATAAAAGAGCAAACACATCTCACAGCAACATCTCAACCTTAGAAAGTAACAAAAAATAACCAAAGTAAAACAGCTGCATCACAAGGTGCAATTTTGCATTTTGTCTCTTTTTACGTGTGACTGTTTGTTTGAAGATTTGGCCATTTTTCGATCGATTGAACTTATTCAAAGGGTCCAAAGTAACAGTCGTAAGTAAGAAACAACCATAAAACAGACTGAATGTCAGATGTTGAATGTTGCAAACTGGATGCTACTTGTGCCAGTGTGTGCATTATATATGATTGTTACCTTAGTTGTAACTAGTGAGTGCATGTGCATACATTTGGAGAAGGAAGGATAGTAGAGGATGCAAAAGGATGGCAAGAGGATGCAAGAGGATGCGGGATGGGCGAGTAACAGAGGCAATAGGAGGAAAAAGCAAAAGAAATTGAGGACCAGCTGGGATGGAAAAAGCAGTAGACACTTTGCCCTCTCGCTGTGCCTTCATCTGTGTAACATTGGCTCAAGAGATGCCCTCAACATTACTCACTCTCAGCAGGAGCACACACACAGATCAAAATAAATATGCACGAACAAAAGTGAGCAATCGATTAAACCTCTGCCAACAGATAAAAAGGAAAAACAACATCAAAGGTAAATATGGAGGAACCATGAAACAGCTGAAACATTAGAAAGAGTAGAAATGATAGAAATAGCAGTAGAAACAGTCACCAATCATCAGGTAAATTACTGCAACGGGTCAATTGATTCACTCGGTCTTCCGGTTTACTTGTTCCTTGTGCCCATTCCGGTGGGCGAATGTTCATCAAAGTGACCAGTCTGCTGTCCTCGCTCATTACTCACTGGCCCTTTTTCTCATTGTCATGTTGTCATGTGCCTGACAGGACGACTGGTGTGCAGTGCCAATGACCATCATCACGGATCTCCCTCTTTTCCTCTCTTTTCCTTTGACTCTCTCTCTCTCTCTCTCTCTCTCTCTCAATCTGAATATCAGCTCACGAAAAGCCTCTTTTTGCTCACCAAGCGAATGACCACCACCACGAGCGACCATTTGACTGGTGGCACTTGCAATCAGCAAATGTTCACCTCTCAGCTTTAATCATCTCTGCTGCAAATGAAGTAGACATGTCCAAACAATCTTCACCGATGACTGATGATTGTACAACAAACGTTCATTTGGACCATTTGACGGTCAGCAAGATCGTCAAATCGTCAAACTTACAGACTATCATCATCCGAGTCTTCTTCTTCTTTGTTCATCTGAAAATCACTTAACCCTCTCTATCCTTCGTCACTGGATGCAGACTGACAGAGTAAAAAGAAAAAAAATGAACAACTAAACAACTGACAAAATCTTTTCATCATCAAGTAGCACGTCTTGCCAATTGATTTTTCTTCCTTTTTTCCATCTTTGACATTCTTGTCTGCTTTTTTACTTCCTTTTACTTTACCTTTGATTTTTTATCTCGCCTTTTTCACGACTTCACTTTCAATATCACCAGGCACACACAGTAACAGCTGTGAAAGAGCAAATCAACTGACAAAATGGCTCCATGTGGGTATAAATTACATATGTGGGTGTAAAAAGTCTTAATGTTATTCCTAATTTCCTTCAAGTGACTGACAGGTCAAACAAGTTTTAACATCACACACATCGTGTTCAACTAATGTGACTAAGCACATTAATGATTTAAGTGAAGAAAGAGAAAAAAAAGTTGCCGGCAAAAATTAAGAGTAAATGTTACCTGATTGACTTTTTGCTTGAAGTTGGGCGAATCTAAGACAAAACTTAAAAGCAAACTTACAGACAGGACAGAATGTTCATTTGAAAAAGTGGAAAAGACTCAATTGCAATCAGGAAATGGAAAAGTCCACACATACAAACTGACGAGTTAACGAAGAGTCCAAAGTTATTTTAACATCAGCACAATGACAAAGGTTGTGTTCTCGCTTGTCAATTGAAGTATAGTTTTACACAAGAAAAAAGTGAAATTATAATGCAATTCTAATATATCGGATCATTAGAAGATCCTTGACATGCAATTCACTTCTCACCCAAGTGAAGTAAAACAAGTAGTTGCCTTCACTTGTGTTAGACGTGAAGTTGTGTTCATTGTGAAAGAATGAAAAGAACGAAAAGAACGAAAACAACAAAACAACAAAACAACAAATAATGACCAAATGAATTGAGTCAAACGGTTGAAAGAAAAAAGAGTTGACACACCTGCATTTCAATTAATTGTTTCACCGCCTCAAGAATCAAACACAAGGTAACTTTGACGACGACAACTTGTACTTATTTTATTTCTCTCCCTGTTTTAATGTTTTCTCAATGATCAACTTTTATTTCGTGTTAAACTAGATACATGTTTTGTACATTTACAGTAACACTTTGACATTGAATATCAAATCAAATTCTTTGGCTTGTGTGTTGAGAGTATTTATTTTGAGATATTTAATTGATTAACTGTTCATTTCATGTTCCAAATAATCAAAAATTCATCCACAAATGTTAATTTGCCATTTGATACACACACACACACTTCAATAGTTTAATATTTCGATATAACTTTACCTTGTCTTGCAATAGAAAAAGTAAAATAGTAATTAATCAAATAGATTTGTTGGTCGATAGTTTGATTAAATTCTTGCACATTTTACCCAAAATGGACAGACATGATTGATTAAATATGATCAAGTGTCAATCGTCAAATTCAATTGGTATTCGTGATTATTGTCGTGGGACGAGAAAAGACTTTTGATATAATCATCATCATTATCATCATCATCATGTTGTTGGGTCACTTGAAATTGCAATCAACTGAATTCCCGGATGCAATAAACAAATGATGAAAAAAAGTGATCTTCTAATATGACAAGACAAAAAGTCATCGACATTGTTCAAGATTTGTGTATGAAGAACAATTGTAAAGTAAAAGCCAAGAATTGAATTTAATCTTGTAGGAAAAGCACAAAAATATTACAAATACCAGATCTACTGACCTGACAGTTGTTCGTGTGTTGTGTGACTTTATAAACAGACTGAATTATTCAAGGAATTCACTGAAAATTCCAGAGTCAGTGAGTGTGAAGAGTCAAATTGTAAATGTAATCATTAGTTGATATTCGATGTTGAAACTTGGTGATATACAGATCACCCTCTGGTTGTCAAAAAATTCACAATGACACAGTCCATGTTCTGTCAATTTATCTGTCAAGTATACAATTTTATGTCAATCATCGAGATTAAATTTTTCTTCCCAATGTTTTTTCACAACATAGATTCAATGCAAGTTGAAACATTTGATTAAACAAACAACCAGATTATCTAAACAAGTGGTACTGTGAAAATAACCATGAATATCAAAACACCTTACTTTGTTTATTGTTACCATTTAAATCAACTAGCGATGTTTACATAGAATCATATTAACAGCATTGTTTGTTGATGAATACGATGGAATTCGAGTTGACATAAAGTCAGGTGGACACAATGAGACAGTACGAGTGGAAAGGTCCAAGATGAAGGAAGGAAGGAAGGAAGGAAAAAAGAAAAAGGAAAGAAGGAAAAGAAAAAGTAAAGATGAGAAAAGGATTCCCGGCATCTCTAATGGATTACGGATGACAAAGAGTCTTCAAAGTGAATATGTTTGTTGAATATCGAGAACTAGGCAAGTGAGTCGACTGAAGAAGATGCACAAAGAAAGGATGTTTACTTTGGTCCACTCGACTTGACCTGATGTTGCATGTGTTGTGAGTTTGATGGTATATTTTGTGATTTGTCTTTATTTTAGTATATACAAACGGACACAGGTCATTTGGTGCGATAAAGTTTTGCCCTCTTCAACCGTCAGTATTGTTGGTATACTGTTGATGATGTTTGTTGTTTGTCGGTTGCATCTTGTTCCCCGGGAAAATTCAATGATAAAGGTAAAAGTGGAAGAAGGTGCATTCAATTTATCCTTGCGACCTGTGGGCTTTTCGGGGAGAATCATCACGCTTGTCAAATGAAAAAATGGAAAAAGCCTTGCAAAGGAGGAAAGTTGAGGAGTGAAACTAAAACTTCAAATTGCCGTGCGTTGTGCTCTCTATGTTGTGAGTTGTATGTTGTATGTTGTATGTTGTATGTTGTATGTTGGCCCATTATTGGTGGTTATTACTTTGTGGCACCTGGTTTTGTACAGCAGCAGCTTCTGCTCTTTCATCTTTTTATTTTTTCCTTGGCTGCCTTTTCATTCTTTATTCATTCTTTACCTCTGTGTCTGGGTTAATGAGAGCACAGCCGGTCCAGGTAACACTGACGTGGTTATGGTGAACAAGCAAGTGCCAACTCTGTGAACCCCGAACAGTGAAAATTGAACAGACAGAGAAAAAGTGAAGAAGAGAAAAGAAGAAAGAAGAAAAAAAGATAAGAAGAAAAGACTGAAAGACGGTGAACATTAAAACTCTTCACTCTTCAACCTTGTCAGTCAAATATGAGTCTTTTTGCACACTTGAAGCATCAAGCGAGTGAAGAGGAAAGAAATAAAGGAGAAAAAAACCTACCATCAGAAAAATTGTTCATTAGAACACCGAGTGGCCATTTTTACCAATTCAACTTAAGGTCAGTTGGAGAGATCCGTGAGGATGGAAAATTTTTTTCACTTTTTCACATTTCAGAGTAAATTTCAGGTGAACCAAGATTATACTCATCCGGTGGAAGGAGGAAAATTAAGAAAAACAGCCAACAACGAACAGGCAAATGAGGCAAAAGGGAAGAAGAAAAAAAATATGCCTGTCAAAAGATGAAAGAAAGAAATAAAAGAAGAAAGAAAGGAAGAAGTGAATTCTTTCATCACATCTTGTGATTTACTGTGCCAGTCACTTTGTTGGAGATGCTTTTCTCTTGTCTTGTCTTGTCTCGTCCTTTTCATCCTTTTCATCCTTTCTCTGGTCCCATTCACTCGGCACAATTAGTAAAGCACAGTCAGATGAAGAACAGAAAGGCAAAGAAGCAAAGAAGCACAAAGACACAAAATACATCTCCAGCCTGAAAGTCCACCAACAAGGGAAGAAAAAGGACCTCGCCAAGGCTCAACATTTTCAATTAAATTAAATCAACTCAACGACTGGAGTCACTTCATGCTTTTAATTTCATTTGTACATTTGTATGTCTCCCATTGACTTTTTCATCTACAACCAATTGAATTACCAAAGTAATTTGTAAGGCTTTCAAGTAAATTCTCTTATTTTTAACTTGTCATTAGATTGTGATTCAATCGGTGAAACATGAAAGTCTCTTTGATGACCACTGAGGATGAAGATGAGGATGAGGATGGTCATGTTGAAGCCAACTGATCTTTCGAATAAACTGTACGATATGTATACAAAAGCAGTAGGACTAGCATTTGCTATTGTTATGATAAGGAGTTGTTAATAAAAGTGCACAGTTTCATCGGCAAATTCATTTTGGATCATTGAAAAGACTGTAAGATGAAGAAAGTTGCTTTTGTTGTGACTTGAATTGACTTTCAATCGATTAAGTCGACCCGCCTTTCCATTGTGACTGGGAAGTAGAATGAAATTCACTCAGGAAAAAGAAGAATGAAAGAAGCAAAACAGTCGACCTGGTCAAGCCCAAAGTGCACAAGTTGTCCTTCACTTGAAATTCAAAGGACCACACTGCAAAGGGTTTCATCGGTGGAGGAAGAATGTAATCAAATCAACACTCACTCAATCAAGG